>BJBW01001642.1:0-111587 GCA_004320125.1 Scolopax mira | reverse complement strand
GGGTTGGGAAAGGATCTCCATTGGTACTATATAAACTGCCTGTTTGTGATAATGAACAATTCTGGTTGCATCACCGACTGGGGTCCGTGCCTTCATGCGCTACAGCTGTGACTATTCTGGAAGATTTTAGGGTCAGTAATACCAGCCAAGAGAATGGATGTGAGCAACCTCTGACAGTAATCATTCCAGCCCATTTCAATAGCTGTCAGGAAGGTGCTGTGACTGCAACCGGGAGGATTATGGTGATGCTTGAAAACACGATAATTAATTTATTATTATTATTAACTGATTTTGAGCACAACACATATAAAACTGTGGGAGTATAAACTTCATGAGGTATACAATTGTTTAGGAAATTGAATTCCATTGCTTCAAAAAAGAAATGTATTAAAATAGGAACACAAATTTGATTGATCTTTAAAGGATGCTTTTATAAACTTAAAAATATAAACATCATCTTATAACCAGACACTGCCTACGTGTGCCTATGTTGAGGATTCTGAAGAGAGATCCATTTGTCAAGCTTCAAAAAGTAGGTGTTACATTTTGACTCAGCCCTATTTGAATAGCATGTTCTAGCATAAAAAAATAATTTGTGTTTTTAAAAATTTAATAGACCATAGTTGTCTTTGCAAGAAAGTAATGTTCACTTCTGTTTGATAAACTTTGGCATTACCATATCTAGGCTAAGAAAAGCCTAATATATTATTAGATGAGGTTAAATACTAGCATTCAGATTTGTCAAGGAACTTATCACTTTCTTTAGTAAAAGCCTCAATCAGCCATTTCTCTACTGCATATGACAGAAGATCCCTTAGAAACAGATTTAAGAAACACTCAGTTCTTATAAAAATCACTGAAGCTTAGCATCCAGCTCTTTTCAAAGTCAAAATTTCCAACTAGTTTGGAAATCCTGGACGTAGCAGGCATACACTAAAGTTAACTAAATAAGATGAAGTCACAACAGTTCTTGTTAGGAATGGAAGCTCATAGCTCATATACTACTGTAATCTTTACTTTATAAGAGCAGATACCAAAAAGCACATCATTTATGTTTATTTCTTCATAAGCTTTACAAAGAAGATATTTTAAGTCTGGGGTAAGTGCTGTTCTGGAGATGCACATAGAAAGTTCTCTTTGTGTTTGGCATAAAGATCTCTTTTAAGAAGGTACAAACCTGAATTTTGAAGCTGATGTTTCTTAGTCTTCAGTAGAGTACATTTGACAATCGTTTTTCCTACAGCAAATATGGATTGGAGGAGCTCATGCTTAGTCTGTATTCCAAAAGATTGCTTCAAAATCTTCTATAATTTTTAATTAATCATAGGATATAAAAGGACTTTAATGAAAAGCTACCAGTCAATTGCTGACTAAGTGTTCACCAGCCTGTTATTGAACCTATTTAATCTATTTATTCCTTAATTCATCCATAGTCTCCTACAGATGTCATTAATATGCTCAAAGTTAATTTATTATCATCTATTGCTTCTATTCAAGCTCATGTTAACAGAATAAATTCATCAAAAATGATCAGACTTGAAAAGGCAAATTTGGATTCTAACAGAGAATAATTTATCATGGCTGGGAAAAAGCCTCCCACCAACTGGGCTGTTTGAATGCTGGGAGATGAAATTGTAATGACTGCAGAACTTGTGCAGAAAAGGACATTAAAGTCTCAAGGGGAAAACAAACAAACAAAAAAACCCCAGAGCCTGACTCCCCAAACACATAGGTTCCTGCCATTGAGTCTTTTTTATTTTCACACTCACAGGTCCTCTCTCTCACCCTCTCTGCTGCCTGGAGGCAGAAGTAATCATTAAGGCTCTGCTCATGATTTGCATACGACAGAGCCTAGAGATGCAGAGGGGCACCATCACACACATGCAAGGAGTGACAGTGACATTCAAAGCTGTACAGAAATGGTACTGATTTTCAGAGGGTCACAAACTGTTAATCAACAGACCCATGCAGCAAAGGGCTTCACAGTAATGCTGCATAATTTAGTGCTAATTTCTTTTACTTACAATTTGTTGTAATTATTGCCTTTTATAACAGTAATTAATAGATTTTGGGTAATCTACTACTCTATGTACACTTTCTACTTATCTAGAAATTATATGAATTCCAGGAAAAGATGGATATAACAGCATTTACAACATGTTTCAGATGCTATTTACAAGGGGGGGGGGGATATCAACATTTTTTGCCATTTTAAGCCCATTCTACAGTGGAATTGGAAAGCACTGTGATACTGTCATGAATGTGGTATCACTCTAATTGCAGTTGTGGATATTTATTTTAGAGCCTGGAAACAGTTGATTTACCACCACGTTATAGTCAGTATTTTAGCTGTTACTATTTCACCCAGTTACTGCTTTATGCCCAGCTGCAGCACAGGGAGAATTCCCCATACACTTAAAACTGCTGTATACTGGACATGGCCTCTTCCCCAGGGGACTGTTACTCCATTTATCCATCACTTCATACTCATATTGTAATTCTGTACATACCAGAGCCAGTTCTCTGCTCCTTGTCTCGTTACACTGAGTCATTATGTAGCTTCAAGACTTGAGTAACTAAATTTCTCCCAGGAAGGGGAAGGAAAAAACCCCAACAGCAAATACTCCAGACCTGCCCAAGAAATGCAAAACTCACCAGGCTCTGCCTAGATATTTTACAGCGGATCTTAAATATGAATAAAACCATAAATAATTAGAAATATAAGTGCTTAAATGTGTGAATATGTAGGCTTACCTGGCTGACTCATTCAGAACCTACATCCTAGCTCCTTCCCCCCCCCCTTCCTTCTATCATGTTCCAGAAACTAATAGAATCGTTCTTCCAAGTGCACTGCAATCATTTAGTCTTTCCAATTCAAGACCTATGCTCTCTTCATTATATTAATGCTTTGAATCGAAGAAATTCAGTGAGGTGAATGTGCCAACTGTCTGATCAGTCCATTATGTCACACTGAAGAACCAGTGTATTAAAAAAGAGTCAACATTTCCCAGTGAAGCACTGCAAAGTTAGGAAGTGCAAATTCTGCAACATTAATTCAGCTCCCTTGTGTAAATGTGTTTTGATGCAAACTTTAATTAAATTATCATATACTATTTTTCTCATAGGACCCTTGGGCCCAATTCAGAGAGTAAGTAGTTATTCAATACTTCTCTTTATCTACTCTAATCAGCATGTGGCCATACGCCTTTTTAATTAATACTTTCAAAGCTGTGTGTTGAACGCAGATTTATTCCTTTCCTTGTGTAGGTTTTTTGTTGTTTTCACAGCACAACTGAAAGCTTCATGAGCATGAATAATATCTCACTTGCTTATTTGCTTTATTGAGGTCAGTTGCACTTGGGAAACTGAGGCATAAAGAAATTCAACAAAATTATGCAGTCTTCATTATTTCTGGGTGCCCAACTTGCCATAGCTTAAACGAGATTTCTGCACACTTGAGCATATTATACTAGGTCTTCAAAGTGTTATCTGTTGGAGTAGTCAATGATGCCCTTGGCACCCAAAGAAACCTGAAAGGCACAACATATTAGCAAAAATTCAGTGATCTCTCTCCACAGAAGAGTTGTGCTGTACACTTTGAAATGTACAAGAAAAAATAGATACATTAATGGTTTATCTTTCACTATCATTAGTAAATCTAACCAAGTACAACATCAGAAAACCATATATGTGCTTTAAATAGTCCTTCTGTGATGAAGAGCTCATTCTTTTAAAAATCAGTAAAAATCCCAGGATTACATGTGCTTTGATGATTTGATAATTCATCATTAACTCTAATTTAGTAAATTTTAACAATTTTGTAAAATTTTACACAGTAAAGCAATTTTTACAAATTCCTCAAAGTATTAGTCAGAATGAAATTTCAATTATTTGATGAAATAGATTGGACTACAGTTACTATTCCTATTGTAAAATCTTCATGGTTTTTTATGTAAATTAAAAGTAGATTTGGCCATGTGTAATTAAAAATAGACACATAGACCAATATTTCTCAGAACTACCCTGTTGTTGTCTAGAACTCATGAGTATTTAATTTTGAAGTGGTTTTTTTTTTTTCCTGTATATTTCTGACATGGGTTGTCACCTTTCCTTCCTAACCAATATAGACAGGTTACAGTTTCTATGTAGTGAAGTTAAATACTTATTTCCTCAGGGAACAAGGCAAATACAAAGACAGATAATGAAAAGAAAGAAAGGAGACATATGTAGAAAAAAGTATAAAATACTTTTGATAGCAGGAAGTCTGCTCTCCCTTTCTAGTTCACATACAATCATCATCTGTGGAAAAGTAAATCTTACAAATTGTTATCCTACAGATGGCAGAAAGTTAAGAATTAATTCAGAAGGGCTATATACAGATACGTACAGTAACACAGAGGTCTATTATGCAGTCAACACAATATGCTCAGCTCAATTAGTTATCCCCAAGTCAGCTCAGGCATAACTCCCATTACGGCTACAGCAAGAGGGGACTCAGGGCAGCAACTGTGCAGCTCTTCCCTGACTGCACAGAAGCGTTTAAGCGACATCCACGTTACTCTAATGCAACGTTGGAATTTGCTTGAATAAGCTTGCATCCCTTTTTGCTAGAAAGACTATGTTGCAAATACAGAGGAACTAAGCAGCACATAAAAACCCTGCCATTTCATGTTAGTATAAATGATATCAACAGAATTATGTAACAGATTGCGTTAATGGGCCTGAGACAGCTACAAGGGAAGAGGGAAAAGAAGAGGTATCTAACTCTTAGCACATAACAAAAGAGCTTCACATTTGACCCCTATACTCGAGTCAAATTGAAGAATGAAAGCTCTGAACTGAACAGTCATATTCTTGTAATCAAAAGAAGAAAAATAGTAGATATTTCCTTTCATGAAAGGAAAAACCAAATTGGGGAAAGCAAGATGTACTCTAAAAGAATTCTGGCCTATCAGGTTTTAATGCCAGACTTTTCATTACAAGGTTTCATCTTCACAAGGGATAATTCACTGGCCACACAAGTGGTCTGTTCAGAAAAGTATTTTCTAATTTGAGCCTTAAGTACCCACTAGAAAGGCCATTTGTCCAAAGGTTTTTAGATAGTTGGGCTTCAGAAGTTCCACAGGTTCACAGTGAGCATCCAGAATGTAAGCCTCTCTCTTCCTCCAGCGAAAAAAAAAACTGTTACAAAATCCTCATAACTTAAACACAGATAAAGTTGGGGCTCATAACATTTGATGGTCCTAGAAACTAGCCTGCACAACTATGCACACACGTAGACATTCCAAAAAAGGAAAATATGTACTAAAAAAACCCAATAAATATTGCTCAGAGCACACAGTTTCAAGTATATATTCAAATTAAAGCTAATAGTTGCTGTAATCCATTCAAATAATAGACTGTTAGAAGAAACTTCTGAAACGGAATACAAATGCCTGATGAAGCCTAAGAGTACAAGCAACAGTGAAATGATACATTAAAGGAAAAATAAGCTGTTTTAATAACTGCCTTTCAGTCTGTCCATTGATCCTGTATGACATCAGAATTTGGCATGTTCATATACTGCTAACCAGGTGATTCATTACTTTCTTCTCTGAAATAAATGTCATTTTCTGTCACTCATGAGTCATGCATTCTTCATTACAGATCCATTTTTTCCTGACTTATTGTATACACAGCTCGTCATATCACCAAAAATGGATGAAGGGAAACATTTGCCTCGCTCAAGAGACGGCACAGTAAAGCATTGCTTAAATTCATATTTTTAAATGGCCCCAAAACCTTGAATGGGATTGTGTGAGCTCTTAAAAACATGTTACTTTCTGTAAATCATTGGCCTAGGGTTCTTCATCTTGTGAAGAATCATTTTCCTTCACATCAGTTACTGCTTTAGCTTGTTCATCAAAAAAATATAAAGAGAGGAACAAAAAAAAGCCACAAGGCACCTAAAACGTATCTAGTATGAGGTAAAAAGTTTCATCAACCTCCTTTAAGTAAAGGTTTGAGCTTTTTATTTCTTCCACATCATAAGAAAGCTCTTTCTAGAGAAATCTTCATTATGTTCTCAACTGACAAGCTTTTATGAATCTGATAATACTGAAATATTACCTTGATAAGTAGTACATCATTATCATAACACCGCATTAAGTCTATTCCTATAGTCTGTTATTTCCATGCTACGTGATCAATACAAAATTACTGATAATGCTAATGCTAGTGAAGTAGATCTTAGAGAACATACTTGATTTCCAGCCTAATGCAACCTTCTTCTCGTATCTTAGACAAAAAACAATGAAGTAACCTTTATATCCAAAGAATTCAAACTGCTCTTATACTTTTCTAAAAGTGGGTCAACATCTTAGATCCTGAAACGTATTTGAATTCAAGTGCTTCTGTACATGAATCCCAGTGACGGTTAATGCCAATCACTGTGTGGATTTCTGTCATAAAACATGGTGAATAACTCAAAAATTATGTTGGGAAAGAAGAAGGAGGTGAAACGAAAAGAAATCCCTTGAAATTGGTGTTCTGAATTTGGCATGGTGGTGTGGTTTTTTTTAGTACAGACAGCTGAGATGATTAACTAAAAGTTGTTTTAGGTATGTACATTATGTTATCACAATTTTGAGCAGATCAGTAAGCATCGCTGGAGATGCTGGTGACAAGATGCAAGAAGAATGGATAAAGGAATAAAAATAAATCTGTGGAAAGTGATTGGGATGTTTCCCTTGGCTACATTTAAGCCATTGTTATGGTAAGTAAGCCTGCAATATGCAAGAGAAAAATTTTTGAGTATTCGTGAGTCTATTTAAAGTGAGGAATTTTCATAAGCGCAGCAGAATTGATAAAGAATTGTTTAAATTTCTTTTTTTTTTGTTTCTAAGGAAGATGAAATGGCATTTTAGAAGTGATTCATTACAGAACGTACAGCGATATGAAAAGATTACATTGTATACAGAATGAAAAGATTTCGGTTCAGAAAAGATTCAGTATTTTTCAAATTTATTGCTTGTTTCTCTAGCTTTCCCTTTCTTTGTCCTGCCTTTGCCCTGCCTGCCTTCCTCCCTAAATACCCTGTGTGGAGCTAGGCCTTCCTGTTTAGTCAGTAGCCAATTACAACTTCTCAGGCACAGTTCATCCCAAGGCAATTTGGTAATCTTACACTGATTAATTAAACTAGGTTCTCTAAACAAACGGTTAAAACTCCAATATCCACAGCTTGCATACCTAATCCAGATAACAGGATAAGCAACGTGATTGTCAAAGTTCATGAAGAAATGAAAACAAAATAATTCTGTATTCATTCTTCTCTGTAGAGCTCCTAAACAAAGAATAAGTTGTACTTCTAGGTAGAAAATCTAATCTGCATTTAAATAGAATTTCTCCAAATAATAAACAAAAGCCCGAAGCAACATTTTTACAGCAAGTCTTCCTGCTAGTTCACAGCCTAATCCTTCTATCTCTATCTATAATCCTTTCTACCCTTGTACATTCGTTTCCTTACCAGTTTATCAAGGCATCTTGGCAGTTTGAGCTCATGGGAACAACAGTAACTTTGCATTTCCTCAAGTTTCTTCAAAGCTGAGCTTAGAACTGTTAAAACTTTGGGTGGTTGGCAACTCAAGGCAAACTCAGATAGAACCACATTGATTAAAACCACCCAAAGAGTGAGAATGGAGTTGCTTTGCACATGAAACACTAATCACAACAGAATGGCTCCCAGAGCACGGCTACAGCGTGCCATGTGGCATTGCCAAAATATCTGATGCAGCTGAAGTTGGCATTCCCTGAGCTCTAAATGGCTGCCCATGCAGACCCTATGGAGAACTACACATCTCCCATGTGAGCCAAAATAACCAGAATGCCACTCCAGACATCACTGAAATCAGCAAGCACATGCTGATTAACATGGGGAACAGCTAGCCAAGTGGCTAGCAATGGTGAAAATGAGCCTTTTGGGAACCTGAGCATGGGCTACTTTTTCGTTCTTTTTCTGACCATGACTTTGCTTCTTGCTCAGGCTGTAGGGTAACACTTGTGCTCACTTGAAGGAATCAAAACCAGTGGCAGCGTAGAACTCCCGAAATGAGAGGTTTAGGTTTAGAATAGGAGGATACTAAATGCCTGATACTACCTTAAATCTTTTGAAATAGAGAGAAGTTCAATTTTCAGATGCTACCTTGCTACTTCAGGCAGAGTACTTTATTCTGTTTGAAGGTAAAAGATTGGATTTTACTTGAAGTACCCACATCTCCTACTGCTTTCTCTCTGAAAGTAGTATTTAAGCATTTTAGTGCAGAAATTAAAAGATAACCTGAAAAAAGAGGGCTCTGTCCTGAACTTAAAAACAATGAAGGAAGTCATTATTAAATGAAAAGCATCTCAGAGGAAAAGATAGACAGAATTAGCATCCTAGATGAGATATTCCAAATTCTCAGACATAAAGAAAGCCAGTACCAGATGAGCAATAACTAATTTAATTCAGACAGCTCTGCTTTAATAAAGGTCACTTCTAATTAGACAAATGCCCACTAGATTTTGTCTACCTGATTCCCACTTTAGTCCTAATATTGACAGACCATCAGCACATCAGCCTTTAAAATATTTTCTCATTCTACAGACCAACAAATTTGACCTATAACTCTGAACTCTGTTGCATTATTAGCTGTTGCTGTAAGCTGTCTTCTTCTTTAAAGGGCCAAGGAGACTTTGCCTGCCTTCAAACCAAAATAGTTCACAGGCACGGTGATCATCTTGCTCACAGGAATCAACAATATAGAGTATTTTTTTCTGAAAACAGAGTTATCACTCACAATTTTATAAGACTTTTTCTTTTATTCCAAGAAAAAGAGGTAACTTAGGAAGCAGTTCTCCTCCACACTTGTCTGTAGCATTTATTCACTTCAGGGAAGGAAAACAACAATATTAAGGATTCTGTAAAGGAACTTGATAAGCTCACTTGGTAAGCAGGGAAAAAACCACCCTATTACTCTCTCAAGGAAACATTCTCTATATGAAACAAAGCTCTGTGACAATAAATATTTCTTACATTTTAAGTAAAAGACTCTCGCTCTTCAAGGTAGGAGAGAGTCACTGCATAAATTGGCTAAATGTTAAAGTGAAGGAGAAAGTGGTTCCAGGTAGGAAAGAAACTGAATTAAAAAAAACCAATCCATCTTACAACTAATGATAGAAAGTTAAAGAAAGAAAAGGAATGGCATAATTCATTCATTATTGACAGATTAATAAAGTATTTATTAGAGACAAAATAATAAGCTTTGCTTCACTAGAATGACATGTATTCAGAAACTGTAAACTATTTTGCAAAATATATAGGGAATATTTTAGCTATGGTCGGAGGATTCATGTTTCACTGTTCCACTGAAAAAAACATGTAGGTATATAGAAGACAAACAAAATCCTATGTAAAAGACAATCAAATAACAGCAAGAATAATTAAAACACTACTTTATGTTATTTCTACAGTCAACTATGGAGATGAATATTGTAATGGATGTTACAGAAAGTCAGGTTTCCTCACCCAGCTGGCAGATAAGGGCATACTATACAGAGCTCAAAAACTTTTTGTGCAATTAGTTTAAAAGCAAGCTACCAGACAAACCTTGGCTCTTCTCATGGGCAACAAGGCACAAGGAAGTGAAAGAAAAACTGTAGGTACTCCCTCCTCAGTTCTCATGTGGTCAGGGTTATACTACACAGAATTAGCAACCCGCATCTCAAGGTCCTTAAAGAAAATATGTAGGGCTAGCAGAAGAGGCTGAGATCTACCCCTCTCTCTTTTTTTTGCAGAAAGTGCATTTCTACTCTCCATTTCCTATCTTCTGTCACCAAAGACATCCAGTGACATACAAGAATCGTCACATCTCT
The DNA here is from genome assembly GCA_004320125.1 of Scolopax mira. Taxonomy (NCBI): domain Eukaryota; kingdom Metazoa; phylum Chordata; class Aves; order Charadriiformes; family Scolopacidae; genus Scolopax; species Scolopax mira. The sequence continues at coordinate 101,699 of BJBW01001642.1, read as the reverse complement.
TAAACCTAAGCAACTAGGCAATGTTCAGAAAAATCAAAGATCAAGCAAAATTTCACATTTAGAGAACAATGTATAGACCTGCAATCAACTGTACCTTTATGATTATGCATCTTCAGGATTCATGTTTTGAAGCTTTTTCTTTCAACCCACACAGATAAAACCTTCCTTTCAAAATGAATGTCTTTCCAGATTCTCAGAAAGCTGAGAACTTGATCAAGTATCATGAAAATAAGAGGGGGAAACTACTGAATGGAACTGACAATCAGCAATTCAGAGAAATTACAAATTTGTGAGTAGAAAAGCCTTTAGCCTACAATGAAAAAAATGCTTAAGTTCTCCAAATTATAATCTCTTAGAAAAAAAATTTACCCACATAATACTATATTTGATCAATGTTCCCTGTAGGTATTTTGTTATTTTTACTGAAAAAAAATCACAGTATTTTCAGTTTCTCCTTCCTCCTTAAGGAGTCATACAATACAAATAATGCCACTCATAAAGTCAATTACAAGTCAAAAGTACATAATGTTGAACTGAAGTAATTAAACTATGCAATATAAATGATCGATCCATTAGAGTTCACGGCAAAGGTAAGGTTCTCATCTTGCATGCACAGTACCCCTAATGCAGAATAGATCTAAAACCTCATCTAATTAGGTGAATTAAGGGGTCACCTCTCCTAATTGGAAGGAAGACAGAATTTGAACTTCAAAGAGGAAAAGCTCATGTTTAATACAGGGCCATAAGCTCTCCCTTCCCTCTGGCTCTGTCGCTTCCCTGTGTAGTGCCACACACCTGGGTTTGGTCTCTCCTGGTTGCCACACGCCTGGCTGGCCCAGCCATGCTTTGTCAGGCAGAGAAGAGCCCAGAGCTCAGAGCTCTCGCTGCTGTGACTCTTCAGCTGGTGGAAAGGGTTACTGCTGAAGATGTTGTGCCACCTCTCCCTGTCCTTACTTCAAGGAATCAAACGTGCCAATTTTTTACCAAATTACTGATAGTTCGGGCAGAGCGATGTGGTGGAAATAAAATGGTGTAATGTGTAAATACTGGGCCAGTGGCTACTCCAATAAAACAAGTATTTTTCAGTATATCTTACAATAGGTGTTGGCAAGTCTGCATCTCCTCTTCATGCAGGTATATTTCACTTTGAGTCACTGTGGCATTTGCTATAGATTCAAAGTTCAGGGGAAAGCATTCTGGAGCCAGGTAACAGAAAGAAAAGCAGGCTGAATTCAACAGTACCAACTCAGGACCCATTCCCAAATTATTAGCATATATTCACAATAGCATTTTCCTGGGGGGGAATCAGAAGTTTAGATTTAAACCAAAAGAAAGAGGTTTTTATTTTTAAGGAACACAACTAAAATTAATCAGTCATCACTTTTTTTTTTTTTTTAATTCAGTTTGTTGTTAATATAAATCACACTTCCTCTACAATCTTTCTGGTACACATGTGGATACCATAGCAACTATCACAACGTAGAAATCCTATGCTCATAAAACACACAACTGAGTGATGAAAGGATTGCTATCTGTAGATCCACAGATCTGCAATCACCCCTTAGCCATGTCTTAATAGTATAAGTAATTGTGGTATGGCTTTTTTATATATAGAAATCAGCAACAGCAATAACAAAAAATCAAATATTGCTTTTCCATTTGAGCTGTACCAAGATATCCAGCATTACAATTCTCTTAAGAAACTGAGTAATTAATTACATTACCTTCAATGTTAGTGAATAACTGTCAGGAAGCACACTTAAAGCTTGGATTCTGTTTTAATTTATGTTATTTATGGGCACAAGTGAGGCTTTCGGGTCACTTAATACAAAATAAATTGGACTGCAAATGCTAAAAGTAGATTTAAAAGAGGTAGATTTCAATTGAACACGTACTTAAAAATAAAAGAATTGCTTGAAAACACACCAACCAACCTGGCAATCAGATTAAACAGAATAGAAGAAACATGAGGCCAACGTGCAGAGGGAAGTAGATCTACTCTGATCCCTGGTTGTCCACAACCATACACCCTAGTTAGCTGGGATAAACCAGGGTCTAAGGTGCTAAAAAATCTCTCATCTGAAAGGATGAGTCTTTTCAGACTCATCTCCCAGCCTTTTGAAACTTTCTTAGCCACAAAAAGAGTATACTTTAGAAGATTTTGTAATGAATATGAGCTCATTTTTAAAAACATGTGCTTCTAGTTTAAGACAGGTGAGAAAAAGTATATAGCAACAAACTATATTCAGAACTATTCTTGTTTTGCCTGAATTGCCTTTTTTCCTCTATCCAAAGTAATTAAAAAATGTTCAGAAGAAAGACATTTCCTCATCTTTCTTACCATGGGCAGGGATTTGTTTCTGGGTTACAGGATTGCAGAGGTATTATTCAGATAATAAAAAAGAAGGCCAGAGATTTGTAAACAATGAAAAACCAGCTTAACTATTTGATTTGCGCTTTCCTAGTGGTCACTATTATAGAGCTTATTTTGTTACGCTATTCTGTTCATCCAGAAATATCAGGGGGGAAAAAAAAAAAGAGTTTACCCTTGAACAACGTTTTAGTTCATTTTAACAAAACTTAAGAGTTTCCAAACATTTATATGTTTGGATCTGTACTCCATAGGACTCAACAGTTCCTAAACAGCTGAAGTCCTGAAGAAGAATCCCTTGCCCATATATCCCCTTTATAAACTCCCAGGTGATGCAGTTTACTTCACTCAACTCCTGACTTTCTACTTGCTACTATGCTAGCCAAAGGATACCGATTTGATTCAGGCTAGTTCTTTATTCTCAAAATTTGAACAAATAGAATAGGAGTAGCTTTCTATTCTCTTTCTCCTCAGTTTTGCAGGTTTTTGTTTTCAACGCAAGCTACTGTCATACAATATTTAGCTAGAAATGAACTGAAAAAATAAAGAATACCATCACGGTAGGAATATATAGATTACATAAAGAAGTAGCTGGAAAGGTACAGAATTAACTTTCAAAGGGCTGGCAAATTTGCATCTGAAATATCTGAAAGTGCAGATTTAAATACGACTGTAATTAGTGCTTTCAGAAAACGGAAGAGCCCCTTAAACTCATCTTTCCTTGTTTCAATTGTTTTAAAATTATTTTGCATGTGTTACAGGTTTGCTTGTTCAACTCAGCTCATGCAAACACCAGAGGCTGCTTGCAAAGGTGTACGCATGATGCTTCAACAGTAAATCTACTGTGCATTCACCTGTAAGCCAGTGGCAATTAAAGAAGCAATAACTAAGGTAATAATATTATATTACTGCAATGCCAGAGTAATGAATATGATCGAGAATCTAATTAATGTTTCTTCTATCATGTGTATGACAACTGCCATTCATCAAAATATATCAACAGTAATATGTAAGTACGTAGTGGGTCCCAAGTGGTTAGAGGTTTAAGATGAACCTGTTGCCATTGCCAACTATCTCTGGCAAAATCCTCTGCCCAGGGTGCTCAGCTGGGTAGGTTACAGCAGCCACGATAAAACATCCTGTTTGCTGTCCAGTCACACAAAAAATAGCATGAAGTACTGATACAGTGAACTGTGAGCAAACAAACCAGATAGCATCCATCATAAAGAGTTACTGAGGATTCACCTGGCATGTCAGAGGGATGTTTACTGCATTAACCAGCAACTGCATTAACCAGCAGCTGCAGTGAATCGTGATTATCACTGCACTGCAGGGAATCACAGCTGTGCTCTCTTGTTAGTGTAGCACTCACAGCCATGGACTAAATTGAAATCAGTATTCGAAATGCTGACTCAGATGTACCTAACATGAACTAGCCATAGAAAAGCATAAAATGCCTGTCTAGTCTTTTCCTTATGTGAGGGATAACAACAAACCCATCTGTGTTCATTATCTTAAAAATTCTCTTCAATCCTTCCATTTGGCCAAAATAGAATATGTCGCTGCAGCATTTTACTTGCTCTTTGTTTCTTGGAACCTTAATTAAAAAAAAATAATAAATCAAGCCTTCATGTACTGTTGTGCCCTGAAGAGGATCAAATTATTTTAAGAACACATCTTTGAGACCTACCATCAACATGAGATGTTAAGATGTTAGTAACAAGTTGTTTGAAAAGTATCACAGACAGACAGACAGACACGTATCTATTCTTTGGCTATTCTGTTACTTGAATTTTCAGTGACCCAGAGAAATTCAGACACCCTAGATAACAATGTTTGGATACCAAGAATATATTTCGGCAATCTTGAACCACGTTTGGCAAAAAAAAGTAAGACATGGTTCAAAATAACATTAATCTGTTACTGAGGAAAAACATATCCTGATGGATGGTTCACACCTAACAAAGTTAAGAGATAATTATGGTCCACAGGATGAACAGGTTATCTTTGAAAGTATAACTTGATGGATGGCCAGAGAATGGATACATTAGCAAATTAAAAAAAGCCAGCAACCAACCAACGAAAAACAAACCAGAAAACTTTTGTGGGAATTAACCCAGCACAGGAACCGCACAACTTAAACAGTGAATCAAAGTTGACCATAACTAATAGCACAAATGAAGTCCCATCTAAATTGTTTAAATAATACTGCAACAAACCTCAGTGAGCTGTACACATTCCTTTTTCTTTAGAGTGGGGTTAAACAGAATTAATCATTCTGATAACTGGTACCACACTGTTTCTTTACGTATAAATGATTGTCTTATTATCATTAAAAGGAACTGTACCTTAGGATGTGGTTTGAGCTTACTTCTGTTGTATTTGGTCAACCTGGTTGTCTTTGAAGGACTTGCTGCTAAGACTAGACTAGATGCAAGACTCCACAATGAAAATACTGGTGAACATATGAGCTGTTTTCATTAAAATCATAATATCTTATTATATATCAAAATACATTCTGCTGTGTCAAAATCTGCCAAATATAATAATTAGCTGCCGTGCCCCTATGAAAATGTAAGCAACATGACAATCACTAATGAAGAAAGAATTGAAGGCTAAGTGACAAATAATGAATCAACGGAACAGCTAGAGATTCAACAGAGGAATCCAAATTTCTATGCTAAATACACCTCTAATGGAATTTGTCTAAGGTCTCAGATCACTTGTAGATGAGACTTTCCACTTTCTGACTTGTGGAGTTTGGACATTTTGAAAAGATCTAAGTTAGTTCTAATTAATACTATAACACGAACAGTAAATTCACATGTTTGGCCTGAACTTTAAGACACTCATTGCAATCTCCTTGAAGACATGACATTATGAGAACCCCTCACAAATTAGCTCGCATAACAGAAAATAAAATTGAGTTTACCCTTTTTTAAGACAGAGTTCACGGTCTTCAGGTTCTGAAAGAAGAAACTGGAGCTGAAAAGAGGCCAAATTGCTTTAACATTTAACCAATTTGGATCAGACAGACCGAACTCTTCAGTCACAATGAACTAAGTGAAATATAAAGGAAACTTAATTCTCTCATTTTGTTCTACTGAAAAATGGATTTCTGGTAAAGCACAGTTAATCACAGTGAGGAAATGACATGTCATAGCCACGGCAAAATGGTGACAGCAGTCCTGCTGCTAAATTATGAACTCTGTCACCATTTGTGATTCTCTTCTGCATGTACCAACTCAAATGCTGATGACCAGAGTATTCCAGGTTTGTAGTAGAGCTTGCTTTGACAGCCAGCTTGTGCAGTGTATCCTGCTAAGATAAAGATATCTATTGTACTTACAATTTTGAAACTTCAGGAAGGAACATGTTAGGATAACTGAACTAGGAATTAGTGCATGGCTAAAGTTTGGTAGGGAGCCCTTTTATGATTTTTTTTTTTGAGTGATTTCAAAAATAATAAAAACTGCCCTTTCCAGTAAAAAGCACACCAAAAAATACCACCTAAAGGGCAAGAATAATTTTTTTCTTTATTTGGGATACACTTTGCCTTAATAATGTTTTTGTTTTACTTTTGCTCTCTAGGAAGCTGCTTACTGGAGAATGGAAAGGGACACTGGTGAACAGAAATGTTTCTTGAGAAGTTATTTCACACAGATGAATTCATGCAATGGAGGTCTATTTGCTACTTCATGTACTGGCTAATGGAAAAGAGATCTCAGCTTTTAAATCCAATTCCACTTCAGCTGACCTACAGTTCTACTCATACAGAGGAAGATGAGAAAAGGTAACAATTCCCACCTGACCCAAGTTTCAAGACAATTATAAATTTCAACACATTATGCTTCTGCAGGCTGAGTAATCAAAGTATTTTTGAGAAGCTGAACAATAAATACATTTCTGTTGATCTATCCACTGCAGTCTGATGGAAACAGATGCAGGAATTCACAGTACCAAAGAATTTTGTGGCCTGGAAACCAACAGTTACATGATGCCATGTCCAAAATGCAAAATTTCATTGTTAATGAGAATGAAGAAGCAAAGTTTCCCACTCAGTAGTTTATGTTTCCAGCAGTAGTATCCCACTTTCTGCTTGAGGAAAACTAAAAACACTCTTCAACATGCTAGCAGGTAGCTTAAAAAAATAATTGCAACACAAAAGGTGAAACAATGATCACAAAAAATTACATCTGGCCTATAGTGGACATGCTGCGACTTAGATGGTACCTTAATGAGCAGGAGGAAGAATAATCACATTTGTTGAAGATGTAAAATAATTCTGAAGAAACTGAAATTGTTGGCTCTGTATGTGGTGGCCTTAAACAATAGTTAAGTGGCTATTATTCCACTTTGGAAATCTGTTCTACAGTGTGTTCTACTGAATTCCTTCAGAATTAGATCAAGAATAAATTTGGATGACATTAAAGTGCCAGCTCCATCAGCGAGAGCAGAATAGAGATCACACTCAAGTCAGAGGAATAAAAAGAATGATTAAATGAGGTCTACATGCTTTTTGTAAGATGTACGGCTGGAGGCTCTTTTATGTGAATCAAGTTCAAAGCTACCTTGTAAGAGTATATTAAAAATAAAATAGCATCCAGAAAAGATATCAGAGGGCAGAATTTTTTACCCTGAAAGTTTCTGCTTTTTTTGGTAAATTACTGATAGCACTCATCAGAAATACTTAAGCCCAGTTTTCTTCCCAGAGCTCGACAGTGGCAGCCAAGACTGTGGTGACAGTCCAGCTTCTTTAAGGGGTAAAGAGACAGCTTAGAAACACCCAAGTGACAGGAAGTTAGTCTTAAAGGTACAATGACTGTAGGGACAAATCTCTACCTGCAGAAGCCATCTACTGAATGTACTGTAACAAAGACAACCTTCAATACAGAGAAGACACTAAATTGTTCTTTCTAATCTCAGACACTGACGTTACAGATGGACATTTGTAATTTTACATACGCTCATACTTACTGTTGTTGCATCCAACCCAATATTCTAATGTGTCCACTGATGGAAGAGAAGGTACCCTGCCTTTATTAGAGTAAATACATTTGGTATGTAACCCTTACTTGTTTTATAGTGTCCGATTTTATCCCGATGCCTACGCACGTATGAAGCAAAATCCCTAGAGATGGAGTGATACTTGTGATGGGAGGAATTGCTGAGATTTTTCAGCCAATATAATATGTCTTTAACAGATGTTTAATATTAATTTCATGCCAAATATCTATGAACCACTTGGATGTTTCAAATCTTTTCTCTCTCCCTCTTTCCACTAGCCTACTTTCTCATAACAGAGCTATGACCTCTTCAACGATGTAGCTGTAGTGAAGTTGCCAGTAGAGGCAACTTTCCTCTTCTGGTCTCATTTTAGCGGGATGTAGTACCTCAAGTATCCTCCTCCCTTATCCATTCTTGTGTGAGCCTCCCATCCACCTTGTCCATGGAGTTCCTCTGTCCCACTGATGGGAAGAAGGTGCTTGAAGCTGGGAAAAGGAAAGGGGCCACGGCTACCCCCAGATCTCCTCCATTTCCACTGCCAGATGAGCTGGAAATTAGACCAGACGCTGCACTCTGGTGTAAAGGAAGGATGAAGATACTGCTGTTGCACCTGTGCCTATCAGCTCTGGTATGGTTCCATATCCCATCATAGGGTTGGGCGTTCTGAAGATATCACATACATAAGAGCAGCAAATAGAGGATGTTTAAAATCATGATATACCAACAACACTGATATCCTACTGCCTATCATCATTAGATATTAGAGACAAACTTCAGCCGATTGACTTCATCTCAGATTGAAAATTTTGATTTGGCTAATAGCTGGGAAACTGTTAAAACTCACACTGAGTTCTGCTGAAACAGAGAAATAGAGAGTTTGCTGGTTGAACAGATGCATAATACCATGCATGTCTGTACCCTTATTTTTAGACAGATGTTAGTATCTGCTGATACACAGCCAACATAATATAAAATTCAAGAATTTTATACAAATATATGTAGTATATACTGGTATATATATTTTAAGGGAGTAAAAATAACTCAAATTCAGTAATTCAGTTATTTACACTTACCCCATTTTTTACTAGGATTTAGTATGTACAAACAAATTGGGTAGAGCTGGGCTTTTAGTGAATAGGCAAATTTTTAAAAGTAATCATTGACGATGGATGACAGATGGTTTCAAGAGCTACTATGTATTACTTGGTAAGTTTAAATGACAAATGCACAATTTCCGTGTTTATAAATGAAACTACTGTATCAACTAGCACAGTGACAACTTCATTCTCATTAGCATGAAAATCTGGGAGTCTATTTAGAATCCAAGTTAAATTGAAATCAATAAAGAATTTCAGGTAATTGCAAGGTGGTCAAAACTATTTTATCATGGATCACAACATTTAAAACTTTTGATAAATAACAAGTTATAATATTTTTATGAAGTGAAAAAAAACCCGTGTGTCATTAGTTCACACAGATTTGGTGTTTCATCTAAAAATAGAAGGTAAAGGGTTGTTAAAGCACTGACAGCTTGAATTTTTATGATGACAATTCAGAATTTTCAGTGTCTGAGTCAATTCAAACTGAAAAGCAATTTTACTCCTACATTTGCCTTCAAAAGGTATTCTACAATAGTAACTTTCAATTTGTAAGCCAATGTGAACTCAGGATTACTTAAAAAGCATGACAGCATTTAACCCCTACAGTGCAGTAAAGAATTGGTAACTTTTAATACATCTTTGGATCTAAGATAGGATGTCACCGACTCCATTTTGGAGAACTAGACCTGTGGAAACAGCCTTAAGTTTCTGGGTCCAGGAGTGACTTACCTAAAGTTTTGCAAAAAAAGGGACAGCAGTATCAAATGAGGATTTGTTTGGCCATTTGCTGTGGACTGTCAGCTCACATCATGAGCCATGAAATTGGGGTAAGAGCTTGATGAAACAAGAATGGAGAAATCTTTCCATACACAGAGCAATAAGAACACTGTATCACCTATCACTTCCTGCCAACCCCAACTTCAGTCATGTTCCTTCTCAGCAGAAGAAAAACATAAGAGACTCTTCCTTATTTTGTACTTTATAATTCTTAATTCTATTTGTGAAATACTGTACTTTTTTGCAGAGAGTTTCAGCACTTCTTTAACTTTTTTCCACCTCCTGATCTCCTACATATAACCTCTGTGCAAAAGTCCTCCGTGCATGGAAATTAAGGTTGTCATCTTCTAGATCTTTTAATGCATTTTTGTGGCACCTAAGTGAGACTGCACACAATATATATGCCCCAATACTAAGCTATTTACTCTTGAACAATAATAAAACATCAAGTTAGTCATCTGCTATGCTTTTAGATTACTTCATTATTATTTATATTCTATTACTAACTATGGATTGGGGGAGAGTGGAGAACAAAATGGAGCTAGAAGGGGGAGTACTTAACAAACTGTTCCATTTGTCACTTTTTTTAAACTCCATGAACTTGAAGGCAATTTCTAAAAGAATTTTCTCCCTTACAAGTTAAATCCTTTTTCTCCTCCTCCTGTTCCACTGCTGTTAACAAAAAGCAGCTCATAAATCAAACTTTAATCAAGCTGAAAATCCCAATTTTATTTCTTCACTTCCCTAGGGGGTCAGAGCATTTTGCAGAATCTTTTATTTTCTGAAATTCTCCACTTCAGAACTCCTGTTTGCTGCTTGCTTTCTCTCCTAATAAAATTACTTTCATTTAGGATTACCACCCTCCTCCCCTTCCTGACATTGCACTTGCTTCTTCAGCCTCCTGTGATTGAAACTATTTAAAGCCCTACAACTTAATTGGAAGAAACACGATTGTAAGGGATTAGCAACCCCTCAATTCAATATACAGAATTATGTTTACACAGCCAAGGAGAGATTAATCTGCTATTTCTCTAATTTTTCTGGTGTTTTCCTAGCTTTAGACTTCAAATCTTTATATACTAACACTAAAAACCTATATTCAGGCGGTACGAATGACAGAAACACGGGACATTGTCACTAAATACTCACAGTGGTAACAGCGATTATGCAGCATTCACTTCTTATGCATTCCAGTAATATATACAATTATTCTTTCTCTAAAATTACATGCTATATATTTGAAAAATAACAGCCTGATGTACAGTTTAACTGACACATCTGATTTAATTAATCTTAAAACAGCTCCTGGATTATTTTATCTTGGAATGAAACATGACTTTTCCTTTTGATTCACAGTTAACATACAATAAAACATTGATTTAAAACACATAGGTTCTGCTTTAAAATTTGGACTAGATGATAAAGTTTTTAACCCTCGTTCTGTGTTATTATTTTAAAACATAGCTTAACATGTTAGATTTGAGGCACCACCAAGCCTCTTTAAGGTTTACTTATGAGTAGAATAGAGGCAAGAATGAATAAAACTATGCAAGCTGCCCATGGATAGCACGATACGAGAAACTCAACCAGAGTAAGCAAATGAAAGGAATGTGCCCTATGAGACTACCTTATGAGATTTACAGAATGACTAAGATCGTCTTTAAGGTGATAAGACAAGTTTTAAACTGCAGTTTAGGGAATCACTTCCCAAGAATGAATAGAATTATGCCTATGGCATTTAGTAAAAATCAATGTTGAAGGACAAGAAAGCCCCACAGCTAACACTTACAAAAATCTGCCTCTTTTGCCTCATTCTGTTACCTACTTGTTTTCTTTTATTGTATGCTGGAGATAGCTCTGAGCTGCAAGATATGAATAAAAGAAAAAACTTCTTCAAACAGTGAAACTTCCCAATTCAATCTGTAGTAAACCCAGGCATTCTAGATACGGAATTTAATTTCTTTTAAACTTACCACACTACTCAACAAAAAAGATAAAAGCCCTACAAGCGAGTAAAGAGAAAGTCTTACACAGGAGGCAGCTTCCTTATTTCTTTTAAAGAAGGAGCTACTTTCCTCCAAAATGAAAGTTCTGAGTGAAGCAATCAAACTGATATATCTTGAAAATACTTCCCTGAATCAAAGTCTCATTCCAAGTATATATTTTAATAGAACAGCATCCACCACACAAAGCTCAGGATTGGATTTCCTGTCATATGGAAATGTCTAGATCCACATGAAAGAATGAATGCTTTTGGAATGATTTGCTTTAAATGCTACTACTGTATAGAATACTCACATGAAAGTAGAACAGAAATAATACATGAAAATCAGTCCAGAATCTACTCAAGTGCAACTTGGATCAGATGCAGGGTTTTAGAAGTGATGTACTGCAGGCTGCCCATTTTGTTTCTAAACATTTAAAGTCTCTCCAGGTATCTGCTGGAGATTGTTCTTCCAGTTATGATGAACAGTATTTTTTGAAGCAATATTTTTGAGTTTTGCTGATTACCACTTCTCTATCAACAATTAATAATACTGTAGGGTTTTTGAGCAATAACACTAAAAATAATAAACATTAATTGTGAAGAAATCTTCTAGCATGCTAGTTCTTTTAAACTGAGATCATCTCACTAGTAAAAGACAAGCAAAAGTCTCCAGCAAGGCTGCAATCTACAGATGTCAAAGCACCACTAGACTGTATTGGCAGAAGCATTTCTTCTGCTGTGCAGAAGTCATTGAAAACAATTTGGATGAGAAGTCTTTATACCTGATTTAAGTAGGCTAAATGATGTGGTTCGGTCAGTAATGTGAACAAAACCCATTGAACTCATTATTAATGCATTTTAATTTTTTTCTTTGGTTTTTGTTTCACTGTCCAAATAGTTTTTCAATAAATAACTTCAACTGTGACAAATAATGGATTCATTCTTTAAGGAACTGCTATTAATTCAGCACTGAATGTCAGGAGTTTACCCTTCTCCAGAAGTTTCAACTGCTTTCATAAAATTTTGTTATACCCTTAATGGGACTTTGGATAAAATTAATTCTAAGAGTAATTATCCATATTAAGTAGTTGACTGTCTCTGCTGCAAATGAGAACGTTGAATACATCTGAGTGTGCTCAATTTTAGGTGTTATCTAGCTATCTAGTCTTCCTGTGAACAAGACTGCACAGTTCAACTATGATTCAATGAAGTGTGGCAATAGTACACTCCATCACTTTCAGAAGTACAGGTAGGAGAATAGGGATTTGCATGAATGTGCTGATGCTTTGGAGAAATGGGGAACTACTTTAATGTGTCCTTCACACAGCAGATGGTACGTGAAATCTGTTTCATGGTTGGTAAGCTTTGTAAAGACTTGTAAAGATTTGTTGCCCACTCCTTTAGCCACAGAATTAAGATATATACCTGCACCAAAAGCACCAAAAAATCAATTGTAATAGCACCATCTCATATAATAATACAGTTGTTTTTTTTTTTTTTAAATTAAAGAAATGGTTTCAGTTATATCATGCGCTTTGTCATGACAGTAAAAATTTTACACCCAAAAAAAGAAACTATGTTCTTATTCTTCTGAAGCCATACTTTCCAATAAAAAGGTTGAAACATATATTTACAATATGTAGTAGGATTTAAAACATGCATTGCCATGACACTTTATAGGATATACATATAAAAAACAATGAATACACCAGTTATGATATGCTGCTGAATCTAGAGTTTCTCAGCTGATATCAAGTCTTAGAACACCCTTGAAACTCTCTAACGTTCACTAATCTATTTTCTCTTGTGCCATCTATCAGTTTGCAACTTCTTTTTTTACTTTTTTTGTGTGGCAGAGCAGAAGCTTGAGGCAACACTGTTCTAAATTGTTTACTTATTCTTACCCTATTTTTAGTGTTTTATCAAGTTTCTAATCCAAAGCAATAATTTACCTGACAAGTCATGACAACTTATTTTCTATTAATCTGTCAGAGACTTTAATCTTTTAATATTCCAAGGAATTATTCCAACAGGTTCTAGTGTATCTGTTATTCAATCAGCAAACTGAGGAAATACTAAAGAATCAGGATGGAAAAATGTACTACTACAGAGACCATACTGGTATAATTCAGGTTTTTAAAAATTCTTTTCACATTGATGGAGGTTTTAGATCTTCTGAAACATTTTCTCAACAAGTTTTCTCATTTTGAAATGAACTCAGGATAATTTCTAGCATTTTGTAAAAACTAGATACACCAGCTGCTACCTTCTTCCTTTCACCACTGTTTATTTAGATGCAAACTACACACTTTTGTTAACAGCTTGCTCATGTTAGTACGTTCCTTCAAGATTCATAGATCAATATAGTCTACGCTTGACGATTTTTTACATTTCTTTGACATGCTCTGGCACCTCCATTTTTGGCTCAGTTTCTAATGGCACTGGAATAATGCATGCAAATAATCTTGATTTTTCACAATCTCATGATTCTCAGCTATGTTTTCTGTTTCCTAGTATTCTGACAGACTTGCTGATTTATTTTTTTTTACAGTCTTCATATTTGTGATTGATTCAGTACATGAAGTGTTTTCCATTGGCTTCTAGTACCCTGTCTAGTTGCTCTATACTTTCTCATTTGACTTGTACAATTTTTTATTGACGTCATTAAATTGAACTTCCATTTTCTGGTGGAAAGGAACATTTCAGACTCTAATACCAAGACCTTTGAACTGATAGAAAAATACACTTTCTGATATATGACAGCTGCTTTCCCCCCGCCCCTCCCAAAAGAAGATCTAAATACCATACGTGCATTTTACAGGCCTATCTAATACTGGAAATATACACACAGAATACTTCATAAAGTACATTAAGGTATAAGTCCTTGTTCTAATTCATAGTATGAACTTTCCACATTAAATGGTTCACAAAGACTCACAAAAGGAAAGCTGAAGGTAGTAGAAAGGTTTTCCACATTCTCTTCTGTACGCATTTGATTCATTGTCTACACTTCCCCACGCCTGCTGAAAAGACTCCTAAGTGTGTTTTTACACAACTGAACTACTGCTGCAGCTTACTGAAAAATAGAGGAAAAGGTGAATGAGCAGCTAATGGTCACAGTGCAGTAGAGGAACAAAGCAGGCAGCCTTAATGGCTTCTAAATTTACTCGCTTATAATTTCAACCCTTAATTATGGTATTTCTATCCAGAGGAGCTGTCAATTGAGAACCTGTTGTTTACAGTATTATAAATATTTCAGAAAACTGTAATACCTTACAAGTATTACCTGCAAGTTCCTTAAAGCCTTAGCCATATTTTAAGGATGCTGGCCATACAAAATAATTCAAGTTTGTTCACAGAATCATAGACTAGTTTGGGTTGGAAGGGACCTTTAAAGGCCATCTAGTCCAACCTTCCTGCAATGAGCATGATAATCTTCAACTAAATCAGGTTGCTCAGAGCCCTGTCCAACCTGGCCTTGAATATTTCCAGGGATGGGGCATCTACCACCTCTCTGTGCAACCTATGCTGGTGTCTTACCACCCACATTGTAAAAAATTTCTTCCTTCCTAGTCTAAATATCACCTCTTGTAGTTTAAAGCCATTACCCCTTGTCCTATTGCTACACTTCCTGATGAAGAGTCCCTCTCCAGCTTCCTGTAGGAGCCCTTTAAATACAGAAAGGCTGCTATAAGGTCTCCCCGGAGCCTTTCATCTTTGTGGCCCTCCTCTGGACGGCTTGTTGACCACAGCACTTATGTTATGATTCAGCTAAGGCTTTAAAAGTGGGTATCAATACCCCATTATTAAACATATAATATACAAATATGTATATATTACTCATATATTAATTCCACTAAAACAGTTCTGATTCTGAGGACATATAACATTTTGAAACAGTATTTTTATCTACTGGTCATACCATCACTAGATATTATCAGCTCCTTTCCAAAAAAGCCACAGATAGTCTAAATCAGATCATATGAATGTCACAAAATATTCCATATGTAATATCTTTTCCATATATCGGCCCACACAAAAGCAATGATCATCAGTTCCAGCTACTACAGAACCAAATATTCTGCTACTAGATTTCTGTGAAAATTTACTTCAAATGATAATACTACGGAACCAGAGAGAGCGATATACCAAAGCCTGCATTCCCCATCATTTTCTCTGACAAGATACAAAACTACATCCGAAGTCACGTTTTTTATTGGTTTTAAATATGAAAATATGAAAAAAAAAGTTTGTCTCCCATTAGTGACTTTTCTTTTCCTTGACCTTTTTTTCCCCAGAGAAGAGACAGGATTTCTTTTTTTAACCACCCCATCTTTTATCATACAAGATTTCCAAGAGCTACACTTTGGAAATTGTGTTTGTGCATCGTGGCAGGTCTGGCATGTGAAGAAATCAGCTATATGCTGGATTTTTCCCCCCATTCCTGTCCAAAAATACACAGCACAATTTCCATCCCATCATTTCAGCTAAGAAGAAAATCTGACAATTTATTACAGTCCTCCTGTGCCAGATAATAGTCCAATTGATGGTATGTGACAGAGCAGCTTAACTTCAAGAGCCAGCGCTTCTTCATATAACTGCTGTCACTTTTGCTTTTCTCAACTTCACCTCAGTAACTGATTTTTTTTGCTGCTGTTTTAATTTTGATATGTCTTGTTTCCTCAGGAGGTTGCCAAGAAAGTGAATAAAAAATAGGTTGATACAAAATACTCTGTATAAGGTGCATCATTTTCCATCTAATGGATCCACAAAGAACACAAATGCTGTGTACACAAATGCTAAAATGTTCACTTGGAAACCTGCCGATCTGTTTACACATCTACACTGAGAAATCCCGTTAATTAATTTAGATCGAGGTGTATGTTGCTAGGGTCAGCCTGCTACTGTACCCAAATTTGCCCATGCAAAATTCGTTTGGCTGAGTTACTCTGCAGTCACAATTAAGCATTTACAGTAAAGACATATACTAATGTAATTAAGGTGGAAATGACAAACAGAAGACTAAGAGGCTTTGAAAGTTTTTCTGCCAGTTTAGTACAAGGTAAGCACTCTATTTCTGCACATTCTGCCCTCTCTTTTATACATTTTGCAAATTGTCAAATGTATTTATCATTTATAGTACACAGACGGATCAATGTCAAAGAACTCTCCTTCAGAGAAGCGCTGTAACCTCATTCTATAAGGGCATTTGCACTGGGTCATGCCCAAAGACCATTTGTCCCACATTGTGACTCTGGCACTGACCGAGCAGATGGCTTCGCTGTCCCAGCCTGTCGGAATCTGCAGCTCAGGAGCTCTCTGAACCAGTGGAGGAGTGGTGTTTATAAGAATAGGAAAAGCACTGCAAATGCGTGTTCATGTTCAGTTACTATTCTCATAGGACTCTACATATACACCCACACGCAGTGTTTTAAATGAATAATCATTAATACCTACAGGTTTTCTCTCCAGTGGAAATTCTCCTTTAGGGATGCCTGTCTCGACTGTAAAAGAAACCAGGGAGAACAACGCTACTGGTGTAATTATACTTTATAAGTCATGTGGTATTTTTAATTTATCCATTTGTAAAATAAAAAATGGTAATAATAACAATTAATTGTAGAACACAAGGTAGCTCCATCTGTGTCATATCAAGACCATACTTAACTGGAGACTCTACAAACAAAGGATGAAATGAAATCTGAGTTATGAGTTAATGCATATACTTAGGCTTTTAACATGCTTAAGGTATTTACCTTCACAAGGGTGCACAGTGTAATGTGTAGTGAGACTCAACGTGTACATCAGAAAATAGAGTACCTTAGATGTGAATAGAACAAAAGTTAATCAACTTATTTCAAGTTTGTACAGGGATTCCTTGCCAGTAACTGAAATTAAGATTTTTAAGTATTAGCTATTTGCTTCAGATTTTGTACAGAAAATTTTTTACAGCTGCTTTTTTTTTAAAAAATAAGCAGAAGTTAGAAAACAAGAGTTAGAAACCTTCCTGACACTTCTTCCTATTAAGTATCAGAACCACCTGTATGTCTGAATCGAGTTACTGAAATATGCTGAAATCTATGACTACATTATAGCCTTTAATGGCTAACTGCTTTTGAAGAGATCCATAAACCATGCCACGTTCCCTGCATATTTGAAACAAGTAAAAAGGGCGTTTCTTTCCAAGACTTACAATTCTTTCTACTTTTTCTGAACAACAGAAAGGATTTTTCTTTTAGATCTATTTTCTTATAATGCTCCCTGGCTGCAAGTCTTCTCAAACACAGATCCATTTAAACAATCAAACTGTGATTTGCTGACGGTAACACAAAATAAAATGACAATCAGATTGTACTTCAGAGATAATGCTTTCATCTCGTCTCCAACTCCTATCTCTGCCACTCACAAACAATATTTTAGGATAGTTGCTAGTCAATACTCAGTACCTATTCAGATATCAGAAAATAAAAGGTGAACGTTGTGCATTTTATTTACGTATTATAAGCATCTTCAATCAAAGGGTGTATTTTTTAATTATGTATTTATACACCATTTAATAACACGGGAAGAAAGCTTCACTGTTAAACCTAGGTGTGGATCATCGAAAAAGAGAGCATTTATTAAATTAATATATAATTTAATACAGTATAGAGAATAGCAACAAAATTCAAATGCATTAGTATTTTTATTGAATCTGAGTCCCTAATTGTTTGGAAAATAGTGTAAAATTAAAAGCTTCTCAGCCTCAGCTCCTCTACTAGTCACAATTATTTTACTGGGTTTGCCTGAGAGTTCAATGCAGAATCTACTGAAAGTCAGTGGAAGGGCTTTTGTTGAATTAAACAAAGGGAAAAGCATTAAGCCTACCGGATCAATTAAGTCACATTGCAATTTGTATATGGTTGAATGAGAGAAGAGTAGCTAATTCTGTCAATGTGGATCTTGCCCTGAGGTTCCTGCTCAGACCACACACATGCTAACTCATTTCCAAAATCTCTTTTGCACTGGAAACAACAGATCTCTCTCTAGATGAAACCTGGGACTATTCTATGAGTTAATATGGCAGAGGCTGCATCAAGCATTACTCTTCCCAGCTCAGTCTTCCAAATCATTTTTCAGAACCATCAAACAATTTTTACGTGCTACACACACCCTGCTATAAACATACATACACAGTTCTATGTGAATCCTGCTGAACATATTAATAAAAAAGTAAATTCCTAAATGATTCACGTGAAAGTTGTCTGTTTCAGAAGTACAACATTGAGCCTGGTTCATAACCCTGTGACAGTGTGCTTCATAGTATCCCAGCCTTACCAGGACTACAGGTATTGCTGTGAAAATCTCCTTGGCCATTTTCAGGAATGTAATGGCTTTATGCTTCAGACTTAGAGTTCTGAAAAACACTGGTCAAAATAAAGAAGCCTTCAATAGGTTCTATAACAAAAGCTGAAGAGGTCCTACAGAATACAAAACATAAAGTATTAGGCACGTGCTCTGTCTACTGGGTTAGAGACTTTGGGGCCATAAGCACTGATGGGGCAAATGCCCCAAGGAAGGGGCAGCTGTGAGAGCCTTCTGGACTACATGCACAAGACTGCCCTACGGAACGGGGGGCAGACAGATGTGCGTATGCCCAAAGTTAAGGAGGCAGATCAATCACTCCTAAAATTGGATTAGAACAAAGAATCAACTTCAGAATTAAAAAAACCACTGTGTGCATAGCCTCTGATGTATACATAAGAACAGAGCTCAGCAGAATTTCTTATATGCAACCATGCAAAGAATCTACTTTTTCTACTCAATTTTTAAAATGTAAATATACCAACTTCATCATTCCCCCTCCCCAGTAAAAATCTTCACCTGTCATCAGTAATTGCAAAAGATACTTTAAGCAGAGTCATTGATGCTTATACAATCAGAGGTTTTTTTAGCATTCATGGGAGTTTTAAAAACAAGAGTTTTTAAGGATCAGCATCTGCTGTGATAGATGGTATGTCCAAATATTTGTAGATCTCCTTCCAGCCTACTGTTTTCAAGGTAAACTGTTCTTCTATGCAGTGTCACTGATCCACAACAGCTATGATCCAAAATTAACACTTCCCAAAAATACAAGGTATTTTTATTGAATTCATACAAGCGTATACTCTTCTCTGAGCTAGTATTTTGGGTTACACTTTCTAAGTGAGCTTTAGGCAAACTAAATTTGTACAGCAGGAGCTGCTTAAGCTTTAACTTAAAAATCCAGAGCCAGGATGGTCACATTTAGGACCGATTAACTGCCAACCTGTATCACAGCATTCTCTGGAGACTTTGAATACCATAAGTAGTGTGAAGGTGTCCTAAAAGAAGGCACTATGTAGTGTTTTGAGTAATTTAACAAAAAAAACCCCAACCAAACAAAAAAACCCCCAACCAAACAAAAAAAAATGTTTGATTGTTCTTTTATGAAGAAGAGATGTAGGGCAGAAGGAGAGTGAGTGAGAGTGTGTGTGTACAAACATGCACCACTAGAGAGTATTTCCTCCAGTTAATTGAATTATGATAAAAATCATGTCACTCGTAGACAAGAACACACGACCCTATTGTTTCATTACTTACATAACCATTATTCTGCAATTCTTCAAGTCTGCACTAATTAAACATAGTATTTTCACCAAAATTAATAGCCCAGCTTACGACATTATCTACTTGTCAGAGGCATACTGTTCTTCATTAACAATAATCACACTTCTGAATAGATGTAAAATGCTAGCATTTTGGAAATAACTTCAGACATCTGCTTATTCCTCTCTCAAAATTTTCTCAGTCTAAGCAAGGGTATTTTTTGGCTGTCACTATTAAAGATACGATTATAAGAAAATGTTTCATACATTTTCTGATACCATTTAATTACAGTAGCACAGGTAACTCAAACAGAGTTAATGGCTCCTTAGCGTTTTCATTAGGCAGGTAATAATTTGTCCGTAAATGATTACTCCTGCATAAAACTTGACCGAAAATCTCAACCTGTCACAGCACTTTGTCAGATCATGGAGCAACCCTCCATCTCCCAAAGCAGCTAGATGATCAAAAATCTTCAAGACAACAAGTTTTACTCCTAGAACTCCTTGACTGGAGTGTCAAGAGGAATGGCCAGCACAGATCAAAGCAGTCATCCATCTAATCCCAAATCCTGTCTCGAACAGTGACATTTTACAGGAAAAAAAACCCAAACTTCTTCATTTAGGAGACAAATCTACCCTGTGAAAAGTGTCCTTTTTACCACATGTGCCACTAGACCATTTATGCAAGGAAGCATGAAGATTTGTAATCCTTTCAATACTCTGACATATTTTTAAATACTAATCATTTCAAGTAGAGTGTTATTTTATTCTTATTAATGTTCAGTTCAGGATACCATATGGCAATGAGTGATGCAGATTAATCATTTGTCCCAAGAGAAAAATGATCTTACTGTGGTGGTTTTGAACAGGCCAGCTTTCCAATTCTGTGCCCTTCCTCCTTAGAACATGAAAAGTTTAGAAAATACAAATCTATCCTCTCCGCATCTTCCATGATCTCATATCACATTTCCTCTCCAAAATTAATTCTTTCCCTTCTATTAGGAGATCAATGAACAAAAATGAAGACTTGAGCAGATTGCTGGAAAATTAACTGGGGACTGTTTTCTTTGGATGTGTACTAGGCTAAATGTTAGGTGAGAATCAGTACTTCGTAATTTTAAGTGATGGCAGCGAGGTAATGAGAAAGACCACAACACACAGTAGACAGGAGAATAGACCACCAAATCGCTGGAGAGATGTCCTACATCTGGAGGCCCCTTCTAGTTATTTGTACCCACTGCATGATCTTACCAGTTGTTTCTACCAGTTCTTCTCTATAACAAATTTTGACCTCAAAATTGCTTTATAAGTTTCAGAAGGATTCTGGAGTACACAAATCAATATTAATGGGGAACATATAAGTACAAACATAAGCATAAGCAAACCAGGCCTGTAGTCTCGTAGTGAGTTAGAGCTCCACTATAAAAGTAAAGGAAACTTAGAAAAGATGGAGAAAAGTACAGGGAAACAATTTTAAAAAAAATATTTTTAATGAGGAAAATTATAGTGACTGAAAGGAAAACTACGGGTTTCTAGTCACATCCTTGCTTCTTATTGGGCTGGTTTCTTGTGTAAGCCCTTTGGCATCACAACCAATATTATGTTTTTGTACAGTGCCTGATATGTCTTGGAGGCTATTATTAATAATATATAATCCAGCTAGACTTGTAAATTATTTCTTAACATTTATTATAACTTCTCAAGCAAGATTGTCAGACTAAGATATTCCCTAAAATGACGCCTCAATTTACCAGAATATATTGCAGGCCAGTGTATGCCATAACTTACACCAATACTTTAAGTTAGGCTTCCTAAAGTAGAAAAGGTATTTCATTAAAATACCAAATCTCACTTCATTCATGATAACTTGTAAACACTCATTAGGAAGTTTATACCTAAACTAATGTTAAGTGTTGGACTCGCTTCTTGGATACTATATGGCTCATTAAATACCTGTTTTTCTTCTGACAGGTGATTTGGGCCATGTCTAATTAAGGACAGTATTTACAGCTGTATAAGAGACAAATGTCAGTGAAGTCCAGTCAGTCTACAAGACCTGAATTAAGGTCTTCTGTGAACATTTACTATTCTTTAGTAAATGTGACAAAATAAACAGCCACAGACAGCGATATTACTGCAGTCCAGTCATACACAGAGCTTGCCAGACACTAGCCATTTAGCCAACTAGATACTGGCCATTTCAGATTCTGAGTATTTTTGTTAGAAAATGATAATTCTTTAGCATATGCATACACTCCCAAAACAGTAGCTTGGACCTGCACATATTTGCACTACTAAATAGGAGTCCTAAAGATGATAAAGAACTCAATTATTTGCAAATGTAGTTGTCAAACATACATAATAAAATGATTCGCATATACGATGCTTTCTGTATGAACATGAGAGAATGTATATGTACATGGATTAACCTAGGAGAGGCTACCCAGTAGGGAAATATGGAGGTAGAGAAAACCCTAAAACACAATAGAAAGGGCCAAACCCCAACCTCATTGGGAAAAAAAAAAAAAAAAAAGAAAAAAGAGATAAATTGTAATATGAATACACCTGTTAATTAACAGGAAAAAAACACAAGGGACCTAAATTGTACTAACTCAAGTGAGTTAGAAAGACTCATGCCTAATGTCATAAAGGTTTACAGGACTGAAATGCCATATGTAGGTCTGGAAAACCATCTGAAGAAACACCACTCTGAAAGCATGAATTTGTCACGTAACGACAGTGTAAGGTCGGTCATGTTTGTGCACGTTTTTCCAACACGCCAAGCTGTTTGCGAAGGAGCACTGTTCTGTTCACAGTGTTGTGTCAACTAGTTAAGAACAACCAATACTGTTATTTTGGGGGGAAGTATGGAAAAGACTGATAATCAATAAAACTCAAAAGTGAACAAACTAAGGCAGTTGGTTCTCCCATGTCCTCATGGACTTGGGAGCAACAGCCAGACTCCCTCATGTAGGAGTTAATCCCACGAGCATACTGGTGTGAAAGCCAAATGGAGACTCTCACAACGGAGACTGTTCCCACCAGAGTTTTCTCACCCAAAAGGAGAAATCCCTAGATTTAGGGAAGAGCTTTTAGCTCCTTCACTTCTCCTCAGTGCTCTGCAGCCTGGTAACCCAGATCCCAAGAAGGTTCCTTAGTACCTTGTTACCTCTTGTTAGTAATTGCTCATTAATTAAGTGGTCACTGTTACCCTTCATCCCAAAGAAAGAAACAGCCTGAGAAATCTATATAAATCTATATTTACAGATCAGTCCTCGTAAGTACTTGACAAGGAATTTTTGCTATAGGTAAGAACAAACATGCTTTGTATACAACTGTTTCCAGGCAATATTTCCAGCTATATCAATTCGGACTGAACAAATCCTACTGTGTAGCACATAAATATTTTATCTACCCTCTTTCCCTTTAGACTATTACATGTTTATGTATTCTGTAAATTATCTGAGTAAAGAAAATATACATTATTACAGTTCTGGTTGCAAAAGTCACTGCAGAAAACAATGGTGACTACATATCATGTCATTTTTTTCTTTACAGAAAAAAGTGATAGGTGCACTGCTTATACAAGTATGACAACCACATCAAATAAACTTCATTTTTCATGGACTAATCTGACAGTGACATTTAATATGGGGAACAGGGGACATATTTTCAAATCCATGGAAATCTTTGACAGCTTAGATACAAAACCAGGCTAGGACAGCATACACATGTCAGGGCAGAATAAAATCTAACTTTTTCATAGACAATAGACAGGATTTTACAACTCACATATTTATAGGCTCATTCAATTACTCTACAGCAAAGGGTATAATCACTATATTTTCTCAAATCAATCAATAATTCTCATTCATCATTAACTGGCTACTCTGCTTTAAAAGAGGCATTGAATATCCTCCTTGCACGTTGTCCAGGTGCAAGATTTCTTATGGTTTGTCTTTAGAACATGCAAGCAATATATCCAGTGAATTAAAGACAAACATTTTGGCTTGAATAATATTTTATTTTTAATTCTGTGGGGCAAACAGAAGAGAGCCCTATAAAATCCCTAAGGGGAATTTCTTCCAGATGATACCAGGTTTTTTGCCTCAATCCCTGGAAAGTAATTGGAGAAATACAGATATTCATACACTGAATTAAGAGAAACTTTAGATTTCCATTGTGCTGTATGGCAGCCAGATTACACTGGAATCCTAAATACAAATTCATGCAAATAGTACTGTTTCCCTAAGGCACAACATTATTTTTGTGTTACAAAACAAAATCAGCTTTTTATGGAAACAGTAAGAGAAACCTATAAACTTCAAAACTTCCAACAGGTTATGCTTTATTCAGTAAGAATGTTAAGATTTTAACAAAAAATTTCTAGCTCTTCTGTTTCCAAAGATAGACTCTCAGCTGCACGAGCATTCATGGCTGTCTTGTTTGTTACAACCAAACTGAAACAGTAAGAGCGTGAACAGCCCCTGTTTATCTGGATAGAATGTTAACTTACACATGCAATTTTAACAGATTAAACGTTAAAAGTTTGTTCAAAACGAAAATTAGCTACAACTATATTATATAATACTGCTAATTCAGGAAGCATCACTAAAAACATATTAAAGTCTGGCTAAGCACAGTTTTCAAAATGCCTGTGGAAGGCACGTATGGAGGAAGTATAGATTTCAGTTTTGTGACACACAGCATGTCCCTGAAGAGCTGATGGAGGATGTAATGACACAACACATTTTCTTCAGAAGTGGTTTTAACACAAACTGCCCAGCCCATCATTCTTGTCACTCATTTTGCTGGCCCTCCATACTGCACCAGTACAGCAATTTGCAGGCCTTTGTCATAAGTAAAATTAAAAACAACAGTTGAAAAAACCTCAGTGTTTCTGGCTGGGTTTTTTTGCACATGTGTGTGTAGGGCTCATCTAGACCATTTTCAGGGTTCACAAAGAGATGTATTACATATGGGGTTTGGGAGGCAGGAGGACAGGGCTGGCAGCAAACCAGATGTAGGAGTGACGAGGGCAGACAGAAGCAGGGGAACAGGACAGGACCTTCTCAAACCCGATCTCCTGCTGAAACAAACCATGTTGTCTAACTATTCTGAAGTGAGTATCTGAAGTATATGAGCAATGATTACAAGAAATAACAATGATTGTTGCTAAGAAAACAACATTAACAAAATAAAGAAATGTGCTCACAAATAAGGAAGGCTTTTGTGAAAAACCCACGTTTTTGTGTTTAACTTAATACATGTAATAACCCACTACCTTACAGAATCTTACTCATAACTGATAATTATGTTCATTTTTGTAGTAATAATGTTAAGAAATATAGTGGATCTCCATACTGAAAAAAACCCCAGTGATCTAGATAACATTCTGTATTTCATTCCAAAAATTGCTTAGATTTGGTTCCAGATAGAGCCAGAGTTCAAAGCAGGAAAACTATATACTGTTATTATTTTTGCTCTGAGTATTTTTAGCACACGATTTTTTTTCTTTTTTTTTTGTGTGTGTGTGAAATAGCTGGATTCAAAGCAGTTGCAGGCACTTACAAGCAAGCATTAGGTTTCACTGAAAGCATGGTGGAATAAAACAACTTGGTAGTCACTAAGTTTCAGAAGGGGAGGATACTGCCAAGGAGCTGACCACAAGGTCCTTGCCTCTGAAAAGTAGTGAATTAACCTGCTGAGCCAGAAAATACAAAATTCTTTAAGATTAAATGTATATACGGTACTTCAATTATTCCTGAAGTGACCATCATAGGTCTAAAAATACAAATAACAAAGTGGATATGATTTTCCTGCTCCGTGCAGGAGATTCCACTGCAGATAATCAGACTGCTCTCATGAATCAGGTAATCAAAATGATCCCATACCATATTCCTAAGCACACTGCAATATTGTAGTTTATTCTATTTACATGTTCACGTCAAAGGTTTGGTTTTGGTTGTTTTTTTTTTTTTTCCCAAGGAAAGAAATTCAGATATAGTTTGAATTATTCAGAGAAACAAGTCAGAAAGGCAGCACTACAGTAAGGTAGCACATAAAACCATGGGTATTATCATTCCACAAAAAAAAAAAAAGCACTTAAATTACATGCGATCTAAAATAGGCTTAGAACATACAGAAATAAACTATCTTTTATTGTTTAACTCTTCTGTGATGAGTTTCTCTTTCACATGGAGAGAAGCAACCTTTAAGATATTACTTGCCTTGTAAAGATATAGAGGTATATGATAAATGGGATGACATAGAGAACAAGTTTACCCATGACTTTGGATGTCAGAATGATAACTGATTTTATAGAAAAAGGAAATGTGGTAGAACTAACCTATCTGAACCTTAATATTAAGTATTTGACATACATAGAAAAAACTAGTTAATCTGCAGAAAGTTGTAGCAAAAGAATTGTAAAGATAGGTAAGACACTGCTTAAAGGATTCATAGCAAAGTAAAGACATTACAAAAAATAAAAGGAACAAGTAGGCTGAAGGCTTTTTATCTAATTTTAATGGCTTTCATAAAAACACAGGAGGTGTTGGTAAGGTTTTCAGGTGGCAGGAAGCTGGAAGCAATCAGCTTGAAGGGCACTAGAATACCAAACATGATACTCAAGGTGACCTTGAGAATGATGGTAGAATTAAATTTAACACTATTAAAATTTAAGTGTACTAATAACAGGCAATGGTAGCCCAGGGGGTAGTTCATGGGAAAAGTTACAAGCTGAAAATTTCTTTTGCATATCAATTAACAGCAAGACTATATGTCCCAAAATTCTTCCACCCTAGCAATTCCCATTTACTCCCCCTGTTACTACCCCATACTTCTTTTTAATGCCTCAGTTTTCCCACCTCTGTTTTGAAGTATCCCATTCTTCCCTGCATTCCATATATATAAAGAATTACACATGTTTCTGACAGAGACAGAATGGGTCTCTACAGAACTACCCCAGATGTTCCTCTCTCTAAGCGCTCCTGGTTAACATCATAATGAGAAAGATAAAGGTACTTTGCTTTTCTACACAAACATTTTTGGTATTTTTCTATAGATATTGACATTATCTATACACATACTTATACTGTCTCTAGATATTCATGCTCCAGTTCAATGCATGGGAGTTTTATCCTGCAGGTTTTATAAAATTCTTAAAAGAATAATGAAAAAAATGAAGTTAAATTGTCATGGATGAAGAGAAGAACTACTGAATAGTTGGTGAATAGTGAACTCTACAGAAAAATAGACTAAGCTTTGCTCATTTGCTTAGTAAAGTGAATTCCAAAATACAATATTATTATTGTTTTTTAAATGGATCAGAAGAATAAAAATTATCAAATTAAAAGAATAATGGTGGTACAAAACAAATGCCATGAATAAACTGTCATGGAAATTAGAAAACTTAAGAACTATTAAAGGAATTTGATAACTCCAAGCAGTCATAAGAATCATTTTTAAGACAGTCTGACATAAAAGACATTATGTGATATGGTTGCCAGAAACAGAGGCTGAATTTGTTTACACAGTGTTCTGTGATCATAGCACTGAATTTGGTGAATTGTTTGTGCCTAAAATACATGACGTACTTTAATCACAGGGATCTTTCTTGGTGTATATATAGGAATATTCACATAAGACCTGACATTAAAATGTGTATATATTCAGACAGAGTTTATCCAGAAAGAAACACATTACATCTTTACATAAATAGCTTTCATACAAATTATTTTTCAGTTGCTATTGTTTTCTGAAAAAGAAAGCATATCCATTCCAATTATATATATATATACACACACGTGTGTCTACGTGCGCACAAAATCATATTTCAAAAGTCTATATCCTTGGAAAATAATCATATACATTTTTTGCTCTTATTCTGGATCCACTTTTGCAGTCAACAACATTATTTGTTGTTATAATTATGAACATGAAGGGTAAAACTTCAGCGAACTACTAGTTGGCCTATTAATTGCACTGACACCACTTCTTTCATGAGTGGGAGGTCTTTAAGAGAGTCCAGTGGAACTAGAAAGGGATGCAGGGGGACACCCTATGTTTTTAGTCAGTGGTTATTTTTAGAGGTCTTTTTTTTCTTATTTTACACCTGTGGTATCTCTGTTTCTTAATAGTAGTAATAGAGGTTTTTTCCTTTTTTTCTCTCCAAAGGACAGCTACTGCATATTTCAGAACACCCTCAGCTTCTAAGGCGTTTGTCACTTCTATAACCAGAAAATAGTTCTGTATGTACAAAAACTGCATTACAGTAGTAGAAGTTTTAACTCATATTTATAGAGACAGGACTAGTGTAACATAAGTCTCTGTAAAACTCTTCATGATTTACATCTGCTTAAATCCCACTGTGAAACAGATATACACAGCAAAAAAACGTGGGGTTTATTCTCTGTGGAAAAGTTATGCAAAGCAACAGCTACTCTAACTGACAAAAATAATTTCTGGAAACATTAACTATCTTTTAGTGGTGGTCCCTAAGCCTCTTTGGATGTGTATCCTTAAATCACCACACACAAAATGAGTCTGTAACGTCTCACACATTAGAACCTTCTGACTTGCTGCTTTGAAAACACCCCAAACATTACAAACTGCATTAGTTTTGTTAAAGCATCAACTAAAATGCTTCCAAGCAATAAAAAAGCAACCCACCACACATATAAGCACACCCAAACCCCATGTTTTTACTCACAGGCTGAGTTTTGCAGGCTGAGTTTTCCATCCACACAGGAGAGCAGCTCGCTGCCCTGTGTCCAGGTGTATGCAATGCAGGCCACTACCTCACAGGTGCACACACTCACAAATTCACACCTGCTCAAAAGATAACGACTTAAGCCCATCAGATTTTACCAGCACAGATAAGAGGGGTTGGGGGCATGACTGAGGAAGGCTTTTCCTGCCTAAGGGCCTCTCTTCCTGGGGGGAAGCAATGAGGGCCTGCTGTGGTGTCTGATCTGGGATCTGTTCTGTTTGCCCTCCTTTAGTTTCCTCCCCTTTCTCCAAAAACCAACCTGTTCTGGAAGAGCCCTCAAGTGTGAAATAAAGCCGTAGGGGCCCACTTGGAGCCCTCAGCGAGGAGCAGGAAGGTGAGCGTGAGCCCAGGCCAAGGGCTGCTGCCATTTTGCACACAGCCAGGCCTGCCTCAGCTCCTGACCCTCTCTCAGGCACACCTCTGTGGGACTCTTTTTGTTTAAGTTTAAAAAAAAAGGAAAAAAAAAAAAAAAAAAAAGGGGCAGCCTCTTGGGAATTCTAAAAGGTGGTATGATATTTGACACAACTAATACATATAGCTCTGAGTTTTAAGAGTGTTATTTGTTAGGAAGCTAAATGTGTATGGTCTCATGAAGGAAATGTTTTAAGTGAAGATTAATTCTTAAAAAGATGGCTTCGTGTTATTCATACCTAGTTCAAGCATTGCCTTATTACAGGCAAATAATAAATGTTTATTTCTCTGGGTGGCTTGTCAGTATATGTCAGTTTGTGAAATTTACGATAAAATAGCAACACAGAGCCTCAGTATATCAAGCCCCTTGTGCTTTAACCCATTTAGTGCTTTTGGTTCTATCTCAGTAACTCTGTACATGAAAAAATGCCTAATATTATTTCCACTTCATAAGACTATACTTAAGGGATCCTGTTGTATTGAAACAGTTATGCATGCCCTGCAGGTTACTCTAGTTTTCCCCCCCTCCTATTTCCAGATCCTCATTTATTTTTGTTTTTAACAGAATTTAAAATTAAGATTTATTTTTTTTTTTTAGAGCACATAAAACAGTCAAGTGCTCACTGTTGCTTTTAGGAAAATCCCTCTTTTGAATGCAAAAGCTGTTGCAGTTCACACTATCCATAGCAGATCACACAGGAAAGTCTAACAAGCTTCTGTTGAAGCAGTGTGCTTTTTTATTATTATTATTCCAGTCAGTCAACTGACAACAGCTCCAACCCAGTTAGAAATCCTTTAAACTGCACTTCAGAAATAGCCATCACAATTGCTGCTAATTGGCAGTTTTGCTGGCAGCTTCAAGAGAAGAAAGAAGCTGGTGAGTGAAGTGGCCATGGAGAAGGAGCTCCCCATCCCTCCTGTCAGCCATCCTCTCCCCACAGCAGGGCTGAGCGTGGCCCTGCAGCACCACCGGGGCTTGGAAGCACAACCCAACTGCCCCCAGCCCATCCATCTGGGCTCTACCTGTTCGTAACTGGGAACCATCACCCTCGGGACTGGCAATCCAGTGTTTCAGTGGTCCTGAGAATTGTTTAGGAAAGATTGTTAAAATATTTTTTTAAATGGTTACTGTTTAAGCATGCCATTTTGCAGGCTGTCTTTTGTAAGATTTCTAGCTTACTATTTAAAAGGAAACAAATTATCTGAGGCTGGATGAAAGAAAGCTATGAGCCATGCTGTGCCCTGTGAAATCAGAGCTGAGAGAAGATTAGAAAACAGAGTGAATGTATTTACATTTTTAGAAACTTTTTTTCTCATTTTTAATGAAATTGTTAAGTCAATGTGCTGTGCTTTGACTGGAATCCATATATAACCAACCTGCTAGCTCACTTTGCCCACACTGGTAAAAACCTGTTTGATATGGATCGTGTGTTATAAGGGTCTTAAATGAATAACCCACAACTGTTTTTCATAAACAAGTACTTCCATGACTTGTTGTCTCTTGTTTTTGATATCTAGTTGTATATTAGGACTGTAAAAACAACCCCTAAGTTTTGTTAGGAGTTCTTTAACTTGAGAAGGACCAGGCCTTAACTCATGTTAAGGCAAAGGCTTGTTCACCTGAGTGAAATCTGTAGAAATTATGTAAACTACCTAAGCGATTAACCTATTGGTTCTTTGATAAAATCACCTTCCTAATGTATGGCAATTAAAGGATTGTGACATTCCTTTCTTGAAAGATGCATTATTGTAAGTCAGTCAAATAAAGAGATTTAGGTTTGTGCTTTACTTGTGAAACCCATTGCACAGCTGGATACACACAATATTCCCCTGTAACTGTGGAATTGCTGACATGGTTAGGTTTGCTAAACATATAATTAGCATAAATTAAGTCAACCTGTCTACTAAGTTGAAGGAACATGGAAGAAATTATTACACTTACTTCACACATTAATGAACAAAATACTATTTTTCCCTTTTGGGCATATCTGGCTTTTGCTGAAAGCTTCTCAATGTCAGACATGCACTGGTTAGAGAACACTTTCTTGCAGTAAGACCAAGACTTGGACCTACTGCTTAGAATTCCTTGCTATTTTCCCAAATGATGGTTTAGCAAGACTGAAGTCTATTCACTGCAAAGTTCACCTTATGCTGAACACATGGAGAGTTGTAAATCAAACACACCATCAGTTCATTGACTGTGTGCCATTTTAAAAGATACCTCTCGTCTCTATAAAGCAGCTGGCTTTGTCAAGCTACTGAACCTAGGTTGTGTCACTGCTCAGAAGAGGAAACAACTTATGCTTGCAGGTCCCACTCAGAACCAAGAAAATAGGTCTGCTATGCAGAATGGAATAGCTTGCACAGTTCCTTGGATCCTACTTGGATGAAATATCTAATTTACTTCTGCAACGAGGATAGTGACATGTTTCAGCAGCTCAAAATCTATATTGAAATAGCCCAACCTAAAAACTTGCTCTTTGTTAGACACCGGAGCTGTTAAAATAAAAACAAGACAAACCCACCCCAAAACAACAACAAAAACCTAACCCCAGCATAACCAAGCCATACCCTCTTGGCATTTCAGGTTAATCACATAATAATTGAACTCTTCTGGTTATTAAAGGTTAACATGTTCTCATCCATATACAGTATGCACTGTATACATATTATGAAATATAAGAGTATTATGCCATTTCAGTGTAAACCAACAAACAATTGTTTTTTAGATATTGGGAAAACAAACTTTTAATAATTTTTTTTCCTTAAAATGGAAGCAGTTGCTAGGAGCATTAAATATTTTTTCTACTTACTGTTTTATTTATCGTTCTGTCAAGCTAGGAACATTTGAAGTACTTTTGCACTAAATATATTCAACTTATCAAAAATCATGTACAGAATGAGAAGTGCCAGAATAAAATTAGCAAGATTCTTTTTCAGTGCAAGTCATAACAAACACAGCTTTATATTTGGTGCAGTGTAATTTTTGCTTTAAAGTCAAATTTTAACCTTTAAAATAAACTGCAGAATGAAAAAGCAGAATCCTGTTTTTCTGAGGAGGAATTTAGAAACAATATGTTGTTATGCATATAATTTTAATTAATGGAAATTACTGCACAACAGTCATTATGAGGCCCACATTTGATTGACACCTGATATTCAAGTAGAAAATGACTAATTATGTGGTTTTTGGAAAAGAAACGGACGTAATTTTTTGTTCAACATGTTAGTTAACTGCAGTAAGAATGTGGAGTATGAGAATTAACATGCACAAGCTTTTTATTTCGTAAACCTCTACTATTTCAACTGCCAAATGAAAAAGAGAAAATTACTCCAAAATATTAACAGAAATTTCCTCCAAACTGAGTTCCTGTGGGAAGATGACTTTAATCAGACTGCAATGAACTTTGCTAGTAAGACTTCCCTGAGTAAAATGGCAAAACTGACAGATACTTAACAAAGGAAGGTCATAAAAACATACTCTCTTGGAGTTATCAGTCAACTTGAGAGAGCTAAACTATACCTGATATCCAATATAACTGATTTTCACAAATGCTGTCTATTACAAAATAAGATTCTTACTTGCTACCTATTATCTGGAGTAAAAAGTAGACAGAAGTACAAATTTAGTTTTAGTAGCAGTTGCTGGTAGCTAGTGCTGGGGAGAGTTATAGATCCTCTTAGGAATTTTTCTGGAAAGTTGCTACACAGACATGTCAAATGAGATAGAAACAAATATTGCTTGATATAGTTAAAACTCTGGAGTGGCAAGTATGAGACTTTTATTATATTGAATGACTGAAATAAGCTGATCGCGTTATATCACCATGACAGACTAACTTTTATGGGCATTAGCCCTTATGTCAGACAAAGATGACAGTAATAATAGTGTATATAGCAACCAAAGTTACCATGGAATAATATAACACTGAAATCTTTCATTCTATATGACTTGGTTAATTCTTCTGCTTTGATTAAGCTGGCAGCAAAATATTTGGGGACATTAACTCTAACATTTCTTTTACAGTTAGAAGAATCTTGGAATTGTACCAGCGCTGACTTCATTTCAGCTATGAGTGAAACCACATATTACCCCTGAGGTGAGTATTCCATGCCTTGAGTGATATGCTTCCATTTAAGATCTAAAACCAGGATTATCTAGAAGTGGAAAACTAACTATAATAATATATCTTTCAGCTGGTAAACCCCTTTTTTAAAAAAAAAAAAAAAAGATCTTACAGACACTTAAAGATGCATTTTAAGAAGGACAACACTGTACTTGATTTGTATACCTAATTTGCAGTGCAAAGATAAGAAATCAACTACTTGTTCTTGCCTCATATTTTCAATGAGCTTGTTATTTGCTCTTGCTCAGTGTTTGTGCAAGAAAAATTGCTCATCGGAAAGTAAAGTAGAAAAGAACAAAGAAAAACATTTTAAGCTTAATTTTAATTTGTGCATGCTGGGTAAACAGCATGCATTTTCTTGTAAAAATTGTGCTGAAATTGGAGCCATTGAGCTAGGGAGTGTTCAATCTCAGTTTTGCTTGTTTAACCAGTTCTTGATTTCTATGCAAGTGAATCTAATGCAGTTTAGCTTGGGGATATTTCTTACTGTATTTCATTACAGCTGCTGAAAATTTAAAGCAATTAGCTTTCCATGTTTCTCTCTGTTTCTTTTTGTGTAGTGTTCCCCATCATGGGATTGCTCTTATTATCTTGTATGTTAAACCTCATCAAATTTGTATCCTGGTTGCTCAGGCAAAAATTAGCTATGAACTATATGAGCTGAGCTCGAGTTATATTATATCCGTGTCTCCTGATTTTACAACATGCTTCTATTCAAAGATCAGCTCATAGATTACTGGTATTCCTTAGGGTTTAGGCAGATGCTCTCAGTTTTGGTTAGTTCATATGAACTTGGACCCCAAGCACTTCTTAACACTTGTTGTTGTTGTATTACCACACCATATAGGAGGACATGGATTCTCACTGGTGAGTTATGGTTCTGAATGAAACTGTACAAAACCCATTCTATTTTGCACAAATGGGGTGATATTTTAAATTCATGTAAAGCTATTCTCAAGCCTGATTATCCCCTTATGGTGAGGACATTTGATAGTCATTTAGATTTAAACTTACCCCAAAGGGCACACAACTCCCAGAAACTGAGATAGGCATTTAATTAGTTTAAAACAAACTCCCAATATCTCTAGCAAAGTTTCCTCAGCATATGTAAAGGTTTTTTTCTCCTATTTTTCAACCTGCAAACTTGAGTAGGAAAACCGATCTGAAAAGCTGAAAGTGGTAATAAATTGCTGTTTCAGTAGCCCCAGGAGTGCTGCCAGCGTGCTCCAATAATATTTCAACAGTGCAGTGATTATTTTAATGTTTTAAGCTTGAGATGATGCAAGACTCCCAATTCAGTCAGGCTTGGAGAGCCTGGATCTGTGTAGATTTTCTATTTATAATGAGAACGATAGACAAAAAAGGGCTTTCAAATGCAAAAGTCAAGTTTGGTTAGAATACACCTGGAGCTATTAACTTCTTCAATAGCTCAAAATCAGGATGAGACAATAAAACCAAAAGACTTATAAACATGTCACCCTCTTTGTCGCTGTGTCTTTACAGGATATTGAAGGGGCCTTTCTTTCAGCCTTGCTCTCAGTCTAGCAACTCCGACATTGTTCCAGTCTCTATTTGTTCTGCTCCAAGCCCCTAAGATGTTTCTGTCTGATGCTCCTCAGGCCTCCACATCTGTCTACACGTCAGCTCCCTGCTGGTTGTCTCTCATTCTCCTTCCTCCCTTTCTTACCTTATGCCAAAGCAACTGGAAATTTGGATTAGTTGCCCTCTTAAATTAAGAGGAGATATGGAAGAGTTATGGCTCTCTACCCTTCTCACTGGGTGACACAGTTTGCCGCCAGCAGGCCAAGACAAACTGCAACATATACCCACACTTTTAAAAAAGAACACTGCAAAATACAAGGCAAATAAATATAACACTCCGCAAAATAAGGCATGCTTGTGCATAATGGGAAAAGGATAGCAAAATCCCTGGCAGAAAAACTAACAGGTGTGAAGCTTGAACAGTCTATTTTGTTCAAACTAGCACCCTCAGAAAAAGAGGAGAAAGGGGCGAAGAACCCCAGACATCTAAGAGCCTAAAATTTTGATGAAAAAAACACTGAACTAGTTGAAAGCTTATTCTGAAAAGTTAAATGTGGCTTATAAATGGCAAAATTAACCTTCCTCCACAATAGGACCCTTCTGACGTAGAGGCTGCCTTAACCCTAACCCCAGCTTGCTGATGGAGCAGTTGTAGTAGGCGCAGTCCTGCGAAGCTCTGACATGAACGAGATGGTGCAGCTCCATCTGCCTCTTTCCTTGTTTGGTTAGAAACTAGAATGGCACCTGTTCCTCCCACTCTCCTTTCCCGAGAGCCCGCCCCCCAAACCAAGCTGGTGATAGTCTCTAAGGCATTTTATTTTATGTTTCATATTTTGTTTCACTCGTTCTATTTATTTTAGTTTGGGGGTGAGATTTGGGTCCTTTGCTTAAAATTGTCATATGCTCAAAACAGAAAGCTTTTTTTTTTTTTTTTGGAATATATAGTTAGTACTTTACATCTAAACCTCTGTTCTGTATTTTGACAGTAAGCTTGAATCTGGTAATCTAACAAATGGAAAAAGCAGTCTCAGCAGACATGCTCCAACCTTGTGTTCGACCATATTAAGAATTAATATGTAGTCTTGCTGTACAACCCAGCTTTAATAAAGCTACCTAAATCCTCTTGGCTGCTGCTTTGGCAGGGCAGCATCAATCAGAGTGCTCAACTTTTGTATTTGCTAATTCAATAGGCAGCCTGACAAGGCTTTCAGATCTGCATTTATGGGATAATGAGGCTTTTTACATAATTTCAATTTTTGCTATGTTGACAGAAAAAAAGGATTTTTGAGAATGATGGATTTAGAAAATATTTTCATAATAAATGCTTCCTGCATATTGAATGCATCTCATAGGGCTAATCATTTAAATTTTCTTTCAAAATGTTCAGTACATCTTCAGGAACCTGGGACTTGGGATATGCCTCATTTTTGTAACTTCACTGGCCATTTTTGACAGAGGAGAAGCCTTAAATTGTCATTAGTTTAGACTGAATATAAATCTTAAGATTTCAAAATAGGAGAAAAGGCTTCCTGTATCTCTTTTCTTACATTTTATATAACTTTGGCATATGTAAAGTATTATTGCTACCTGTTTTAGCAGTTTAAATTACCTTTTAATATCATAAAAACACAAACATGTATCTTTAGCTTAAGGTTTGTGCATCTCAGTGGAAATTTAGAAGATAGCTTATTGTCAGTCTGGTTATACACACCATTGCCCAAAATTTTGTCTCAAATCTGCCTGTGTACAGGTCTTGCTTAAACTTTGCAGTGCAGCAGAGCAGCTCATCTGTATGTTGGCCTGCTCTGGCTTATTGGAAGGCGAGGACTGCATAAATTTACTGATCTTTTTAAGACACATTTTGAGAGTGAGAGGACTGTTGTGCTCTGAGCAATTCTAAGATTCAGACAAGATTCACAAATTCTGACTTGACTGCCTTAATCTGTCTTTACTTGATAGAATAAAATGTGTTTAACTAAGTAGATCTGGCCAAAAGACTTCTTTAGTCTTTTGGCTCAAATGAATTGGGAATGTGCATTTTTGCAGATAAAATCCAGACTCAAAGTGTCAAGGATGAAACTTGCACTGATTTGTCAATGCCAAAATTTTATTTATGATTGGGGAAGATAATTTTCCAAATACAGTTCTTGAATGATGCTCTTTTTTTCTCACTCTGGAGGCTCTACTCTGAGGTCTTTTGTATCTTTGGAAGTTTTTGTACCATTCCATTTTGATTTTTGTTTTTCTGTTCATTTCTTTTTCAGTACATACTTAATTATGTTTGGATCTTGATTGGGAATTTTGACCTCTGGAGCGTTTCAGTTTTAAAAATACCTGTAGTGATCAAAATAGTTCTGATTTAAAACTCATTAACACTGAAGATTTAAAATCAAGAGTCTTTCAAGTCTAACTTCAATCAGCAGAGACTAAAACTGTTGACTTTGGGGTATCTGTCCCTCTATGAGTGCAGATCTACTAGTACATGTATGCTGTGCTGAATGCTGCTGTACATTTCTACTAGGGTTAGATGATAAGTAAGTATAGCATAGATGCAGATAATGGACAAACAGGACATGTTACTTACCTGTTAGAACTACTCATCTGAACAGGTGATATTATCTAACAGCAACATCACCTTTGGACGTACTAGCACTTCTCTAGCAATAGCTGTTTTTAACAGGCTATATGAACATCAGCTCAGTTTCATGTCTGTCTATTATCCTCAAGGTAAGCTCGATTACAGCTTCTATAAACTATGTGTACTTCAACCACAATGCTCACGAAGATGGTGAGGTGGTTCCCCTGTGACTCTGTACTTTGACACTTAATCCCTGGTAAATATTGTTCTATGTACTTTTTTGATGAAACATCATTTTAGAGGCTGTACCCTTTTTGTCATCTCTGCAATCAGTTGATGTTTGGGATTGCACAGAACAGCAAACAAACCAGCAAACTCACAGAGTTAGGAACTCTTAAATTACAATGGGAATTTAGAGTGCATGAATATACAGCCTCCTCTCTCACTCTTGATTTTTCAGCTCACTCTGCTTGCAGAGACCTTGTCTCTGTAAGCTGATAATTTAGTTGTTTCAAGCTCTGCATCTTTTGACATTTACTAAGGTCCTTCATTGATTTACCTTAGTTAACTACATTCATATGTTGACAGCTCTTGATAGTTTATTCTTATCTGCCCAATCATGGCTGTACAACCCAATCTCTCTCAATCTTCAAGGAAAGAAATTACCACAAATCAAAGCCCTTAGGTAACAAAGCAGAAAACTTAGTGGGCAAACTTTGTAAACTCAATCACCAGTTACCTTTCTAAAGCAGGTTTTCCTTACTTCTTCCTCAGTTTTTGAACCAATCTGAAGAGAGCCCTGAATGGATTTACTGTTTAATAAGATTCATTTGTGTTACTATCTCTATTTAACCTCTATGAGGTTAACTAGTGGAAAAAGTTCCATAAACATACAAATTTGACACCTTGCTGTTTAGGAGCTATATTTGCTACTTGCTCAAGTCATGAATGGCAGCACTGATATTGTCAGAGAGTTAAGTCTCCTATAACACCCAGGTGAATGTAAATGTCTGTTCACATTAAGATACTTCTCATGCAATATACAGCGTTGCTCAAAATGTGAGTTTCTCCCCTGCTGCTGCTGAGCCATCCCTTCACTTCACATGGTTCTTTTGCCCAGGGGCATGCTGGTTGCTATTCATAAAAGCTTCACATCAGGGTCCCACTGCTGCCTAATTGCAGCTAGGAACTCAAAAGAGCAGTACTGTGGCTTTTGCTAATGGGTTGTGGTTAGAAATTCCCATGCATAATATGCTGTGGCAGGATATCAGATTCCTGTCACACAACAAAATTCTAGTCAGCCATTGAGTTGTAATTGTGTTAACAGCAAATTGGCTGTTGCTGAATTCTTTTTGCCCAGTAACAATTTGTAAAACTATCACAGAGTTTACAAAGTAGAAGAATAATAATATTTTAACTAAATGTGTCTATATTTTTCCCTGCCCTGGAAGTACTGTATGCATTGCCATTTCTAAGCCTCGTAATTCAGCAAGTTACTGACTCCTGCATTCTCACCAGGACTGTAGGTCAGAGATGGTGACAGTTTTGCAGTCTTGAAAAACCTCCCTGATCTCTGAAGCCACGTAATGACAGTAGATTTAGACAATTAGCATTTTTAGCTCCAGTCACTATGGGGTTTGTGACCGAGTCGTAAAAATAATCATGCCATGCTGAAACCTCACATACAAGCTTTAACTTGCAGAGCTATTAATATTGGGTTATGCATTTTAAAAGGAAGTCAACAAAACATTTTTCACATCATGAGTGTATGATAAAGAACAAATCAGTGTGGAAGCTATTATTATTACATTTATTGTAATAAATTTTATTGTCAGATCTGTTGCCAAAGAAGGTATTTGACAAGGTGAAGCAATACTGATGACTGCTGGTTATTTAATGCGTATTGTTGGTTTGTGTTGTACATATACCTCTAAGCACAATGAAGCTTTGATTGTCCTTGCATTACACACAGTTGTTAAATAAAACAAAAAATAGACTACTTAAAAACAAACGTTATACTTTGAAATTTGTTCTCTTAAGATTGGATGTCCACATGAACTTGACTGAAAAAAGGTACAATATTGCTTTATACCAGTCTAACATAGTGGCTTAATAAACAGAAGAGATGATGTAAGAAATTATGATTGCATGAATTATTAAAAATATGTTCTATTTTCTGTATTGTAGTAACAACACAATAATATCTTTTTATAACTGAATAAATTAGTGCTAACTAAGATACTAGTTTTTGTAATATCAATAAGCGGAAGCTTTATCAGCATTGTCATTGTTAAGAAGCTAATGTCATTACATAAAAAAACTAGAGTTACGGACAGATTTATTACAGGCTCTTAAGTTTAAATCCTAGAGGATGTCCTAAAAGTATACATGACCACCAAAGGTGTATTTTTCATGTGCTGGAAAGCTTCTACTTTAAGATCTTTTTTCTCTTCTGTCTCCAGCAATTGTTTGCTTATGGACAAAAAGCATTAGACTTACCTGTGTAGCTGGAAAATCTAATTAACATCTATATACAATTGACTGAGATAGCATTCTTGATATATCTGGAGCACTTGAAGGTTACTTAGCTATAGAATCACGTATTAAAATGCTAAACTTAAAATTTTTCATTAGAGTTTACATTGGTTTTCTTTAGTTCAACAAAAGAACTTGTTTGTTCTCAAATACTGTTCCCAATTTCAATGGTGAAAAACCCTACTTGTAATATTAAGATTCACATGGGTTCTCATTTCCTGTCTTTTAAAGTGAATATGAGCTAGAAAACAAGTTTTATTAATTAACTAGTTGATAGATGCTCAGAAAAACTTTATAATAGTTATCACCAAGATCTATAAATGGAAATATCTAGACTGCACTAAGCATATGATTGAGCATTGTTAGTCCTACAGATGGATCTTGCATTAGAAAAGGAAGGCAGAAGGACAAAAAAAAAGCAACTAGATATGTTTCTTTAAAAGTCTAAGTGCCAGATTTTTGGTATCTACAACATTATTCACATTTATGCCTATTTTTACCTTTCAGTGTCTGAACTTGAATGTACACATTTATGCATTCTGTGTCCACATCCACTTATAGTGTGAATAGTCTGCATGTGATACCAAAAAAGTTCAGAATCTTACCTAGCACAATCATCCATTTCTAAAAAAAGACCTTATTTTTTAAAAAATAATTTTTCTTTTTGCATTTTGACTGCTGAATTCAATTTATACGGACACATTCATAGCAATTTCAAAAGAAGTACTCCTCCATCAAAACAGAGGGTTAAGTGGGACCAATCAATATAAAATATACAGCAGGGATATAAAAATAAAAAAGTTCAGGTCAGATACTTTAAGAGCTATAAAATGTCAGAGTTAATTTTTCATTCATTTAGACTGGAGAGGGACTACTGAATTATCTATGAAAGTGAACTAACTTTGATAATTTGACATCAATGCTGCATAGCATTATCCAAATAAGTACTATCTTACATGCAGTATCTGCTAACTAATACATACACACACAGAATCAGTGTGCAATATTATAGTACAATATTAATTTTTGGAAGTAAAGAAGAAAATGTAAATGGGTGGGTCTATGTACATATGTGCTGTGCTGTCTTTCTCTCTCTGACATGCCATGTATGTAATGCTCCCATAAGCCATGCAAAGCTGTTTCTATGCTGAGACTAGTTTGGTCCATTACAAATGAAATAATTGTTTTCTACAAAGCTAATCAAAGTCTTTAAGTGAACTTCTGCAAAGAGCACTTCCTCTGAACTTTATTCTGACTTCTCAATTGACAAATTGTTTTCTTCAGCTTCAATCCTTCAAGTGACTGTTGTTTAAAAAACAACAAAAAAAACCCAACTCACTTGTTAAAAGTCCATTGCAAGACTTTTTTTCTGGCTTGTTTATCTTAAATATTCAGCTTCAGACTTTTCCAAGCCAAATAAAAATAATTGCTAGCCTATGGTGATGGCTACTCTCATACTGAAATTGAAAACAGTTATGCAAATTTCCTGTCCATCAACATTAAATAAGACAGGATTTTGCATTTCACAATGCAAAAAATCTGAGTACTGCCTACAATTTCTATTAGACAATCTTTTGCTGTCTTAGATCCTGCAATGGTGATATTTTCTCCTTTTATTTTTACTGAGACGTTTCTCTAACTTCTCTTGGTGGTAACTATGGTGACAGTGATGTCAACAAAGAACAGATCAAAATATATCAGATAAGATAGAAAGGATGAGACCCAGAGACGTATGGCGATTGTGTGATTCTTGGTATGTTAATTTGTATTTAATAATTAATCAATCAAATTAGGATTTCACTTACAGATATACAAAAATACTCGTACCTACTTGGCAGCCATCAGCTTTCTGTAGCCTTGAAAATGAATTCAGGATTGGATTACACAAAAAATAAAAAAGCATCAGTCATACTAAGCACCCATCTGGAAATTAAATGTCAAAGATAAACGCAAGAGAGGGGAAAAAAATCAAATCAGAAAGTCAGTGTGCTTACAGGAAGACACAGACTGTTCTGAACAAAATTACCAAAGAAATATTTGCTGCATGCCAAATACTTGCTTTGATATTTTTTTTAATAGTATGACCACCTAAGTATCTTTTAAAATATGATCTTTTTTGTAAACTCTCTGAAAAAAAACTATTCCGCTGACATCTTTCAGAGGAATTCAGTTCAGGAAAAAAGTATCTTACACTTTAATTTTACAGCTTACAGAGACTACAATTTATTGACACACAAGAAAAAATCATTAAACATTATAACTTTACAGGGATATGTTCTTTCCCTTCTGTTTTTTTTTGAGGGGATTTCTCCCTTCCTCATGAAAGTGATTACTATTAGATGACGGATCAAAAGGGCCACACTGTAAAACTTGTATATACTTTTATGGCATTTAGCAAATTACCAGATTTATATGTGAAATACTAGGAAGCCCATAGATAAATAGATCTGAAAAATGGCTAGGTAGAACTATAGCTCCATTTCCTTCAAACTTTAAAGAAAAGTAAGTGTTCACTGCCTAACTTCAGACTTTTTGGCTTCCTTCAAACAGGGTTTTTTAATTTCCGTCACAACTATTGACAATCTTCATAATTATGTATGTGGAGATATTCAAACTTCTGTTGGAAGAAATCACCAGAGCCAGCACATGGGTGGTTGCACAAAACCTGAGCATTAAGGAGGCTGTTGAAAGAGAAGTTCTGGCAGGTCTTCCCGTGATAATCTAAGGAGTTACCAGCTGCTCCTGCAATGCTTCTCCTGGAAGTTATCACACACAAAAGAGTCGGCGGAAGAATGGTGAGAACAGCTGGTGGCTCCATAGATTCTCACACCCACAGCAGTCGACAAAAGGAACCGTCTGATGCATCTTCAGTACTTCAGTGCAAAGTCTGAAAACGGATCTTAAGTCAACCTAGCAGTGAGACTCATCAGAGCTTACATATTAATACCCTCTGTCACCTGCTGGTATTTTGGTAATGTGAGCTCACCTTTCTTACTGAGCTGGTATGAGGAAAGCAAGAGTCTGCCTGAGAAATAGGGCTAAAATCAGCTCTCTCACACATAAGTTGTTACACAGTACACGTAGACATATGTCTTTATTTTGATGGACTTCATCAGTTGCTAGGCCACTTCTCATTTGCCTCAAATGTGAAGCTGTGAAATCTTGAAAAGTTCACGTCAAATTCAGTGTTGGGATCTTAATCACTTATGTTGCTGGATGCAGGGGGTTGAGTCCACTTTTGTCTGTTTTTATATCAATGTTAGAGATTTGTGAAACCAAAGTAATAAGAAATACATAGTTATGAAATGATGGCTATGCACTAAAACATTGGTTTATGGCTGTAGTCCTTCTTTCATTAAAATCTAGGCCTTGATAGGATGAATGAGGCTGCTAACAGTACTGCAATAACTTTCATACCTTCCTAAATCTGCAAGTATAAACAAGGTGAAAGTGTAATTGAATTTTATCACACACAAACATCAGAGGATATAACACAATGACTAACCTGAACACTCCCTTTGTTTAGATTAGCTGCTCATTAATGAGTGATTCACACATTATATGTCAGATTTGAATTTGTGGGAAATAATCCTTTAATCTGCAAACAGTTCTAGTA
Organism: Scolopax mira; assembly: GCA_004320125.1. Taxonomy (NCBI): domain Eukaryota; kingdom Metazoa; phylum Chordata; class Aves; order Charadriiformes; family Scolopacidae; genus Scolopax; species Scolopax mira. The sequence continues at coordinate 58,269 of BJBW01001642.1, read as the reverse complement.
CTTGACACAAATTCAACCATTTTCTACCTTACTGGTTTGCCCCTCTGCACGGAGCTAAGCCACCTCCTTTTTGCCATGTGAGTTTTTCTTACTTGAGAGAAAATGACTGCAATATCGAATGAAGTCATTTTTATTTCCTGATGGTAGCTGTGAATCAAATGTAAACTAGCTTGGTTAGACTTGATCCAGTTTGGCTCTTTTTTTCCATACAGCAGGAAAACATTCTTATAAAAACACTGTACTGTGCAAACTAGCTTTTGGTAACTCAGTTAACTTCTTGAAAAACTTGAAGAAAATATGGCTGACCTGATTTTGAAAGGCAAATAGTAAAAACCACAAGTAAGAGTATGCAATTTCTCTGAAACTTTTAGGAGAACGCTTATAGGTGTTACATTACAAAGGTAAAGTTCAGATTGTTTTTACTTTATGTGATAATGTAGGAAAGAAATTTGCTAATTAATTATCAAGAAATAGCCTGAGATAGCCATTAGGGACTAATCTATTATCAATTAGCAGGGATGCATTCTTTATTAAGTTTAAGCAATGGGAATGGTATTTGCTGCAATACTAGTATTGAATTAATAATTTGTAAATAAGACTGCACGTAGAAACTGCAATGTACAATTCTGATAAAGAATCCACTCCAATAGCAATTACATGTTATATTTACTTTAAATTTGGCAGTTTATGGCCTTTAACCTTAGATAATTAAACTCAATAAAAAGATTAGAAAATACAGTGTCTGGCTAGTATAGAAGCACTTAAAAAATTAACCTTGCTATAGAAGTGATCGCCCAAAATCATTAACATAAAGAACATGACCAGTCACTAGACTTAAACATTTATGTAATTTCTGCTGCAGAAATGAAAGTGCTTTTTAAATTATTTTGACCACATACAGGGTAGTAGTAGAAATAGAAACATATTTATCATGCATTTCCTTGAAGCATGCAATTCCAGCATTCATCCAGCATCCATATGATGCTCACTAACAGTACCCTTTCATAAATAACATTACTGGGTATGACATTTTATTAAAGTTTCACTGCTCTCAAAGTCTTTCTCCAGGAAAATACAGTTTCTAATCTAAGAATTAGATTCTTTCTAAGATTCTTTTTTACAGGTACAATAGAGCAGCTAAGAGCAAGGAGTGACCTATGTGACTCCTATAGACATTGGCTTCAATAGTGATATTGCTGGACATCCACTACTTCAGCTTCCCCACAAAGCACCTCACAGAGCTTGCCCTTTCCAGGTTATGGTTAAGGCAGCTTTTCCAGTAGCATACAAAAGTACTTATTACTTTTCTCATTCTGCTGGGAAGAAGAACAAGATTTGTCTTGGATTTCCTATATAAATAAAGATCAAGTATAAAATCTTCATTTACAAAATGTTGTGCTGCTTTTCTAGTGGTGATTCAACTTTCACTCCAGATGACCTCAGGTTCTTTCCAACCTGTTTCTGTGGTTCTAGTGTTACATTTGCAATATTTCCTCCAATATTGGAGAAGTTTAACATGCTGGTCATAAACTATAATGCAACAGTGTGAGAGTAGAGCTATTGAAAGTGGTTCTATCTTGTTAGTGCTTAAGCATAAATGAAAGCATAAAGGGAAATTTCTACAACTCTGACTAGATTTTATCCAGAGTCATGTCATCTTGGAGAAGAGGGAGAATGAAATTTTAATGTTGGCTTTGTAGCTATTATCACATATCCAAAGACAGATATGCAGATGAGTTTTCATATACTGGGTGACTGGTGTACAAGGAAGCCATTAGTGCATATAGCTTGCTTTTACTGGCACATGCTGAAATTTAAGAATGACTCTTGCCTCAGGGTTTATTTATATTACAGTACAACTGAAATAACTAAATAGTCATGCATTACCATCAAGACAGTTATTATTTAGCCAAATCAAGACATAAAAATAAGATTTTCTTATTTTCTCTGTAATAACCATGCCTGTTAGGATCGTAATAATAATGTGATAAAGCACATCAGTCGTCACTCTCAAGAATAACTTACTCTTTGTAAGTACACTTTGGGCCTACACCCAGTTACTTCTTGGCTCATGCTTGAGACTTTGCATTTTCTGGGTTTTTCAACATTGTTTTCTCTGACTCTGTGAGAAAAAGCTCTTAAAATATATATTGGTCTCTAGTTCTGTCAGTATGGCACAACTCTATAACATTTTCTCCATACAAATTTGTAGCTGTCATCACAGTTCTGGCTTCGGGCTGTTTGGGTGTCTGTAGTCCCAGTCAGATTTGTGGTGTGTGTGACATGCAAACATTCTGTGCAAACATAAGAAATCTGATGTGTCCAACATCAGGTTTACTTTGTATGCACAACTGGTCTGCATGTAAAATGTGCACCTTCTTTGAAAAATACGATGCTGAGCTGGTGGGTCAGGCCCTGAGCAGAGACCACACGAACCCAGAATGTAAGTAGCTGCAGTTCTGATTTTGTCTGGAGTTTTATAATTAATCTTGGATTGTTTCATGTTAACCATGAATTAAGTAGGAGAAAAGATTGCTCTGAGGCACCTGTAACTTTTGGCTCATTATCATAGTTTAGCTACAAATGTAGCAGTGTGCATTTCCAGAAAGAGGAATTTAATTATCAATTCACTTATTTTTGGAAGAGAAGTAAATAATAATCACTAGGCAACTCCACTTATTGCTGAGTGTTTTACAGGGGACATCAGAAAAGATGGATCACAGGCAGGATGCTTTTGGCAAGATACTTTCTTCACTTAGTTCATGAGGAGGCAGACTGGCAATTTGACAGGATTAGTACCTAATTTAATTTAAGCTTATAGTCATCCATTCAATTCTGATCAGCTGGAAAGCATGCCAAGTTACCAAAAAGGACCAAAATATGTAGAATGTTTTTTACTAAATTCAGTCTTAGATCCTTTCTCTCTCACATTGTTTTTCAGCGTATTCTATATTAAGAAACATACTTAATAGTGGCCCTCAATAGTGAAGAAATGCATACTTACATGTTAATTTTGAAGTGACTTATTGGTTTTCATGAAAAATTGTATATACAATATTGGATGTACGTTAGGCACAGGCATCTATCCTTAGAACATGCCTTGTTAACTTCCCAAGGAAACGGGATCCAAAGATATTACCATAGATGAAGCATCTAGTGACGGAATCATTTTCCAAAATGCCTTTGATTGAGCTGCATTGCTACAGCAGGTATGCAAGAGTGCACGCTGAATGCATTTTCAAAGTGACCCTGTCAAACTCTTAGTGACTCTATCTTCTCTCTCTGAACTTTTGATAAAATGCTCATGATTACATGCTGATTTTGTCAGAAACTCCATCCAGGCATGAACAGTGTATCTACTGGTAGCAAGGTCATGATACAGCAAGTTTCCATCCCACAAAATAACCTACTATTAAGAACTCATTTTTACCAATTTATTGCCAAAGCTCCGGTGGAATGTATCTATAGATGTTTTCCTCTTACACACATCTTAGCAGATGATCTGGTATCCAGTGAATTCTAATGACTAAGAGAAGTGCAAAGAAATGCTACTTGTATACAGCCTGTGTTTAAAAACTATCTGGATAGCACATACAGCACTGAAAAAAGGAAGTGTGTTTATGCATTGCTAGTAGTTCAGTTTCTCACGCCTCTAGCATTTTAACTATCCATATTATCACTGACTGCATTTATCTTATAAAAAAATCAAAATGGTGACAAAACAATTTCCATACATTTTTACCACTTCTGCATATTGATTTGTTGGAATGCAAATACCTGCTATTAACAAGGCATCATCTTGTATTCAAGTTTTATATTCACTGTTAAGCCTAGTTGTTCTTTTTTCAGTTTGTTTCTCTACCTTTTCTGCCTTGTTTTTATTCTAGTTCAAATAGAACAGGAGAAATGGGATAATTTTATTGTACTTAACAGACTTATGACAGTGAGAGGTATTTTTGAGACATACTATATTTTGCTTCACTTTTGTTCTTTCTTAGAATCTAAGTGTTTATTCTTTCTCCACGTAAATACTTTCCTTTAACTTCTGTTTCCTCTCTTTGGAAAAAAAAAAAGAAGTAAAAAAAGCAAAACCAGACTCCAGCTTCATTCCATTAATGCTTCAAATTCATCAACAGAAACCACAAGAACAACTGATCACTGCTTGTGAAAGTTGCAACAATTTCTATGTCACAACGCATTCTCTCTGAACAGATTTTAAGATGTTCCCCACAAAAATTCCAATAAATTTATTCTTTGGTTTGTTTTGTGTCTGTCCTTTTTTTCTCCCTAAGCTGTAAACTCTTTTTCTTCACTGTCCTAATCCATTATCCTATTCATTGTTTTTCTTAAAAATGCAATTACATAAATGTAATTGCTTGATAGAGATGTCAAGAAATGTATAACATACTTTTCACAGAACATATTGTAGTCCTGAATTGATTAAAACCAGCAAAAAATGGCAAGAAAGGATAAAAAATAGCTCATTTATTTGTCTGTTGATGGATTTGAACCACACCACCACCATAAACTTTTATGACCTACATCCAAAACTAGTCTTTACCTATTGAGTCACAGATGAAAACTCATACTTGCGTTACTTCATAACTGCGTAATCTACTTTTTTTTTTTTTTTGAATGGGCCAAAACAACTGGCAGTTTACCTGGGCCTATTGAATGCTGAAATCTGGAGTTTGCACTTGAACCATCTACCTCTAAGCTCTGTGTCCCAGAGCTCTTCAGCTGCACAGTTTTCCCTATTTCTCCATGTTAAGTCATAAGACCACAAATGAAAAAGGTTGAGCAGAACATTATAGGAAATTAGGAAGGACTGAAGGGAAACATTTGAAGTTATCATCCCATTTTCTATAAACTGCTTTTTCATTCTCTTTTACTATGTGTCTCTTGCTTCTGTTTCCTGAATTTAATCTAATTTTAGCAGAGCTATATTTTCTACAGTCTAAATAGTCACTTCTCCTTAACGCTTAGGCAGTTTTACCTGGCAGGGCATTAGGGGGTAAATGCTTTTAGTGAGACTCCTTCACCTGAGATGTATATTATTTTAACTTGCTTTTCTCTCCCCAGGGAAGAGAGAGTTGTGTACTCTACAGGATGTCTTTGGGTTTACTATTGAGCCTCTTTTGCATAACAACAGGCATCCAAGTACAGTAAGAAAAAAGTACTTATGCCATTACTGAGATTTAATACTGCATTTATGAAGAGTCCTATTGCTATTTTAGGAAGAAGGTACAAAGGGTTTGTTAAAAATAGGAACAAAAATCATTAGGGAGTAAAGGCACTGACACTATGCTTTGATCATTTCACAGAATCCCTTGCATCCTGAAGGGGTTGATGATGAAGCAGCCTAGCACAACTATTTAAAAGAATTGCTACAGTTTGGAAAGCTCTCAGTGTTTAGCTGTGTAAAGAGAATAAACTTCTGATAGATGAGTTTCCTTGAGACAACTTTTATGAAATGCTTAAGAAACCAGTTCTGACTCCGTCATTGAGCCTTCAGGAAATATTTAATAAATACTGAGCTTTTTTAAAGTCTTCCCCTTTGGCCTTCCTGTCTTCTCAGAGGAAAATAATTGCTTAAAATTATTTACTTCATAACTTCCCAAACCCACCACAATATACAGTGTAATCCCATAAATTCTTTTCTTGTACACTGACTTTGCTGCACTACATAAGTTGAGAGAAAACATTTCTGTATATTCAGAGTATTGGAGATTGACAGAACCATGTTATAATGGTATCTGCCAGGACAGGCCAGATTTGATACAAACATGAATCCTTGCACAGGAAGTTGACTTGAAGGCCTGTTACTGAATTAAAAATCTATTTTATATAACAGAGTGTTTGATTTACTAAAATATGACATGGGTGACAACATCACTTGTGGAACCAACTGAAGTATGTTAAAATAGCTACTTAGTCATTTCAGAAGTGTGCCCTGACATATGTCTAGTAGAATTGCCAAGGAATCTTTCTGCTATTTCTTAGCCACCTCCAGCACTGACTTTAAGTCAGAAAGCTTTCGTACTGCTGCAGCTGTCAGACTCCGATTTCTGCAATAAGGTCATTCTTGAGTTTTTCAACCTTGAGGCTTTCCAAGGTTCTAGAGATCTATAAATCTCTAGTGACCTCTCGCTCTTAGCAGATTTGGGAGTAACACATACCTTTGATTTAAAACTGAGATTCCTCCTAATTGTAACAATTGGGAAATGCCACAGTTTGAAAATTGGTTTATAGATTCTTCCAAGAAATGTTCTCTTTTCATCCCTTGGTTGGAATTACTAATACTTTTGTTCCTTCAACTGGTATGTATTAACTCTTACTGTGTGAACTTTTAGCCTAGTGGTATGGACAATGACAAACGCAAGAAAATTTTATCACTTCTCTGTACTGGTGAGAGTTGACCTATCAAACCTGCACCAAACAGCAAGCTTCTTATCAGTCTGACAGTAAGATCAGCAGTCTGAATTTTTCCTTGGCCTACCTACTAAAGAGTGACTTTATGATGCTGCTTTATGTTGTGGAGGAACTGCATGGCGTCCTTAATTTGCAAAATCCATCCCAACACTGCTTATTATTGTTGAACAAATAGCTGAACCGCCTTAACAGCTGTGTGAGTCAAGTTCAGTGTTCAATTACAAAGACAATTATTTTAGAGACTTTAGGATTTGCTAAGTAGCTAAGCTTATTTAAAATATTATCAAGGTTTCTATTTCAGAGAAGACATTAGTACTCCATCCGTATGTATGTGTGTATGTGATATATACTAACTCTGATACTTTAGTAATATCCTTTATCATTCTAAAAAACTCATTTAAGTTCTGCACGGTAATTTTTTTTTTTTGTAGTATTTTGCCTTTTTTACCTACTGTCTCTCATTCCATCCGCAGAAGATACGTTACAGTGTTATTAATTAACAGCCATACTTTGTGGCATGCTTTTACGTTCGATGAAGCTATTTGATTTTATTTCTGTCTATACTAATTTTATAATTTGCAGAATTTGGAAGTTTTTTTGTAATGTAAAGCAAACCATAATTAAGTACATACTTGAATACTTTCGTACTTTGTTAACGTAAGCTTATAACGAAATATTTTTTTTGCTTATTTAAGGATTGTTGTCTCTCAAATAGTGGTATTATAATAGTATGAATCTCTTATGGAACAAAATCAACAGAAAGTGCCTCAGATTTTCATGCCATTTTGACAATGATAAATTCATTATTTGTATGTAGAGGTTCAGCTAGAACTTGCCTCTTTCCCAACAATAGGTGTTATTCTGCAGTAGTATCTCAGAAAGCAGCTTCTGCTATAATTGTCCTGCCCCTGTGTTCACTGGTTTTTTGAAGTGTTATGCTAACTGTGAGAATATTCCCAACTTCCTCAAGCTACAGGGGGACATTAGTGCATACAAGTACATTTTAAGGTACTCCACATACTCCTCAAATACAAACATTTAAATAACATTATATAAAGGGTACAAATAAAAATATAGTGCCAATACATTTAATAAAACACAGATGATAGAACACAAAAGAAGAGGTGTAAGAAAAAATTAAAATAAATTGAGCCATTTTTCTATACTTATGACTCTGTATAGTCTTATGATTATATTTCTATTCTTACGACTATATTTATCTTTAAGAAAATTATATATGGTACATTTGAGTAATAAAATGCCTTGAAGAATGAGATCTATTTTATTTACTTTCCCCACCAATTTTCCACCTCAGCAGGGTATATCTGACTCAGCTGTATATTGAATTTTTGCCTTATGGTAAATTTAATCACACTGAACAATTTGAAATGTATTTCAATAACCAAGAATTTGTCTGAATTAGGAACATTAAAACTTCTCCCTGAGAAACAATGACAAGGCAGAAAATCCTTGTGTGTCTACTTCTAGTATGAAAACCAAGCGTAGTCTTTGTCATAGCATTGCACAAGAATTGCTGGTTATTTTTTGTGTGAAGCTTTCAGCAGTTACCTCATGTGCTAGATTTGTGCAAGAGTTAGAAGCCTGCCAGAATTACCATCACGTGTAAAAGAGTTTTAAAAGCAGAGTACTGGGCAATGTTAATGAGGAGACAGAGCTATCATATGGACTTACATAATAGGTATTAAAGTATTTTCCTTTTTTTTTTTTTTTAATGCAGGACTTAATAGAGTAATTTCCTTGTGTCATTATCAGAATAATAGGTCAAACACACAAGAATAGAGAAATTGTTTGAAAAAACAGAATACTAGCAAAAAAAGGTGGAACCGATTTTCTTTGAACTCATTATTTTTCTTTGCAGTGACACCTACTAAACACTCTAAAACTGACTCTTTAAGTTGCATAGGTAGATAAGGACAGAATTAGTATATATGCCAAAGCAAAGGAGGTTTTTGTATATTTACATAGTTCAAAAATGAATTTCTTTTGGTCCAGTGCATATTTTTTGTCTGACTTTTACCCATAAAAAGTTTCAAATTAAAGAGGCACTAGTTTGACAGACCGATGGCAATAGTGATTTGCTCAGTATTGACTTGAAGTGCAATTTATTCAATGAGAAGACTCTAAGGAAAACTTCTGGAATAGCATAAAGTATTGACCTCGTCCAACCTTGCTTAGACAAACTAGCAATATCAGAATTGAAATAATACATCTGGAGGCAAGAAGAAAAAAGCCTGGTGCCTCTACAGTTTACATATTCTTCCAAGCAGCAGTATAAAATAAAGCCTGAAATGCTTCTGCAAAGCAAACCTTCTGGCTATGTGCAAATTTCTGCATAAAATTCTGGTAGCAGATCCTGAGCCACACAGACTTCAGACACAGTAATTTACATTAGCAGATGAGCTAGCTCTGCTTGGTTTTTTATGCTGCAGTGTGATAGAAAGATCTGGAACCGCATTTCAGACAACCAGCTTATGAAAACCACTTCCCACATTGCTCATTGACCACAGGAAGATCACTGCAAGATATGAAATTACTGAGCAACGTATTTTGGCCACCAATGCAGATTTCACAAGCACAAAAAGATTTAAGGCAATAAGAGGAATCCTTATTTCTCTGTAAATTGTAAAAGCCATATTTGCAAAACAACAACATCGTCATAGTATGATCTCTACTAAAGACAAGTAACACAAAAACCGTAACAATTTACCTGATGACAACCTCAGAACAATCCATTTCTCCTCCTTACATAAGCTATGGTGCTGGAGAACATTTATTGAGGCAGAAATACTAAAATGCCTATTCAAAACAAGAAGAGAAGAAAATCTAGAAGTTCTGCCTCATTAGAAATTTCACCTCAACTACAAATGAAACACAGACACTTCCTAATATTGTTAGTACATACATTTTAAGATTTTTTAAAAAATAGTAAATGTCAAAATAGTTTCCATTTGAATTCAGCTCATTGTTTTGTGATTGATTGATATTAAGGAGAATTTCTGATAGGTGTAGTGCTTCAGAAGAGCTACAGAAACCTTGGTATCCCCATTCTTTGAAAACCTTTTGTTGGCTTAATCTCCCATTTGTAGTATTCTCTCACCTAAATAGATTTTTTTTTATGGTTTTATTTTTAAGTTTTAAAACACACACTGCAGTTTATGCTTTAAAAGAGTCATTCTGTTTCAAGGGAAATTGCAGTCTCTCTGTTGCTAGCCCACAGAAAATGTGACCTGAACTGCAGCTTCTCTGATGAGAGAAGTGAACTAGTAGAGAAAGTCTCACATTTTTGAGAAGAAGTTTTTGAGGTTCAAAATAAATTGCATCAAACTGACATGAAATTTTTTTTCCTATTTTATTGATTTAAAATTTCAGATTTTTAGCATAAAAGACCTTTCTTATTTTTATGTTATAGAACTTAATTTCCTGTAATGAACTCATGCCTTTTAGAAAATCCTGAGAATAAATCAAATGGAAACCCCAAGGAGTGCATGCGCTATTTGGTGCCAGTCTAGTATTCTTACAGCAGTGTCTTGATTCTGCAGTTTTTAATGACAAGTGGCACTCTGTAACACTAGTAAATATTCCCGAAATAAGAAAAGATACAATACAAATCACACACAGGATAACGGTTTCTACCTCCAAGTTTATCCTGAGTTATATTGCAACAACAATCAGCTTGTCACAGGGAAGGGCTGGAGCAGAAAACACATACAGATGCACACAGCTCGGAATGGTTCTAGTTTGCTTAATGCAACCATGAAATGAAAGGTAGTACTTTACAAATCATTACTGATTTTGCAGCAGCAATCTGAGCTGAACACAACTCTAATCCATCTGCTGCATGTAAGCAGATGTGGTGTCCTTAACAGCAGAGACAGAGTGGGAACCTGGTATTTCTTTCCGTTCTTCCTCCATTTGTGTAAGGACTGCACATCTTTTCTATTTTTTTCAATACACCCATTTAATCTTCTTTTCACCATAAGGTATTTGCAGCATGTTTGACATGCATATGTGTTCTTTCCTATGCCCTAAAACCAGTTTCTTTAGTGAATACTAACTGGCTGTTTCTGATCTGGATTTACAGGTCTGGGATCTCTAGTTGACTGTTCTTTCCCTGTGTCTGCTGTCCTTCCTCACTTCTACCATTAAAGACCCTCACTGTGCAGTAAAATACAATATGTAGTTACCTTTTTTTTTCAAAATGTGACTCCCCCCCAGCTCTGTATACCATATTTTCATGGGTGTAGCTAATTGCTGTTTTTAAAAAGCTGATTCAGCAGCAGTTTGGGCTATATATAAGTAAAGGTAATAAAAGTAGCATTGTATCACCAAGTTTGTACTCCCCCCACCCCATCTCACACAGACAACTTTATTCCTATAACCTCCAAGTGTCCATAACCTGTGCCTAAGGCTGGGGAATGAGCTGGACCAGAAGGTGCCTTGCAGTGGGGACAGTCATTTCACCCACCCCAGCTCATGGCTTCTGTCACAAGCTCCATTTCTAGCCCACAAGCCCCTGCATATGATCTCCTACTGCATGTTCCTGTCATAGAAGAGATTTTCTTGAAAGAAAAACAGTGAAATAATATTCTTTAATAAAGTTTTGAAGGAATAAAATGTTAAAAAACATCTGCTTAAGCTTATTGCACTTGTAATAAAATAGGTTTTTCTTCATTGTTCTTGTTACTCCTCTAAATGACAGTGAATCTTTTTTATGGGAGAAGGCCTTTTCTTTCTATTTTCATTTCTAAATCAGTATTAGTTGTGAAAGAAGATAACTGGCTAGTTTCTATATAATATTAAATGAAAAGTAAATTATTGACTATTTTCTACCTGAGGTCATGTGAATAAGTATTCGAGATTAGAGATTTATAAATTTAATCTTAGATTCTGAGTAAAATATTATTGAATAATCCATGGAAATAATAATCAAGACTGTATAAATGATTATTTGATGTTTAGGGGCATTCTTATTGAAAAGTTGAATTACTTTAATGCAATAATCTTACAGTTTAGAGTGAGCTTTATGGATATATCTTTATGAATATGTATTGCATTTTTATTTTCTAACTTTATATAAAAAGTCTCATATGCTAATTCCCACTGCAGAGAATGTCTGATGTGCCCTGAGTTTACTTCTAAATTACACTCTCATTTATTATGAACTAACCTTAGATCACTTTTTCTCAAAGTTCAAGAACAAAATTTACTGTACTAAAGGTCAAATTATGTAGAAAAGCTGATATAAAAACCAGCACACTTCAAATATGCAATGCCATAATGATCCAGTATCTGTTTTTCCTGTAAACAATATTAATATTAATAATATTCTAAATCTAATACTAATATCAGGTGCAAAAATAGTCTTTCCTGATGTATATGTTGGGTCATTCTGCTTACAAAACTCATTTGCAACAGGTATCTTGTAGTCATGTTGATAGTTTCCATCAAAACGGTTAAAGGCTAAATCAAATTTCCAGTTGTAGGTTCAGAAAATACTAGTTCCAAAATCTTAAACTAAAATGTTTTGAAGACTGCAGTCACCTAAAAGTTTCATGTGCATATATCAAAAATAAGATAGATACTTACCTACTTTAACTGCAATACCAGCAGATTTTAAGCTAATCCCTCCAATTAGCTACAAATTGCAACTGTCTGCTGTAGTTCTATTTCACTGAAAACCACAGAATTGCAGCATGTTGTTCTCATTAAAACAGGTTAATCTACTCAACAGCACAAGTTGATGTTTTTAAAGCCATTTCATTCCTCTCATGCCATGAAGAGCTTTAGAAACACTTTGTTGACACAGTGAAGGTCTGTTGTACACAGATTGTATGATATTCCAGAAAAGTTTTTCAAAAAGGTATGCTGGATTTTGGTGCTGGTGAAAAAAATCCACAGATTTCATGCAGTTATGAAAATCTTGGGTTTCTGCCTATGGACTTTGACATAAGTGAATGCTTGTGGGTTTTTTTTTTTTCTAAAGTCACTGAAAAAGCAACATAATTACTTGGAATGACTTGCTATAGAATATAGTATAGGTTGAAGTATTGTGTTTCAGTTTATTTTTCCTCTACCATTTTCACTTATGTGATGAAACACCACTAATATAGTAAGAAGAAAATGTAGCATTCTAATTCCTGGATAAAATACTTACACTGCCTCCAGGTAGGTGTGATCATTACCCTACAGCTAGCTCTAACTTACAGTACTTTATATGCTACTTACTACTTGGAAATGTTACTTAGCTTTACACTTTCAGATAATGTCTGAAATCAGAAATATCAGAAATAGTGCCGTGTTTCATGTTAACCATTTTAGTTCTATAAGCCAGTTCTGTGTATGCTCTCAATTTTCTTTTTGTACTTAAACTTTACTAGCTTCTTTGAATGAAACAATATGAAAAAACTCAACTCATTTAAAATCTTGTATTAGTACAAAAACAGAAGTCCAAATTATGAAATAAAGAGGTGTGTGCTCTTAAAGAACAAAATACAAGAAGACAAATACAAGATGTAGACAAATTCCATAATGGGATAGAATAAGTAACCACAAGGCATGACTGGTAAAAGCATCTGATACGTTAAGTAAGACAAGAGTTACTTTCAAGTAAAAATGTGTGATTAAAAAGTTCAGTAACAGTTTTAGCTGAGTGCAGAAGCTGGAGTGGAATAAGACTGAGAGGAAAAGTGTCCCAGACAACCTTAATTAGAACACTGCATAAACCAAAAGAAAATGGAGAGAAGAGCAGAAGCAGTGTTTCAGGTGTTTGAGTTTCTTTTTAAAGGTTCAGAGGCTTAATCGTGTTTTTATTGTCAAGGGAAATGAAAGATAAAACAGTGCAAGAAATATAAAGAAATGTGATGGGACAAGCAGAACAGTTAGAATAGGAAGTAGATGAGAATTTTGAGCTTTTTTGCAAGAAAGGATGTTTGTGATGGAGAAAAGAATGTCAAACCAATGGGAAGGCATAGATAAACACCTCATTTTGTCATTTTTTTTCCAGAAGAAAGTGACAAGATATTATGCAGTGATATAAAAATAAATGGAAGCCAGGGAAGAATAAGAAGGGAGCACAGATTTGAGAGAATTTTAAAACAAGTCCAAAAAATATAGGGTGCTACACGCAGGAAAAAGCTGTTGGCAGTATTGAATAAGACATCTGCTGAAAAGGAAAAACAACAACATGCCTCAAAGAAAGAAGCGTGTTCAGTAAAATAGTAAAGAAAAGCTATTTTGGTAAAGAAGTGTTGTAGTTGGGCCGTAGATTAAATGAAAATGCGAACGAGGAAATACACAGCTCAAAAGAAATTGGTCGTTAGCCTGTAAGCTGAAGCATCCAGAATGAGTGTAGGATATTGCAAGGAGGAAAAGAGAGAACCAGGTGGAAATCTGCTGCTGCTAATGGGAAGAGCTGATTGAAGAGTAAATGTCAGTAAGTTAGAGCAAGAAAGGGACAAAAAACCTGTTTGCAATATTGCTCTGGGGAAGAGAAACCATACGAAGACACCAAACTCAGAAAATAAAGTAGAATTTTTTTTCAGGTGAGGTGTGTGAACATAACCTGTCCAATATCACGTGATTACATTTCAACTTTCAAGAAAATAATTCATTGGTTATTTTATTTTTAGAGACTATTCTCACATTTAATGTGTTTGGGCAAATCATAGTACAGAAAAAGATTATGGAGCCTTGAAATTAAAAGTCTTGGAGAAAGTTCCTTAAAAATTTGAAATGTATTGCTATTTGATAAAGTGGTCTCTACATGTTTTTAGAGAAAAAAGAGCTGAAGCTTAAATCCACTTTTTGCATATACTTCTGCCTTACCTATCAGAGCTGATATAGTACTGAGCAATTAAATATTAGGTGCAGTGTAATGAAAACACTGTGCAATTAAATGCTGATTCAGTTTGAAAGGAATGTATGAGAAAATTACTTTCTATTTCATTCAACTGTATCTTCTCATGAGACACTAACTATGCGATCTCCATGATCTGTTCCCTGCACATGAATACACAAGTGTACACACTGTAAGTGATCAGGAATAAGTAACTTGCAATCTATATATGGCATAAAGGATGAAAGATAAGGATAAAATTCTGACCCTGACAAGATTAGATAATGTAAATAGTAAGTAGGGCTGAAAGGGACTAACTGAACACAATTCTGATCCAAAATCTGAGTATGAAGCTGGGAATTTTGAAAGGTTTCCTGTGAGTTCTGCAAAACATTTAATCATTTAGATTATGTCAATGTTGCAGATTTACTTGTTTTTTTACATCTCAACTTGTGTATCTCTTACCTGCACTGGAAGTGATTTCGATCCCAACAGACTCTAACAGTAGATGTACATCTAATGCAGGCCCTGATTTCATTTACATTAGACCCACTCTCTTTGCAATGAGGATTCAGAGCGAGTCTTGAGGGTAACTCTTCCAAAGGTAATGGTCTCACTCAATTGACACAGTTGACTAGAAAAAGATGAGGCTGCCTCTCACTATTGAAAAAACCAAACCACACACACACACAAACAAAAAAACCCAACACCTCAAACCCCCAAATGGTTTATCACTGTACACATGATAAAGGAGTGTGACTCCAATGATGATGCTCTGATGTGATGAGAGGAGGACACATTTGTATGAATACAATTGCTTAGAAATGTAGGAAAACTGAGATTCTTGATATTTGGGTTAATGCTAAAGTTACAGTCTTTTGTACTGCACATTCAGTTATGTATAAACATAGCAGCGTTTGGGGCATTTTCTGCTTCCTTAGCAAAGTAAGCCTAAAAAATCCTGGTTTTTAGATGTTATTTGCTTTTATTCTGGAGATGCCATAACCACTCCTGTTCATCTACATTACTACCCTAGAGATAGGCTGTTTGCAGGAATTTACCAACATGATGATATTTGAGAAGGTTAATTGGAATTAACTAAAATGTATGAACTTTGAAGTAGATTAATTACATTATCTTAAGTCCTTGTGTAGATATTCATATTTAAAATTAAAATTATCTTAATTTAGTTTATCTTATTTCACTCCTAAACTAAAGATAAAATGAATTGAGATCATTTCAGAACTCATTTGCATTAATTTTCCTGTGTACACATGTGTAAACAAGCACTGAGATCCTAAAACTTAAAACCTCATTCAGTTTCATTAAGCATATCAATAATGCATCAGAACTCCAAGATTGGTTTTCAGACACAAGCTCTTCATGATGACATCATTTAGGGTAATCACAATATCATAATAACAGAGACCACAAATCTAAATCTACTAGCTTTGTAACATTTTAAAATCTTTTAGAATCTTTAACAGAAAATCTTTTTTATGCAGTTGTACTAAAAAGTGGGCAAGAGTACGTGGAAAATATTTTAAACATCCTGCTTTATATCTATTTCAGTTTTGAATATTCAAATTCAATGCTGGTTGAATTATTATTGTCCTAAAGACAGAAGAAGTTTGCAAAAGGACCAAAAAATAAAAATAAAAATAAGGCCAATGAACATAAAGCACTTGAGAATATGTGGAGTTCTGAAATATACAATTAAGAACAAATAAATTTTTCATCAGTCCTGCTGGTTGAAGGCAGACTGGTTTTTTGAGATTATTCAGCAGACGGACATTGAAAAAGGAAATCTAATGAAATCTAAGGATATAGCTCAGTTATTTGAAACAGAAACATGTCAGAACCCAATGCCATAGGCAGTTTATCTTGCATTACTGGCAAAAAGCACAATTGTCTAAAAATTATAATATAAAGAGCTCTAAAAAAGACTTCTACAAATATTACTGCCAGTGAAAATTTCTTAAATTTCTTTACCAAAATTAAGGAAGATGTAGATTGGCAAGAATATAGTCACATGGGAGAACTGTTGGAATGTTTGTTGGGTGACAAAATCATAGAATCATAGAACAGTTTGGGTTGGAAGGGACCTTAAAGATCATCAAATTCCAACAATGTTGCAATGAAAAAAAACATCAGTCCTAATAATACAGAAGGTATATAAATTATAAATTAAATCTTATTTAGTGAATGGCACTACTAAAGGAGCAGTGCCCAAGATAACTATGCAGTAAGGAGGCTTTTCACCAATAAAATAATTAAAAATTGCATTATATCTACCTAATGGCTGAATCTCGCTAATTATGGACACAAAAATTGACAGAGATGAGCTATATTTTCAGTACTGTTAGACTGATAAAAAATAATATTTCTTAAATAAAAACCCTTTGCTACATTAGTTTTTCTTATAGGAAAGTTGTGATGCTTATGCTTTAGAGATGTGCTTTTTGAATGGAGTTCAAATGCTGCCTTTTATCCTGTGTGATGACAAAACTTACTGAATACTATTATGGAGAAATGGTACGAAATCCTGTAACAATGTAAATAACAGGTAAGGAATAGGAATCAGGAGAGGCAGTTGCTATTTCTACATCTACTACCGGTATCTTGTGTAACCTCAGGTAACTAAACAACTGTTTCTATCTCAGTTTGTCCATTTTTCAACTGAAATCAGTACTTGTTTGTATATATTTATGATACATAAACCTAAAAAGAGATATAAAAATATCATTTGGCTGAATAAGAAATCTATTATTGTTAGCCTAATTAATGGAAATACTTTCAAAGCTGGTGTGCTCACCATAGAACTTGAGTGCTCTCTCAAGAAATGGGAGAATGCCTGAAAATTCTGTAGTCCTTACTGAAAAATGAATGTGTGAAAAACAGTGGAGTTACATTAGCCCGGATTTAAAAGACAGTTTTGAAAAGAATCAGAATGTAATGCTTTCCTTTAGATCTCTGTCAGACTAGATGTTCTTTCTGCTATGTTTTGCATCTTATAACCACACACAATTTGTACTGTAGTTTTGAACTACCATTATTCTTCCTCATCTTAGGCACACTGCTTTGGCAGAGTATTTGCTGCTTTTTCACCACAATCAGAGCACTTAGAGAATAAAGAATAACATTAGTTCAGACTGCTGCTGGTCTGACTGCAATTATAAAACAGAACTATGCCTGGTTTGTGTTCATTAAATAGGGAGGTCACAGGTATCTTTGAACTGACATTCTTTGTGTGCAAACACATTCTCTTTCATGTACTCACCCCCCTGCTTTCATACTATCCAATGCGAATTTTTTGACACTTCTTAAAATATTTTAAAGAGAACTTATTTAAAAATTGGAAAAGTCAACTCATTAAATAATGCATTTGTAGTAAGAACCTTTTATCTTCCACTGAAGGCAATAACAACAGCCTCTCTGAAAATTTTCAACAGACAACAAACAACCTCTTTGAGTTTAGCATTTTCTGAAGTGACTGATCCTGACTTTCTCAGTAAAGTATTTTCCATATATACCAGGAAACTTTGCAAAAAAGGAAACCATCCTAAATTACATTTACTAGAAGTTTTACATCTTCAGATTTATTAGAAATATAAAAAGTATTTTTTTGAAGTCATATGGCTTTCCTGTTATTTCCTGTATTTACAATGGCTTAATTAAGAACTAAATTAACTTCTGGACAAACTGTATGCTAACCGACAACCAGCAGGATCTCTACTAAAGACAACATGTAATCTACATACTCAAGTGATGCAGTTAATAGACATCTCTGCTCACAAAGTAAATTCCAATTTAATGATTCTGTGTGGAACCTAGCTTTGATTTTTTTCTAAAACTATTCACAGTAAGATCTATTCAACATTTACTTGTAATTACAGAACTCAGCAGTAAATACACGTTGATTCTATCTTGCACGTACACAGAGCAATGCAAGAAACTGAGATTCCACTACGTAACCCCTAAGGAATAATCACTAACCTGCAGGTCAAGAATTCGACAAGAAGTTGAGTTAGGAGCAATATATTAAGTGAATTTTTTTTCCTTTAGAATCCTAAGATACAACTGTGATGTACCTGCTGTACTCACAGATGTGTCTAAGGTGTTTTTACATTATCTGAAGCATCTCACACATCAGAAAGAATACAAGCTGAAACTGCCATAGAAAGTAGAGTATTTTGGAATATCCAGGTGGCCTGTAGTCTTCCACGTTCTTTATAAGTTTAGGTTTAATTTAGGTCTTTTTCATTTCCTATTAGTAATCTTACATTTTACAGAATAATTAAGTCTCAATTCTTTTTTTTCTTACAATCCTTTATATTTAGGCAGATATGTTGAACTTGTTCTTATTTGAACTTCCTAGTTCAGAACTGCTCAGCCAGGAATGCAAATTACAGATCTATGGTGATCCTGTAAATTATATCACTCTAAAGCTTCTCACACCTCAGTAGACTCAAACTTTTTGATACCAGGATACGCAAAACCAGAAAAGCACTTTAAATACATGCAGTTCTCATTCAGTAAAGAAAGAAAGTGAAGAAATTTTTCTTGGAAGTCTGTCTTTTCTGTATCTCACACTGAAACTATTTCTAAAAGAGCGGACATTTTTTCTCATTTAAAAATGATGATTACCTCAAGGAATGTTAAGAGAAACATGAGGATAATTCCATCAAGGCTTTTAAATATCCTGTATTCGATTTGTCTTTTTTTTTCTGAGGGTTAAGAATCTAAATTGCCATGGCAGAAAAAACCATTTATCTGCCATTGTTCATTCCCAAGAGTTATTCATAAGCACCACATTAGTTTTCAGAGGGAGGTAACTACCTCAACTTTTATTCAGAACATGTACTGTCGGCACTGTTCATTGGTTGGGTCATACACAATTTACTCTTCTATGCATTCTCAGTTTTGCTTTCTTATTTAAATGTAGTATTTCTTTAGAAAACAGCCTCAATCCAAGGTGATCGCTAAGACAAAATAAAAGGATTACGTAGCTTTTGTCATTACTGCCCACATAAGTGTCATGTTTTTCTACATGCTTGTGCCTAAAGTTGGGAGAATGAGAGGTTGCTGGAGGCTTTTCCTGGTCTTTATTTCTAAGATAGGTCTCAAACTTTGTTTCATTATAGAGATGTCAGCAGCCCAAAGAAATGAAGAACAAGAGTCATAAGCACTCAACAGTGCATGATGTTGGCAGAATGGATTTTAATTGCTATTGTTGTCACTTCTTGCTCTTTTTATTTTTTGCAAGTTTTAAAAAAATACATAAAAATTACTATTTGTGGTACGTACAGCTTCCCATGTGCTGTAGAAATGTGTAAACTTTGTCCAACTGTTAAGATTGACAAAGTCAAGAGAGTCAAAGAGATGATATGCCCGAATTAAGTCTCTGTCTACAACCTCTGAGGCCTCTGTATGTAAGCAGTTTGATACAGTTTTGATTATATGGTCTTGGATACAGAGTTTTTATTTAACATGTAATTCATTTTGTTGGTGTGTCCTCATTAGTGTGTGACTTGTTTAATTTTTACAGTACACTTCAAACAGTTCTCAGTACAGATCCGATCACCCCTTGATGGGAGAATTATTCGTCTCTCTCTACTACCACTTTTTAACATTCATCACTCGGGTGAATTCAGTAATAACAATGAATCTACTTTCATGGAGTCCTCGTGAGATGAAGTATGTGACAGACAAGAACTAAAGGAATTAAGATGGAGAGAAATTAAGATTAAAGGTATTCACAAATTTTTGATAAGCAGTTTGAGACAGTTAGGAACCAGTACTTCAGAATACTTATATCTCTTTACAACAAACCTTGTATTAGAAAAATTCTACAGGAAAGTTTTAGCTTGGAATTTATTGATTTAAGAAAATTGTAACATGTACTGAGAAATATACGGTTTCATTGACATAATCAGACCTCATCTGGGCTTCATGTTTAATTAAAGAAATAGCTGAAAATTGAATCGCAACCTGCTATTTATCCACCCTTATAAAAGATGATGTAAATCATCTTTACACCCAAATGCTATTCATCCTACATGAGGAGTATTCTAGTCCTCACCTTCATTCCACTGATGGTCCATAGTGGGCTAATACAGTATTGCACTCTATGCATTAGAAGAATTAGGTAGCTCTAGTCTTCATGCAGTTAAGACAGAAATTCAGCAATCAAGAAACATATAAATAAATCCAACAGTTTGTTGAAGGAAAGGCAAAAGACAATTGTGATTAGTGTGTATTCATATAATCTGCTTTGCACAATATATTTTCTACTTAAATTCTTAAAAGACTCAGGCAGTCTTTAAGAAGCTTGCCAGAACAGATACTAGTCATTCTATCAAGTTCTGCTTTCTCATTACATACTTCACTCTTGCATTTCTACACGCATGGCAGCCATTCTACTCATTTCTTGAAAGCCTGATTTCTATTTTACTTCTTTCAGGAAAGCTTTGTATATTATCTGTTAAGGAGGATGACACATAACCTAAGCTATACTATGTTCACGCGGGACTACAAGGAGGCATAGCTATAGATGCTCCACCCAGCTATGAGAAGGTATGGGGAAAGACAGTCCTCTTCTGGATCTAGAATTATTTCCCATTAAGCTGTCTAATGACCCTAGGATATTGGTGAGTCCTAACCATTTCTTAATAATGGATATTATGACTCATCCATCCATCCTGCCTTACTTCTCAATGCACCATTGAAAAGATAGGAAGCCATTTTCGTACCATACCCTAATATATCATAGCAATTTAACTTCTAGTAGATTTTATTATTGCTTTTAATTCTTTTTTCTTTCAAGGATATTGATTTTGAAAGTACACTATTCTTGCAATTAGATACAACCAGTTTTTCAGTATGTAATCATTTTTGCTTTGTAACTTTTGCAGGAGACAAACTGCCTTAATATAACCTCTGATCTCTCTGAGTCATGTACAGATGTTAAAATAACAAGGACATAAATATACACAAGTTAGTGAATACAAAACAAGACTACGTATAATATGTTAAAGAAATTGCTCTATTGTCTGACTTGTCAACATATTAACATCTAAAACTGCTACATCCTTGCACAAACACAGCACTTTGAAAGCAGTTAGTATAGGAGCCTGAGGTAACAGCTAGGTTACGTGAACTGCTCATGGCTTTTGTATTTTTTTAAAAAAAATTCTTAAAAATAGTCTGCCAGGAAATGCAGCAGGTATCTCCACTGCAGTCTCAGACATCCATTTCTCAGCAAGCACGTACTCCATCCTGTGCAAAAGTATTCTATAGAGAACATATTTCATGGTCTGTTTCTCTGTGAAAATTTACATAAAACCAGCAAGTTCTTCAGTTAGAAGGTGGTGCTTTACAAGGCTAGATCACTGTTTGTTCTATCAATAGTACTTGTTTAAGAATTACACTGTGAGCTGCTTCACTTCTATTAACAATTTTGCTGCTGTTCTGCTCATATTAAACAGCTTCCCTAGTGATGCAGGAAAGAGGCATTAAACCATGACAAGAAATGTTACTCTAATATTATCACAAAAATATATTATATTTACTATTAACAGGAGGAGAATCAGTATTGATATTTAGTTCTTTTGGAGAAATGAAGTGTTAAAAAGCACATAGAATTTTATCAGTACCTTTTTGCACAATTAATGCTGATTGCAATATGTATAACCTAGTTTAAATGTCTGCTTTATTGTCATAATCTATGTTACCCGGTCATAGATATTTTCTTTTTAATTCCAAATTATCTTTTATTTTTGGGGTACTTGGAGCAAGAAACTGACATTTCCTTTAGATAGCAGCAGGGTGGTACCAGTCCCTCTTTTTTAATGATCTACATGAAAACATGGTCATTACTGTAATATGGTGTTTGTTTTTAGCATACACAGAATTCCCTCCTTGGTGTCCTTCAAACTGCAATTTGTCATTATCAATGCCAGAGTAAATAGCAACCTCCTGACAGAGTCAGGAAGAACGTAAGCACAGCTACTTTGGTTAGTGGTCCAGAAAAGATATACTAATTTCTCATGATTTGATCAAAATTAAGTAGGATATAAATGGCACAAAGATGTCTGGCATAATTTAGGGACCAAGCTGTCTTGTATTAGACACCTTTAGTGTCCACACTAACTCTAGTAAACACTGCCTCAAAACCTTTTTTAAGCAATAGCAGAAATTACCATAAAAACTTTCATATTTTGAAGTGATAATGGTCTTTTTCTGTCTGTAATTGAGATTAGCACCTTTTTTGAGAAAGCACAAGAAAAGCTGAGCTGAGTCACAAAGAGCTATTCAAACCAACCCCAAACACCTTTGGAAAAACACCGAAATCACTGTGTTCCTATTCACCAAAAGCTGTCATAAACAAAGCACCTATTCCTATGAGTAACCTAAAAGCTAGTAATAACAAATTCAGGAATTAGCCATTTTTTTCTTTTGTTAGTCACAGGCACACAGTGACATAAATTTTTCTGCATGTATATCTTTCTGTGCTTCCAAGAAAAATAATAACTTGTGTCGTACATAGCATTTAAGGCACCAAATGCATACCTTCTTTCCCCAAAAACAACAGGCTTCTGCACCAGCGTGAGTATCTGAAATATTTAAAACTATAAAACTGTCTAAGGTCATTATTGATTTTACCATGTATAAAGCAGCTGAAGCATTAGACAGAAGACATTGCTAGTCATAAACATTACAAGGTATCTCTGTATCTTCAGCAAATCCATAATGCTGTTGTTAATTTAACGAATTATTCACTTTTGAACAGGAGTCCTGGAACTGGTGTCCTTGGTGTTTCCTTCTACATACTCGAGTGGCAAGGACAAGCAGAAGGGCAAGGCTACTCCTGCTTCTTACGGTGTGATGCCATGGTAAGCACACACTTGAGCAGTCATCTTGCTGGGGACGTACCCTTGTAATTGCAGTTGCAAATCTGTCATATCTGGAAGCCTCTGGAACTTTTTGTAGCCTTATTAGACATGAGAGAGCCAAGCAAGCTCAGTGGCACTGTGGTCATGAAAAGCAGCCCAAAACAACTTAACTGCCCGTATCACTTGTTTTACACTCAGGACTTTCTAAATTCTAATTTAAAAACAAAACCCACAAAACAACCTCAAACCACTCTAAAGTATAATGGCTTTGTTTTAAATCACACACTGATTTGGGATTAGAAAACAATTATTATTCCTCTTTTAGGTAAGCAGATTA
The DNA here is from genome assembly GCA_004320125.1 of Scolopax mira. NCBI lineage: Eukaryota > Metazoa > Chordata > Aves > Charadriiformes > Scolopacidae > Scolopax > Scolopax mira. Next base: position 34,751 of record BJBW01001642.1, on the reverse strand, counting down.
TCATTCCACTAATTATTCTCAACAGAATAGAAGAGATGAGAAAATAATCTAAAACTTTTCCTGATGGAACTAAACTCATGACTAGGCTTAATAGGCTCATTATAATTATCAGCAACTTTTGCTTCACTATTTGCAGAAAGAATTGTTACTAGGGTAACATTTGAAACTGACTTTCCATATACAAAACTTCTGTTGGCTGTCCTCACTATTGCACAAATGAAGGTGGAATAATCTCTCTGTAGTACTTTGGAAAGAAAGTTAATTTAAAAATAAATTTGTTATGATTTAATGGTAGCACATACACAACTTGGGGCAGTTTAGAAGCATCCAACCTGGGCAAAGAGATAACTAGTAAAATTTGGGTGATGGAGCATGCAGCCCATATAAGCAGGGGAGGGTAATGACATTCTCAATGCCCTAGCTCTGTACAGCTGTTCTGCTGGAGGTATCCCTTGCAGCTGGTGCTTCAGCAGCACAAAGCTTTGCATCTGCTGTGCTGCCATCTAAAGGATAAAAAAAAGGGGGGGAAGATGAGATTTTCTGTGTGCTCTGTGTGAATTATTGACTTGACTATCCAAATTCCAGCTTTTAATTAGAACTGCACTTGGAACCTAAAGGATATTTGTACGTGTTCACTCAATGTAATGGACTGGATGAAAATCAGCAATAATGTAATACTTGTACTTTTAGAGATTTCGTTACATGGGAATAATTGAACCGGTCTCTATACAGTTAAAGAGGAGGAGTCAGAAATTATTTATGGGCTGCATGAAATTTTATAGCTCAGAAAAATTAACACAAATCATAGAATGTTTTAGGTTGTACGGGACGTAAAAGACCATCTAGTTCCAACCCCCTGCCATGGTCAGGGACACCTCAAAGCCCTATCCAGCCTCCAGGGATGGGGGATTCATAGCTTCTCTAGGAAACCTGGGCCAGTGTCTCACAACCTTCATAGAGAAAAATTTCTTCCTGATATCTAATCTAAATCTCCCTGCTTCTAGTTTGAAACCATTACCCATCGTCTTATCACTACACACCCTTGTAAAAAGACCTTCCCCATCTCTCCTACAGGCCTCCTTTAGGTAGTAGAAGGGGCTAAAAGGTCAGATCCTTCTCTTCTCCAGGCTGAACAACCCCAAATCTCTCAGCTGGTCTTTCTAGGAGAAGTGCTTGTGGCCTCTTCTGGACCCATTCCAACAGATCCGTGTCCTTCTTGTGCTAAGGACTCCAAAGCTGGTGGGCTCTCACCAGAGTAGAGTATAAAGAAGAGCCTCAAGATACCATTTACCCGTTCTATGACTAAGCAGCCCTATCAAACTACTCTGTAGCCTACCTCTGAATGACTTGAAATGAAATTGGAACTTGGTGATATAAATTAATGAAGTACAAGATCTTACTCACCACGTGGGTTTTCCCAAGAAACCTACAATGCTAATTATAAAACTTAATAAAATTATAGTTTTTTGTAGATTATCACAGTTTAATGTCTATACTGTGCTATCACATTTTTTAAAAATTATTTGGTTTTACAACTACATTTTAATTTACATTTAACAAACAAACAAAAAAAAGATAAGAAAACAACAGTTTAGATCCCATTAAGATTTTAGTCTCAAAAAAAGAATATTAAAATTTATATAGTTCCAATGATGGAACACAAAACAAAATGTACAGAATATTAGAGAATTGGTTTTTTCAGGTTTTGTCAATGCACTTTGTCTTAGTCTATTCTGTGTACTGTAAATTACTCCTGAAACACGATCACTCTGATGTTCACTTCTTTCTTAGAAAGAAGAGAAAGGTATTTCCCAAAATACTTTAGTTTGCTAAATTGTCCAGTCGATCTTCAAATAAGCAAAGGAAAATGTATTCATCTCTAAGGCCATATAAGTTATTCATATGAAAACAGGCAATTAAATCAGAGCCTGGAATTAGACAATAATATTTGAAATTAATCCAAATTTGTTATTGAAAGTCATCATTTTTGATAGCATTGATTACAAAGCTTATACTTCAGCTGATGGCTAGAATACCAGTAATAGAGACAAGCTGTTAAAAGAAAGAAATAGAGAGAAATATATATAATTAATTAAAAGATCTTTTGTTTAAAGAAGAAACATGAATCAAAGGAAAAAGAGGAACTGTTAAACGAGGTAAAACTTCCTATTAACAGATTATTTAACTTGTTTGTTTAAGTATGGAGTTACCACAGTCTTTACACATTGTATCTGTCAGAATAGTATGAACAATCTGGTGATTGAAGAATTGGAATACAGTAAAGACAATTTCCTGTCTATCATAGACTTTCAAGATGACAGGAGGTTTTTATGAAGTCTTCTGGCTGTATTATGGAACCAGATCACAAGAAGAAGCTTTATGGAGATAAACTGGATAGTTTATGAAGTACTTGAACGATGTAGGGAAAAAGAAAACCAATCAAGCCTTATTTGGAAAAAGTACTTCTTTAAACAAGCTAATTCACTGCACTATGATTCCAATAAGAAAAAACACCAATATGACATTACAAAACATTCCTGCCTTCTTAAAATCCACTAGATTAGTGACTCTGAAATCTGCACATTTGTGTTCCTAAAGACAAATTAAACTTATCCATCAAGAAACTGTAGAAAAGTATAACTCAATTGAGACTGTATAAGCAAAGATCAGAGAAAATTTCCCAGTCACCGTTGCTAGTGGACACGATATAGAGCAGCAAATTTAGGAAATGATGATGATGTTTTTCTATTTGCCGTTACTTGACCTACAATAGTAACTGTGCAAACTCCTGGCAGAAGTTCAGTGTTTTTCCCCACACATTCCAAAGCAAATAGTAGCTTCTGAACTGTAACTACCTGGAGTCAGATATTCAAATCTCATTACCAAGTATCAGGCTATTAATTTGTCTCAGCCAGATCCCTGCAAATGAAAAGGTTTTATACCTTTTATACATATATACATTGTATGTATCAAGTGATGAAAATTGTATGTACTTTCAGCGAAATATGCCAAAAATTCACAATGGTTATTTCATTCTTTCTGTGGCTTATATTCTGCAGCAGAACTAAACTTTAAAGTACATAAAACAAAAGCATTGATTTCCCTAGCAGATTGATAGAAAAAGTACTTGTAGAGAGGCTTGTATATGGAAGACAATGAAATGTGAAATATTCAATTCAATTTTGTACTTTAAGTGACCTTAATCCACATTTATATATGCCACAGCATGAATTAACCAGCTGCCTTCCTCACGAGTGGGCAGAACAAGTTAAAGCAACCGGAAACATGGTTTGATTTATATTTTCTCCTGTAGTCACATTGAATAGTAACTATACTGCCCTGCATTTTGCTAGGATCCCTGCCATGCGTCCTGCCAGAGAACAGACTATTTGATCTAAAGAAAAAACATCCTTGTTCTTTTCTACTGATTTTAGAAGAGCTTTGATATTTTCCAGCTCAAAATCTAAAAAATAATGATTTACTCAAATTATAAAATCACCAGCCATTTCATTGATTGCATGCAGTTGTTTGTGGAAACCAAAACGCCCTGAAAAAACAGAGGACTTTGACACTTAAATAACAAGATTTTTGTTACTTATAATAATTTCAAAATGTATCTTCATTGTGTTTGTTAGATTGAACAATTTAATTTCAAAATGCAACAACAAAATATGAGATTGCATCCGAAAGTAGTATTTTAATTTTACACAGCCAAATTTCCAGTGTTTTTTAAAAAACATCTTGTTTAGAATTCAGTTTGCAGTATTACTTGAAAAATAGGACTTCCAGAGTTTTCTATCATGGGTTTGGTGAGGATAATTTTAGAGGAATGTTTACGATATTAAAAAGCATCAAACATTTAAAAATATAAATACCTATCAGTACTTGTCTGTCACTAGTTAAAAGTAATAAAAACTCATAAAATACTTTAGAATAAAAGCCTAATTAAAAATCAGACCTTCTTAAACATAGTCAAGTTGAAAAGTATGACCTTACTTATCTTCTGCAAAATCCAAGTAAAACCTTTGTGATTGGAAGCTGTAATTACAAAGGCCAAATATTTTTTTTCCAGACAACCATTTGCATCCACATCTTGCATCCACACATTTTATTCATTAAATACACGTTTAGAGACTGCTCTCCACTGTAAGACTGTTGTTCATCTCACTGCATAATAAGAAGCACCAACTCTGCATACTCTGGCAGGGCAGGAAAGCTGCGATGAATCCTAAGTCAACACAGCTCATTTGCCGAGGTCCTAAGAACAGCCTATTTTGTGGCCAGCTGCTTTGTTCCTGTATTATTTTGTTGCAATAATTAAGATATACAAGGCAGAAGTTGGATACATTTTGACCCTTGAAAACTGGGTCAAAAGATAACTCTTTTAAGAAATGTTAAAAAAAACCCCACTCTACACAAATGCACAATGCAAGAGGAAATATGGAGTGCCTTATTTTGTGTTAAATAAACTAAGCTGGTTAGAGCAGCAACACTCTGGAATTATTTATTAGGTGGAAATTATTGCCTGCTTGCAAAAAGAATACTTTAAATGTTGAGAAGTTTCTTGGAGAGAAGAAAAACACATAAACACAGAGGTATGATGTTTCTGGTTATGTGAATGTGATAACACTGCTCTTGTATTTCAAGTGCAGGATGGATCATATATGAATTAAAACTTTTACCTTCCTAATAAATAGTATTAAAAGGTCAGGTTGCATTCCCCTAAAAACATTCCAAAAATTTGGACCAAGGAATGTGACTTGGACATGCTGGCCAGAAACTAAAAGAGGCTCATTTCAAAATTATTGGGAGATTCACAGCTATTTATATTAAAAGATGACTCCAAGGCATGAGCAAATAAGGAAATGCAAGCACATTCCTACTATACCAGCTGTAAGCAGATGGGAGAGAATTAATTATCAAAAAGAGTTAAGTGTAAGATAGATTTTTGTTCCTGCAAAGGAACACCACATAAATTACCAGGGCAACACATGAAGATTTCTAGGGTAAATGAAGTTAAAACAGTGCCTGTTTGGATGAAATTAGGCTGTCTCAGAGTTTAAAATAGTATTTTCCTAAGGTTTATGAGTAATCAGTTGAAGAATGCTTGCCTCCAATTTCTTCTTAGCCTCTACAGATCATTGCACCTGAGAGTTTATCTCCCTTGGAAACTTATGATGCTGTAAATAAGGCTGTAAATTTATAGGGGACTCTGCACTTACTCCAGTTGTGGACACTGTTAATGTGCCGTAAGAACCCTCTGTAATAGCTCACTCTCCTTTTGAAAAAATAAGCAACACTGAGCAGAGAGGATCCACACGGGGAATCGTTACGGATCACTGAATGGGATGTCATTTCCCACCCACATTTACTTCCCCGTAAATCCAAACTTGCCAATATAGAGAGAAGAGTAGATTTTCCACCTCCAAGGGCCAGAGCACTTGCTGCAGACACTCCGTCCCTGGGCTTGTGTTTCCTAAAGCCAGGAGCCACAGGTAACATGGCACTGCATTTCATAAGCTTTCATTCGACTGTAGATGTTAGAATTGTTCCTCCTTATTAAAGAACCAAAACAAATATAAATCAGTATCTTGCACTTCAGTTATTTTAGAAAAGACTGCATGCAGACTACATTGCCACTCCCAATAACCTTATATATGATTTAATGAATATTAATAGTAATAATGATAAATGCACAGAAGTTTTAAGAGCTAAAGCATGGAATGGGAACTTAGTTGTAAGTTCCACTGGTGCTTAAAGCATACAAAGGACGTTTTTATTTCTTCTAAGCAGCAAGTTGAAATTGAAGGCAGAAACTTAATGAAGTTAATTAAATTAAATTAACAAAAAATTAAAATAATTAACAAAAACTAATAGCTGCTTTACTTGTGTTGCACTGAACAGAAAATAAAATTTTACTTAGCATTCCCATCAGAACTTTAGCTGTATGGTATGTTACAGACCATAACATAGCCTAAATAAGCCTTTGAATCGTGCAGTCCTTGCTCTTGTACAATTCATTTCTTTTATTAAAGTATCAGCTTGCAAATGCATTATGGAATTTCATTTTCTGTGGTGAGAAAAACAAAGCAGCAGTAAGATTTCCAAAACCAACAGCGCTTCTATCATTTATGGCGGCAGACAGAAAAAAAAAAAAAAAAACAACCAGAAAAAGTAACAAGCTCCACAAGAACAAATGGAAAATTCACCAATGCAAGCCATTCCCAAAATTCAATATTAATAAAAAAAAAAAAGCCTCATGATTCTTTCTATAGTGCCCTTCACTAAGTCTGAATACAGAGGAATGACATTACCAAGAGCACATTGTTCTTTTGTATCTGATGCAAGTGACCGAGTTGTGGAATCACAACCACAGGATCAGATTATTTTTTTCATTAATGTCTGGAAAAGTAGACTTTTTCAGGCAGCAAATGCTATTGTTTTAAGCTTACAGAGAAAACAAAAAACCAAAGCAGTATCATGTTAGCACTCCACAATCTATATGACTTTATGAATTTAATAGTGATACCTGACCTTAAATTAAAGGATTTTTTTCCCAGTGTTTCAATAAGCTATATCAGTATGAAAACAGAAAATGGTAACTCTCTGCACTGTGAAATAGGTACACACACATCTACATAAGCTGAATTATTTGAGGATAATTCAAGTCATCACATTATTTGTAGCATTTCTTAAAGCAGGATGTGAATATATTCAGCTGAGGACTTTCCAATACAATTTGCAAGGAGTTATGAGAATTGGATGTATTTTTCCTTTTATAATACACACTCCATCACTTCTCCAAAGCTATTGCCATTCTGTAATGAATATTTCTGATTATTTATAACAGAGTAAGGGTCAGGGAGCTTTAGAAATTGAACTCGGGGAGAACAGAGCTGCATCCCAAGATACAGCACTAGCAGGCAAAGTCTGAGATTTCTTTCACTGTCGTTCATGACCTCAGTCCTGACCCGTCTGTAAATGTGAGAGGTAAATAGGTCTGCTTCCAGCACAGTCCAAGCTCTTTGGCAACCAAATATCAGGTACCTCTACGTGACTGAGTATCTCTATCTGCTGAGTCTGCTTTAAACCGCAATCCATAAACCTCTCGTCTTCAATTTGAAGATATTCTTTTTCTTCCCCATCCCTGGAATTGATGGAATTTATTTTATCTTTGTTATTTTATTTAAATCATGCCTGTCACTCATCAGAAAATTATCCATTTCAAAACTGATGAATTTTACAAAATAAATTCTGAATGGAGGAATCAATTCCAGTAGTAGCTAACAACACATACAGTAACAGATAACCTGACTCCAGAGTCATGGGATAAGTGCAACAGTGATATATTTCTCAATGTGATGCGGTATCTGTGAGTATTTGCAATAAATTTTTACCTCAGGTCCACTTGGAAAGGAAAATTAAGTAGATATTGGTTTGTTTGGATAGGAAAAAAGATAAGTTGAACACCAAAAAACCAGAAAAACCCTAAAAAAATGGAATTTGTAAAAGCAAAGGAGCAGATTGTTACAGAGTATTTAGTAAGATATATTTTCCAGGGTATTTTGTCCAGTAGCTACATAGACCTGTTCTGTTCTATCCGTGACTGCCTATAAGTCCCAATAATCCTCCACTTGCAATTCTTTTGCTACAGTGACAATATTCAGAATATCACCTATAGAGTTAAATAAAGGGTACCTGGGCTGCCCTGCTCAATTGAGATACAAAAAAAACCCCAATCAAACAACTAGAGATTGAATTCACTTCTGCAGATTATTTCTTTTGAAAATAATTCTAATTATTTCTTTTGAAAGTAAAGCTACTTCCTCCCATTCTTAAACATTTTTAAGATGAGCAAAATCTCTACTGGCAAAAAGGTTAAGTCAAAAAAACCAGTTTTATTTAAATCATTATAAAAAATAGTTTTATTTGTAGACACACACTATTGTCAGATGTCATACTGAAACTTCCATATTCCAGACAGTATAATTTTTAAATTATAACCTCTGAAATCGGGCAGAAGATCTTCCAAAAAAACTGAGTAGTCAAAATACAAGACTGAAATTAGCTCTACAAAGAAAAAACAAATAAAAACTAATTTGCAATGGTAGACTTGATAAATGCTTTATGAGGAACCTGTAAGATAGCCCACAGGACACTCCAGGTTGCTGCAAAAACACAATGCTGAATTCACCTTTCAATCCCCCTGTGGGGTTCAAGTTTGATATTCACAATTTCTTTTTGTAAGGAAATCAGAGAAATTAGGATCTGCAATGGTCCCAACATCTTTCTGCCAATCTGGACACTGACTGGAGAACTTCTAAATTTTAGGATTAAAAGTCTCTTGGCAAAGTTGTAACTCATGAAAATTGCCATCTATCCTATTCATTCCCATATTTCTATGTTCAGATGGGAAATAGCTCTTTTAAATTATTTGGCTATTTCAAAATTAGTGAATGTATTCTCATATATAAAAAGTTCATAATTAATGCTAAAAGCATAATACACAAGATTAGACTCAGATCATGGGAGTCTTTAGGGATTTATCATAGTTATCAGATCTTGTGAGTTACAAAGTATTAGGAACTAAATCCAAAACATACATGGGTTTTGCCCTGAGCATTTTTAATGGGTTAAAAGATATTTCACACACAAAAGCAATTAGTGACTGTTCAGAAATTGTTAATACCATCTTGATATGGAGCTGAAGATGCCAGAGGGTTCAATTTGAATCTTTTTGATGTTTTGAATTTTAGTTAATGATAAATCCCTTTCTGCGGGAGTTCGGCATCTATCTATATTCACACAGTAAAGTCTTCAAACACCCCCCACTCCTTTCTAAGTTTTATGGATAGTTACTAAGATTAGGAAATATAACTTTTAAAATGTTAATGATCAATATGACATAAAAGTATATTAATTCTGTGCTAAGGTCCAGAGAATGAAAAGTTCATAGAGAAAGTGAGAAGTGTAACTATTTGTAGGTAGACATATCTTTAAGCTATTGAGGGGAAGTTCTGGAATAAGGCATGCAATTTTGCCTTATTTCTTGTCTCATCATATGTTAAAGCTTTCTTAAGCCAGGTAGCCTTTCTAGATTATAAAAAGCTGTCTGTTGAATAGAAGATAAACAGTGTAATCTTTATTTTTGTTCTTTCCTATATTCCTTGAAAAAGGATGAAATTCTTAATGGTATTTTTAAAACAGAAATGTATATATGTATGCATTTAATACACAGAATCATAGAATGGTTTAGGTTGGAAGGGATCTTAGAGATCATCTAGTTCCAACCCCCCTGCCCTGGGCAGGGACACCTCCCATTAGAGCAGGTTGCTCCAAGCCCCATCCAGCCTGGCCTTGAACACTTCCAGGGACGGGGCAGCCACAGCTTCCCTCATCCCTAGAGAGATTTCTGTTTTAAAAATACCATTAAGAATTTCATCATTTTTCAAGGAATATAGGAAAGAAAAAAAATTAAGATTACACTGTATGTAAAATAAAAGAAATTTGTATGTAATAATTTATGTACTAAATGTAATAATAATAATGTAATATGTAATAACAATATAATAATATTTAATAAAGGTATGTAATAAAAATAAAGATTACACTGTATGTAATAGGGATTACATACATACTTTTATATACAAAATGTCTTTAAAACATTAAGCTATTGAAAATAACAGTCTGCATAGGCCTGCAGAATGTGGTATAAAATTGAGCTATTTGAAAACACTTGCCAGCCTGAGACAGTTGGGAGAAGGATGGAAAGTTGCTGTGTCTGCAGGCACTTCCCACGATGTCCTCAGAACAGGCTGGATGGTGAGCAAAGCTCTTGGCCAACAGGTACAGAAAGCCACAGCTCCAGACCTTACAATGCACAAACCTTTGCAGTTAAAGCGGTTTGGGGGCTGGGCATGGGGGATGATCTCAAATAGATGATCTTCCAACCCCGAATCATTTTGTGATTCATTCTGTTTTAAGCCATTTTTCTAATTTGGCAGCTGGCTAAGGGGTTGTGCTCATTACAGGCAACCTACTGAAATCAGTACTCCCAGCAAGATGGCAATTTAAAAATAAAATATGGAGGTAATTTATTTGTTAAACCACAACATGAGGGGAGTAAAAGGTAATAAATACAAGTAATCAGAAAAAGTAGAAACTCCATCCATGTGTCCTTGTCGGAGGAAGCTCTTGTGTGTGTGTGTGCACACATCTGTCTGGCACTCAAACTGCTGTGTAAATGATGAATCTTCTGTATCTTACTATAAATAAATAAATTCAGAAAAAGAATCCCACAAGGCTGAATCTTTTGCATGACTTCCTTGAGTGAAGTTTCTCCTAAATAAACTATAGTAATATTATAGATGTTAATAACTGACATACATGCTTTTAAATAAAGAAATTCTGGGATAAAGTTTTCTGTGTATAAACGCACACGTAACTCAGAAGCTGATACTCTCTGTGTGCTTCATAATTATGTGTATGTACCTAAGTAACCTGATAAACTGGGACCTTAGAACGGGGAGTGAAAAACAGGAAATATATGTGAAGACTATACATCTGAAGATCTCAGAAAAGTATTCTGAAGAGACTAATTTTTTCTATTTTCAATGAGAATGCTAGTGCCAGTCTCAGCCAAGCTTTTAAAAAAGTCACTTTCCTTCCCGATTTGCATACTGAAAGGCAAAGGGCATTTTGGTTTCTGTCTGTAAAGAACTAAATATAATAAGAAAAAGGCAACTTCGTACTTCAGGATGTTGTATCAAACTCCAGAAACCAAAAAGAACCGCTTTTTTTGTAAAAAGGTTTGAGCTTGCAGTGATTACATCCTCTACTGCTGGTATATGAATCTTTGAATATTAAATGATTTTTGTCTATCAGGCCATTCCTTGCAAAAAAATTATTAGAGTTATGACTGCAAGTGGATTAGGAAATGACATGCAAGACCTTGTGTCTGCGTGGATTATACAGGTACATCTGCCAATGTCTTTTCATGGTACTGTCTTTAGTTTAATGTTCAGATATACAAATATAATTCACCAAGCTATCATTTTTTGGTAAACTGCAGTTTGCAGACAGTGCAGAGCGATTTGATGTCTCTCAAGGTGGATAATAGCATGAATAATTCATTAAGCTCACTGGAGTTAATGTTGTTGTACTCAAGGTTAAGTATTCCCCCATCTCCATATAAGGAATTACTTGATTGCTAACCTTAAAAATGAACTTTCTTTTAAAAAGCCATTGTATAAATAATAGGATATGTCTGACTGCCATAATTTGTAAGCTAATCCATCGAGGTACCAGCAAATAATGTTACACTGAATAAACTTACACTTTTTTTTCCAGTTATCTTACAACTCTTTATAACAAACACGCCCATTCAGTAAAAATATCTTTTTTTTCTGAGACAATTTTTGTTCTTTTTGGTCCTCTGCCAACAATAAAGGTGATTTTATTTATCAAGGACTATAATAAAAAGAAAAACTATGTCCAGATTGGCCATGAACTTAATAATGATTAATAAAAGAACCAAGAGTAATAGCAAGTTTGCTATTTAGTCAAAACCACAAATAAGCTGTAGCATTCAGATTATCCTTGGACAAACTGGGGGGGAAAAAAAGCCTCTAAGAAACAAGGCCATGGAACCAAGCCAAATTGTTTGGCTGGTGGTGGATTTAATTAAAAACAGCAGCCAGACAGCTAGATACGTCCAACTGCAGCTACGCAAATGGCTTCAACGTGTCCTCTACGAGCACGTCCTTCTGCATGGCCAGATCCTGAGGAACAAAAAGTCCCTTCTGACAAGTGCAGCCTTCACCTCCAGCTAATAACTCCCTGATCAAACTCTGATTGAACCCAGGAGGAAACAAGGACTATGTTGAACCACTTGAAGGGACTCAGTATCTTAAAGACAGACACCTTGGCCTCTCCGAGTGACATCATAACATAGATTATCTGGAAGAGGATTATTTGCACAGGACACTACAAGAAACTCACTTCAATATTCCATGGGCAATAGTTACCTTAGACTCTCAGATTCTTCAGAAAATCCCAGTGTGTAGCACATATTAAAAGCTCATTTATGGATGTGTTTAATTACTTGCTTGGGTCTAAAAGCTTGTTCAGACACAAAGTTAAGTGGAGGGTGAAACTCCTGCTGCTTCTGCTGGAAGGTGAGGCTCCGTACTCATGTCTACTTCAGAATATGGATGCTCTCCTTAATCATGCTGACAGAACAAACATAACTTGATAGCACCATTGAATTTTTATCTATTATTAATGCACTGAAGGCGGTAAAAAATTGTGAGAAACTATTTCAGTTTTATTGTGTTCTACCAGTGTATTTTGAGGGTTGACCATATTTACTGAGTTTCTACCTTTGCAATGGTCCTCCCTGACTGATCATTCTCCAGCTTCCTTCAGATGGAAGCTGACTTCAAGCTCTCTTAGTTCTTGCTTCAACAAATGATAACAAATAATTAATTTGTCTGCAGATGACATTTACTCACAGCATAAAGGAGAAAGCTACAGTAAAGAAAATGGTAATGCAATAGCTTAAACAAGCCTAAGTGCCACCAGGCACTGTCATTGGTAAAATAAATTAGCGAGATTTCTGTTCTGCTGGTGAAATAATAGTTCTTGCTATGAAAACTGCACTCCTCAAGTGGCGGTGAACTCCAAAGAAAGCTTCACTTAACAAGTCTAGGGAGCTGAAAACATAAATATTTTCCCATTGTCCTTTATTCAATTTAACAAATAGTAAATTTCTTGCGGGAAATTGTAGCAAGAGAGTATGCTTTCCTAAAGTTAGCAAAGGCACAGAACTTGTGTCTAACTGGGGATTTCACACCACTCAGGTGAAAAACTGTGTAACACTTTGCTATTATGGGACATAGAGAATGGCTTCTCTAAAAGCTGCTAATCAGCAAAGCTGCGAACCCTTCCTTTTCAACGAGTGTATGCACAGATTCTTTTTTCTCACAAAACACGCTTATGGTGTGAGTAGTATAGGAAGTTTGGAAGAATCTAACTTGAAATTACAGATACCAGTTTCAGAATTCCAGCAGGCACACTTAAAAGTAACAGGCTACATTTATTTAATCTTGAATCACAAATATAGATTAATAACCACAGATTAATCTAAACCTTTATGTAGGTACCTAACACACCAACCCTTGCACAGACACAAAACTTACTAAAAGAGACAAAAGGTTTGCATCTCTTGACTGCCATTCAGAGACTTTTCCTAGAATTTCTTACAATGAAAACTAATTACCCATGCTTAATGAATAACAGCATTTTCTCGTAGTAAACTAAGATTTTTATATATATGTGTGTTTTCCACATTATTTCAGGACCATTTTAATTGCAAGTCTAAGGAGACGGAGTACAGCATCACGTTTGTCTGTGAGCATACTGGAGAAAATTTCCCAAGTAAGAAGGTACTTGCCTGACACAATAACACTAAACCAAAACCAAACTGTGCAAATGAAGATTTATGGGACAACAGCAGCTATGGGTCCCAGGCAAGCCATATAGCTCTCAACTCCAATTTCCATTGTCACCTTTACTACTATGATTGCCCAGTAAATGATTTTCTAATGCTGGCAGTAACATTGTGTCTAGCTAACATTTGCAGCTGGACACTAAGTTCAGTCAATCAATATTGTTTCTTGCCAAAACTCAGGAAACTGTTCTCCATGGCTGTTTCCAAACTATTTCAGATGAATGGGTTCGATGATTTTTTTTTTTAATAAATTTTTTTATGACATGCATCTTTTTCACCTATAAATCCTACATATATAACTTTTTTCTTCAAATTATTCAAGTGTCAGACATCAGTGATAGCATATAGCAATCACACCAGGAAGTTTATGAAAGCAGAGATGCCATTGCTGGATTAATGTTTCAGAATAATGAGAATGACTGATGTCAAACAATAGATTGGCAAAAGGAAAAATGTCAGCATAACTTTGAAAAAATACATGTGAAAAATTATTTCTTTATTCATTTCTGTTTGTAGGACTATTCTTAGTGTTTTCTTATGTTCAACTTTTAGAATTGCAGGATTAATCCTACATCAAATCTCCATCTTTTCCATAATTTCACTTGAAAATTCAGTTACTGAATGGCTGACTGGCAGAAAAGCCAGAAAGCTGGGGGTTTTTTTAGTAACGAATTACTTAATATTTGCTTCCAAAATAAAATGTCTCTTAAAAAAATATTATCTTTTCCTAACTGCTAAGAAAATTCCAACTCTTAAATATGTGAACAACAGAAACTGAATAAGGCTGCTTAAAACTGAATGACCTTTTCTTACATTAACTTGATATAAACATCATTTGAAGTTTGCAATCTAGGAAATTATTTAATTATAATAGACATTTATGATGAATGCTTAAAAATATGAACATGAAGAAAATATTTAAGAAAAATATACATATTAACCTCTAAAATTAATTTCTGCAAATCCCTGTCATTTTCACTGCTTGGGAACCCCCTTATAAATAAATACCTGAATTTTTTCCCATGGTGTAACATCATTTTCACACTTTCATAACTCACTTATCAGACTTCAACTTAGCATTATCATTTTTTATTGTATTTTATTAGTGTCTCATAAAAACAAATGAAAATATTACACTATTTTAACTCCCTGAGCAAAACAGTATTTTTTTTTCCTCATTTGAGACAGCATGGAAAAAAATCTGAAACAGCACCAAGGACAAACCCATGACACAATTATTTCCTTGCCTGCCCTCTCTTGAAAAAGAGATCTTGATTTTAGTTATCATTCATATTGATGAATATCTTACGGGAGGCTGTAGACAGTCTGCATCCTGTCTACAGACTGAGACTACTCTATTTTCTAGTAAAACCCCAACATCTCTTTCTGTATTACTTCAAGATATGTGGCTTAATGGGCATTTACAATAAAGGAAAGACACAGTATCAAACTTCATGTAATGGGGAAAACTTTCATGTATCCTTCCATAATATCCTCATTTGTAAATACGGATCAAATATGAAGGACATGGGCTAAATAAAGTTCTCAGAGATACTGACAGGATGTCATCCTGCCTAGTTTTGCAGTCTAGTTTATTTTCTGGAAAAATAAATAATTTTGCACTTCCTTGCCTAATCCTGTGAAAACCCATTTCATTGTCACATTATGCAGGATTTATGAATATTTCTAATATGACAAGGCTACAGATTCTTTCTTTACTGCTTTTTAGCTATCTGGAAGGCTTGTCGCAGTCTTGCCAGGTTTTCAGATACTGTTCTTCATTCAGCATGTGTAGCCTGTTTATCCTACTTGATAGCCACAATGTTGCTATTGCTCAATTAGGTGAAACAACTATTCTATAACATATACATAATTTTGCTATTTTAAATGTGAAATGGATGTATCTCACTTTTATCAATATAACACATTTATATTTCCTTTAATATAAATTATTAACTGTATCTCATACCTCTCTTATAGTGAGTGCAGAGACAGGTTTTAAATTTCCAGTTCTCACAAGGCTGTGAGTTGTCTCCAGATCTCGGAATAGTTATTCAGCTTTGTGTTGAAATAACTAATTGAAATAACTAATAACTAAAGCTTTTTAAATGCCCTTCCTCATTTGGCTTATTAGTATTTCCTAATCTTTAAAGAAAAACAACACCCTCCCCCTCCCCCTCTCTGATAACAATTTAAATTTCCTAAAAGCATCTTGTATTTTCAAAGAAAACAAACTGAAAACGCAAAGAAGCACGAGGAACAGAAAAAGATCCCTTTCACCTCCACATATGAGACATATGTATGGTACCTAATGCACTTACTGCATAATAATACCCCCATATGAATAAGTGAAATCTCTGCAATGATTATGTTTTATTCATAAGCACATCATTTATGATATTCTGTCTCAAAGTTTTTCACATTGGGGATCTCTAATCTTAGTCTTTCTTCCCTTTTGTTCTAATTTCATGGATCTTAGAGAGCCAGAAGAGGGCTTGGGAAGCCATGTTTCTCCATGGACATTTGTGCTGTTTTTAAAAACAAGTCAGACAAGTCCAAGCCTGTCTTTGCCAAAACCAGCAGAGACCTGAGATAGTGACTGTGTTGCTACTGGAGCGAGACAATCTAAGAGAAACGGGGGTACGATCTATCGTCCTGAACGAGTACGACTGCTATCAGATGCTGTTAGAGTATATGTACTGTGAAACATTTTGAAAGTCTTGATATATAATGCAGTTCTTATAAAATATTATTTCTCAAGCTAACTCAGCCTCTATACGTTCCTTAAAATACATATACACAGAAACTTAAGTATATACATGGTAGAGAAATAGATTTAAATATAATCCTTTATTTCCTAAATTTCCTAAATTTCCTTTAATCCCTAAATTTAAATTTAGGAAACATATTCTACAGAGATTGAGAAACTATTACACACTACTACTGAAAAAGTTGAATAACGGTCAGTTAGAAGAGATGAAAAGGTTTTGTTTTTCTTATCTTTAATCCATCTGTTGTTCTCTGGCAGATAAACGTATTTCATCAAAGATAATGAGAAAATTAACGTTTGTTACAGGGAGAAACTAAACTCATTAGCTCCACACTGAAATGTCCTATATTGGACTGGTAAGATAGGTACCGACTTCATAAATTACTGGAGGGGAAAAAAAAGGTTCTTTAAAAACAAAATTTAATTTTTAACCTGATATTTTCCTTTTAATTTTGTTCCTGCTATTATTATTGGAGAGTTGTTACATTTTAAACAAACTTCTCTACTTAAAACAAATAAACAAACTTCCTTTCTGTGGATTTACACTTGTTATTTTGTGATATTTCCATTGAGAACTGCAGTGAAAACATAAACACATCCTGTGCAAGTTCACTGGACATACTGAATGTAGTTGGGTCGAAAGTTTCATCTTCAACACAAGTTTTCTAATTTTTTTCAGCAGTTGCTGAATTTACTTCTCTTTGTTTTATCTGGAAGTGTAATACTTCATTATTAGATTGGCACAGGAAAAAGATATATTCACAAACTATATATAATGTATGTTTATAGTGTTACTTCTTTTCAGCTCTCCTATCTTGAAAGCAGTACAGTCTCAAGTGAAACATGAATATCTTACAAGTGAAGCACTGAGATTACATTTATTATTAAGCAGCCTTTCCTTCAGGTTTTCCATGTTTTTTATCAGACATGTTTCATTGTTGCAATGCTTGATTGTTATTTTATCACTAGACTTAAAAATTGCACGACTGAAACGTTTGTCTCGCATTTTAAAATATATGCAAAAGACTGACTTTTTTTTTTTTTTTTTCATGTGAAGTTATTTACATAGTGGCAAAGATGTGATTTGACAACATGATCAAAAACCAAGGGGCAACGGATCATCCCCTGTCAACCCCACACAGGAAGTTCTCTTCATCCCCCACAACCCCCTGCAGAAGTCTCACTTCATTAAGTCTGGCAAGGGGAAATACCCAAACAGGTCTTTTCTCACTGTTTTTAAAGAAGGCATGCAAAAATATCTACTGTGGAGGTGCATAAATTTTTCATCATTAGTGTCTGGACAGGGATGCCAGTATGAGGACCGCATCTGGGACAGAGAGCCCAGCCACGCTGGATGAGCGTCCTCATTCATTAGGGAGAAAAAAGGGATTCCAGCTCTTGGCATTTAATGAAAAAAAATGCTGGATCACTTTTAGCCTTCCTTGCTGGAGGTTCTCATCAAGATATTTGAACTAAAGAATCCATTCACTGAATGACAGAGGGTATTAGAGTGCTGTAAAAACTAGAATCTTTGTAACAGAAACGTTGCAAATGTTTTCTCACAAAAATTAGCAACTTGCTTACAATTCTATTCTGGGCTCTCTTTCTCCTCAACGAAAATGAACAGAAATAATGAAAGGAATAATCTGAAGAAAAGTTTGCCCAATTCTTAAGAATGAAGCCTATAATGAAGCCTATTTTACTTATGAAAGACTGTTGGAAATCATTACAGACCTAGAACTGTTGTCACAGTTGCTAATGTTTAGGCTTCTTAATGGTATCTGGTATAAAAGGAGGGAAAACATTTAGCATAGTATCAGCCTTTTGTCTCTGATAATAATTAAGTTGCAGACAATATTAAACAGATTTACTGCAAACCAGTGTGCTATTCTATTGACAGAAATGGGCTGTGCTCAGCTTTTAAGCTACAATGGCAATCTGAAGTTCAGCTGATTTTTTGAGAGGAAATATTTTAATAGTTCCTACAGAAGGGGAAAAAAAGTTCAGATAAAAGCATAGACAACTTGGTTTTATAAAAGGAATTTAAATCCATACTATTCAGAGCAGGCTGTGAAACTATATTGCCAAATATTGAGATTTTCAGTAGCTTGTTGCTATAAATGAAGAACAAACAACACACCGGATTCAGGAAATAGTTAAAATCCCATTAATTAATGTGGGGAGAACTTTCTTGCACAGTTAAGTCCAGGGATCACCCAAAAAAGCAGATGCTGTAAGCTGGTATCATCTGAGCAACCCTCGCCCGTGGTGCTCGCCAGCTCCTTTAGCCACGGGCTCACTCCTGTCGTGGTTGAGCTGCTGCAGACCCAGCAGGCTGCCATCACAGACAACTTTTCTGAAGAGTCACTCTATTTTTATAGCTGCTGGATTGGTATGGAGAAGAGTTTCTGCAAGATTGCTTTCCCATTTGTATATAAAAAAATATTATCACAACTGTACTGTTAAAAATAGTTCTATTATAAAGATTTAGCAAGCAAAAGTTCTTGGCTAAACACATATAAACAGGCATTAAAATTCAGTATAATAGAGGTTGTTTACAGAATTTATAAAAAGGTGTTAGGGAATTGGGATTTAGGTCAGTAAAAAAGCAATGTGTGTAACTATAATTAAATGCCTTCCATTATTTAAACTTTTTCAGACTGGATTTCAATGACCATTTCAACAACATTCAGTGACTAAAACCAGTGCAACCTTTTTATGGCTGTTCATACTGGGAAAATTAAGCCTGACAAAAGAAGACTGAAAACATGTCTCTGGAGTTTGTTCTGTTAGATATTATCTGTGGACAAAGCTTTGCTTATCTCCAGGTCTCCTCTGCTCTCCTGATTGCAATCTCATTTCACTTGTCCTTGGGATCTCATGTCTGCTATGACCTCCGGCTTGTTAAATATTCAGCAGAAAGTTTATGGACTTTCCCATAACCTTGATTAAAAGCCTATGGGGAACCTGAATGCTGAAAAAAAAAAAAGCCCTTTATTTGAAAAGAAACTTGAGTACACTGTGCTGATTTCTGTTTCACTAATAGTATTTATAATCAGCAGTCAGTGGCACAGAGTCGAGGCCAGGGGAAAAATGATGATTCAATCTCACCTGTATAATAATTATTGTATTATCATGCCAAATCGGGACTTCATAGTAGAGCTTAATTTAAGTAAGTGGAATTTTTGGGAGCAGTGCTGAGGGAGTGCAATAAAAAATTGCCCTTTCAAAGAAAATAGAGAAATAGTATTTACGGAACTTTGTATCTTTGCCCTGCTCCACGGAGGCACCTGTTTTGAGGATGTGAGTCTTGGGTAAGTCTGTCTCTTAACCCGAAGGGTTGTTGCAGTCCTGCACTCTCTGACACTCCAGGCCAGCGTCCAGGCTGGTGGCTTTACAGCCACTTCGACGTGTTTCCACACCTCAAATTCTGCAGGCACTCCAGGTCCACCATTTATTTTTTTTCAGGAAAAAGTTACAGGAAAAGAAGAAGACACCCCAATTTTCTAGGGACTTTTCGGTATTTTCTTTCTGTGAGAACAATTAAAATACAAAGCCAGATGAAAAGGAGCTCAATATACTTCAGGAACTGGCTGAGTTTCCCCGTTACTGTTCAGCATCCTTACACACTGGTAAGTTTTTTAGACAGTACAAGAGACCGCCACCCCCTCAATAATTTACTTTGTAATTTTCTCTATTTCTATTCTTGGTCTTTTGTTCCTCTTCCAATAATGGACGGAGATCTTTTCTTTTATAATTGTCGGGTGATTAAAGACCCATCAGGTAATTTTGTGCTTAACTATTATATCCTTCCTGCTTTAGGCTTCAAAATAATTTGTTCTGAGTGATAGTCCTATTCTGATCAAGACACACTCACTAAATGGAAGATGTCAAATTTTATTGTGCCTTTACAACTACATCAGTACAAGATGCAGTAATTTTCTTCATCAGCATTTAGAAATTATCTCAATATAGAAGGAAAAGACAGCATAAAAGGTAAGTAGTGTCAAAAATTGAAACTGTGCTTAATCTTTAAGTAGAGCTACTGCAGGGGATCCTATACTGTCAAACACAATTCTCAGTCACACATCAAGAGATTTGCCACATGATACTAAGATGCTTTCATGAAGGCAGGAGACTATAACATGAACAGTGGGACAAAAAAAATCAAACTAGCCTTCTTACAATAAATTACATATAATACTTATCATTTCAGTAAGACTTTTTGTTTGTAAAAGCACTTCACAGCTATTAGTCAGCGCTTTATTTTTAATTCCCCTTCAATTATGTAATAACAGGAGGATGCGTAAGATACAGATTCTAACTCTGGCCAAGGCTATAGAAGGAAATAAGAGAAATACTATTAGCCTCAGGAAATCCTGCCTCTTCATCAGATTTGATTAACATAGATCATAATACTTGCAAGAAACTGTAATAAAATAGAAAACATATGTTGTCTTTCATTATTACGTCTTTTATTTAATTATCTGTGAACTGAAGTGACTTTGTATAAAGTTATGTTTATTATATACAATTGCAAAGATGTATACAGATTGTATTAAACTATAATCATACTAACACAGGATCATTTTCTGAGTGGATTATCCATGTGTTCCATTGATTGGGATCCTTGAATAAGATGCAAACCACTACAGAGGTTTAAACAGCTATATTCTTTCTAAAGTACTCTTTAATTAATGTTGTCTAGAGCACTAATTATGAAAGCTTGTAAAGCCTAAAGCCTGAAAACACTTATGCACCTACTTAACTTTGCTCATTCAGGGTAGACCCACTGAATTCATTGGAACTGCTTAGAGTATGTAATTTAACTAAAGAATGCACATCGACTGTTGCAGATAAAAGCTAAATGGAGAACACACTATTGCACACATATCCATGGTGGACTTTAAAGCATTTTGCTCTTTGTTATTTCCAATTACAAGACTTCCATGAGCGTATTTGTCCTTCTCCAACAAAGCATGGAACTGCTCCCTATTAGTCTCTTTGATAAAGTGTTGAATTAAGCAACACTGAGCCGTGAGTCAGTGAGAAATGAGATGTACACATCTGCATATACATATGTCTAGATGCACACATAATTTGTCCACATTATGAAGGCAGATAAATATGCATCTATGTGCATATACACAAGCATATATTCTACACAGTGAAAAATATTGAAATTGGAATAGAAGCCAAATTATTTTCTACCATCAATGTGTAAAACTCCTAAATCTCTTGAAAAATAGAATACTCATGTTTCTAGTCTATTTATTTTAACATTATAAACCATTTTTATTTTGCTAAACAGATTTCTGTTTGTTTAATTAACAGTTGCAAACAGAGAAAACTTTTAAAAGGATTACCAAGTTTGTCATTTATAAGCAGCCATTCAAGCTTTTGTTATTTCCCCCCTCCAGTTTAGCTATAATCATTACACATCCCTGCTTTGAAACTGGGACTAACAGCTGTCAAAGAAACCCTGGTAACATTGCTGGTTTTTTATAAAATATTTTCTTGAAATTTCCACACCTTATTTAAAAGAAGAGATCCCAATTTGAGCAAGGGAGTGGGACACCACATGCCTCAATTATACTACAGTTATATATTCCAGCCTCCTTATATTCTCATCAATCGTTTCTAATTTTTGGCCTGGTTGTACCACCTCTGGTGCACATGTGCTTCTTGGTCAGCCAGCTGGCAAAGATCAAACGTATTTTCTTGTCTCAGCTTTTGACAGGTCCAACAAGTGGCTCTGGAAGCAGTGCTTGGCCAAGTGCGCATACAAGTCCACTTTGTAGATTCGTTAGAAATATGTAGCTGAATTCCATCATCATATCCCAGTCCCATTCCTCTGCCCAGCCAAACTGGATTGTCTGTGAATTATCCCAAGGATCAGTGACTGCCAACTGTGCTAGTGCCAGCTGGAGCATTTATCTCTAGAAATATCTCCACTCTCCTTCCCAGCTCTCTGTATGAGAATCAAGGAAGTGCTGAGGAGCAAGAGGAAAACTAGTCTTTATTCAGACTAGTCTTTGAATAATAAGTAGCTATTAAAGATTTAAAATAAAAACTGAGAGACTGCTCACGCAAACCACGCTGTCCATCCTATGTTAAATAAGTAAAATGTTTTGTAGAAAAATAAGATTTGACCCAAAGATCAACTGAATATTGTGCTGCATATGCAAAAGACTTAAATTCAAATTAAAACTACATAAGAAGCCTTGATTCTCATTTTATTCTCTTCTGCTTATTTGGCTGTGAAACCTTAAGAGACTCAAAATGTAAATCACAGGCATACTGATAATAATTGTGTTATTCAGGCTTAATATGGAACTCTGGTACACCCTTCCATCTTTGTGAAATGAACAAGAAGATAACAAAAAGCCAAACCAAACAACTTCAGTTTGTCGAAAAGCAAGATCTTTCACATTTAAAAGCACACTGGAAGAAGGGCATCTGACTCATCAGAGAATTTATCTACAATTCACTCAACACACTGTGTCTTTTATGGAACTATGCCATTAACTAAAAAAGAGCACAAAATGCAAAGGCATCACTGGTTCAGACTGATACATCTTCCTTCCCCTGTGTCACATTACTTATGCCTACTGCATTAATGCAAGACATCAAGTTCCTCAATGGAAATTTTGTATATACTCAAAGATTTAAGCTAGTGTAAGACACCATCGTGTAGTTCGTTTTACGTGGATTTGAACAGCTCCCACAATAAGGAACACTTTTGCCTCAATTTTGGCTTTATTCATAGAGGGGTTTCACTGACAGGAGGTGAGACACCATAAAGAAGTTGCTTTGAGATGAAAGAAGCAACTTGGAACTTCAATATCCAATTGTGCTAAATACATGAAGGTCTTGGAACTGAGTAACAGTCTGAAATAAGTTCATCCTACTGCCAAAGACTGCCTTATCCACATGGAACAGAATTGGAGCCTCCAGGAAAAACATGTAGTTTTTATAGTTTTAACATGCACCCATGATTTAGCCATAGTGTGTTTCTCAGCATATAGAGTAATCCAAAATAATTAAAAAAAAAAAAAAGTAATTCCATTGTATAAATAGGATATTTAATTGCTCTCAGTGGTGCTCAGCCTGTACAATATATTCACTAATCCATCTCATGCACTCTCATTTTCTATAACAAAGGAGTCATTATTAAACATACGATACTTGTGCTGCTGTTACAACAGCAGAATCAATACAAGGCCTTTCAATCTTCTTAACAGTAAGACCTTGAAAAACTAACTGGTGTGGATTTGATAACAAGACAATCCATAAAATCTTATCTTGCAGTCCTGCATATGTGAATATGGGGCCAAGTCACACTAGGGAGAGAGACCAGAAGAACCAGTACAGTAAATAATTTTTTTCTTGAGCAGTAAGTGTGATCTAGTATGCAGATATGCCTAGAGATTGCAAGACAAGCACAGCTCTGTGGACCCTAACAAACCCAAGTTATTTTCCTCCTGAAACAACACTGTCAACTAGACTCAATTCCACGCGTGGATTCAGTTGGTGGCTGGAAATACACTGAAATTTGGGACCTCCAGTCAATCCAAACTTTCTGTTTTTTTCAGTTACAGTTACTCCCCCAGTGGGGGAGGATGGAAGGTTGTGACGTTAGCAACAAGAAAAAGGCTTTTGCTCCATCTGCACATTCATTTGGAAAGCATCCACAGGGCTTTGACAACAGGAAAATAAGCATGTCCTCTGGCCATCAGCCCATCTCATCCAGGCTGAAACCCAATTAACGTGTAGTTACACTATGAGTCTGCCTTAAGTAACTGATGCCAAAGATGCTACGAACAATGTCTTTCACTATCTGGAGTGGAAGTAGACACTTCTGTACAAGTCACAGTTCATACAGATATCCCATGTCCTAAACCCCAGACTAGAAAGGGAAACTCCAAATTGACTTTTCCAGCACACTGCTGCTACAAGAAAGCTATCGCCAGGTTCTCCACCTAAAGAGATGGATGACAAAAATTACATTTCATGTCCACAAAGTTATGCAGATCTAATGCTGCCTCCAGTTGCACATTTATGCCCAAAGATCTTAGTACTGGTGCACTTCTAGACAGGATTGAAAACATATTTCATACAATGTGTGATTTGCTTGGAACAGTATCATCGGATATTGTAAAGTGTGAACAGGATTATCAGTACTATTTAAGGAGCATTGAGCCTTTTCTCATCTCACACAAAAATGATGCAAGTTTGCAATCCATTTCTGTAGTTGCTTTATGAAGTGCAATAGTGACTGGGGAACTGAGGGAATACAAATGAGACATTACCATTTGAACTGCAGCGTTTCCTTAAAATTCCAAATTTTGCTTCAGGAGCTCTCATGCATGCTGAACACTATCGTCATTAGATAATTACTCATTATAAATGAGCACAGGCTCAAACCAGACATACTGTTCAGCTTTCTGAGCACATACAGATTTTGATGTTAAAATGAATACTTCAAAACAATTTTTACTGATCAAATGAGCTGGATTTACATCCAGGAGTAGTTTGTTTTTCTAGTGACCGGAAAAAAATCTGTCTCTGTAGTACTCAGTGACTTGCAGAATCTCAATGTAAAAGATTATTTGAAACTTAATACATTTTTTCCTTTCTGAGTTCCAGAACACAGACCTTCGTAGAAACTAGTCTATAGGACACCGCATGTCAATGAGCTCCTGGGCTGATATGGTACCTGTAAGTGATGTGTGCTGCATTACCAGCATGGGATATCTGCTGGATGCTCTAAAAACCACGTTGATTGTTTCACTTCAGCTTCCAACAGGAAACTGGAGAGAAGCCCATCTTTCAAGAGCCCCTGACAGTAAGTTTGTAATGCCTTCACAGCTCTGAAGCCAAAGTATGCTAAGTCCCTTGGAAATGCAGCCTAGAATCAGCACTGAGCTACTATTATTTCATGTGTTGTGGATGAACAACTCAGTCTTCAGATTTGCCAGCAAGCCCTAATTTCTCCCACTAATATAGCCAAGTTTTAGATGTGGTTGTATATTAGCAATGGTCTTTTATCTATTTCCATCACTGCTGAAAAACTAAGTAACGCCCTCCACCATCCCAAATCCTTCATGTCCAATTTATTTGCATTTATTCATAGAAGATGTCACTTCTGCAGATCTATCACTTTATTCATTGCAAGTCAGAGTGAAGTTTGGCTGTTACATTGGTGCCAAATGAGTTTCCTCGTTTATGTCCTAGCATTCATAATTGTAAATAGTGATTGTAATGATTTATGGATTGATAGTTCTTGCTATTAACCACTCCAGTTTCACCGTATTTGGAGGCAGAAAACATCTCTCCCACAAGCCTGTGTCATGCATAGCTGCCATCCTGATGCCACTATATGGACCCCAAAGTTAGACTAGAAAAATGTATCCATCAACAGACTGAGCAGGACTAACCAAAATCACACTAATTCCAGAGGCTCACTCAGCAGCAGATATATTTCTAGATAAGATCCAGGGTGGTAAACCAGGGCCTTGCTGAAAGGCGGCACTAACTTCAATGTGTGGGGGGGAAAGTATATTACAACACTGTCATTTTGATGCTGAGTGGGTGACCAAGCTGAAGAACATGAAAAGAAAAAGGAAGAGAAAAGCTGTACTGCCTGAGCGAACTGTTCTGTCCATAGCTTCAGAGCTCTTTTTTCTTCTCAGTCATTCATCTGTCTGCTCTATTTAATCAAGGCTGCAAATTGCCTAGTTCAGTCAGGGTTGCTTATTTTTTTTCGAAACCAACCTAGTACAATCAATGCAATGTTACTGTTACATATTATATATCTTACGCACGAAACCAGAATTATTTTCACATCAAATAAACCAGGTCTTTTAGTTCAAGGTTCTCAAACAGTAATTTACAAATACTTTTTACAACTGAGGCTTCTTCCACCATGAGTTGAAGTTAGATAAATTCCTAACACAATAGGAATAAAAATGCAAGTTTCCCTCAAGGATTCCAGTGAAAGCTCTCTCTTTCTCACAAACCCTGAAAGAAAAGTGGCATCCCACTTTTCAGTTGAAGCTCTCCTCTGGTAAAAGGACTTTGTTGAAATAGAACTACAAAGTTTGGGTTTTATCTTACTGATCTTATAGTGAAGTCTGCTAAACATAGTGCTTTCTTATGGCTAGCTTCACATACCTATCCCCTCAGACTGGGTTTATTTTTATTTTTCTCTCTCCAGTACTTGGAGTTATTCCTTGTACATTACCAAGACCCCAAAGGTAAGCTTTGAGCAGATGGATGGCTTACACAGTCCTCGGTAAGAGATACAGAGATATTTCAGGAGATAAAATGTTGCCAGATTTTTCCAGTTGTATCAGTAATCTAGTAAATTATATTACTTCTGTTTACAAAATGAAATCAAAAGTTACCTACAGAATCCAACTAAATTCCTAAAAATTTTTTAAAAATATATACACAGATATATGATACATTTTTTGCAGCCCATCTCATGTCATCCATTACCAATTTTTTAATTTCCCTCCAGAAAGAACTTCACATGCCAAGCAGGAAGGAGGTGTGTTTATGAAAAAGGATAGTCTCAGTGCAGAATCCTAGCAGAATCTCAAAGGGTGGAACGTTGAAATATGTTCCAGAAATACCACTGATACTTGAGTGAAAAACCCACTTGTCTTTAAAGGGATTTCTGTTGAGAAAAAAAGCTTTTTTATTTTCCTCTCATTGTTGCTAGGGACATTTAAATAAAGATAGTATATTTTTACTGTAACCATCTTGTACTGCTGTGAGGGAAAAAAATGTTGCCATCTGCATTAAAATATGTCCCTCTGCAAGTAGTTTTACATGCAACAAAGATGATTATAATTTGAATCAAGTACATATGGAGCAAACACCTAAGAAAGATCTTGCCTTGATACAAATATTTTAACAACGGTAGACAATTATATCTTAGTTATAGATACACTAACATCATATTTTAAAAATCTTTTTATGATGTATTTTGATGTATTCACAGCTCTTCTTGCCTTTTTTTTTAAATCTCTTTCTTCTCTTGCAGCAGCTTAGGTTGAAGGACGAATGCCATCTTTAACCTTGAAATCCTTGTTCTTGCTGGTTTGTGTCATAAGCTTATTATTTAAAAGCAATTCTTTGTATTTAACGTCTCAACTCAGCATGCAAAATGGTTATGGATTAGAGTATATTCACTAAGGGGAAAACGAAAGAGGGACTGGGAATTAGAACTGCTGGCTGCCTGCCTGGGTCACAGTTCCACTTCCAGCTTCTGGATCCGAGAAATCTCTCTGTGACCCCTCCCACCCCCTACTCTGTTTATGTGCTCATTTCAGAAGTGTGCATTGCTCATCAAAGACTCTTTAGCATGGGACGTTTGATCGAGATTCTCTCAGTCACTGTAAATAATAAGATACAGTTACAGTATATGCTTAGTGTGTAATCACTTCTAAAGCATAAATGCAACACAGTACTGTATATTCTGGAGCTTCATCAATATTGCAGATAAGAAACT
Organism: Scolopax mira; assembly: GCA_004320125.1. Taxonomy (NCBI): domain Eukaryota; kingdom Metazoa; phylum Chordata; class Aves; order Charadriiformes; family Scolopacidae; genus Scolopax; species Scolopax mira. The sequence continues at coordinate 6,950 of BJBW01001642.1, read as the reverse complement.
ATCTTCTTGCCTTACAGTGCAGGCAGCTGTCTGGATCTGGTTCCTAAATTCGTAGATTGGACCATCTGTAATTCAGCTTGCCAATCATTTGGCTAAAAAGCCAAGATCTTTTCTGACATACGGTCTATACTCACCAAAGAATATTAAAATTTATTATTATTTTGTGTCAGTATTTCTTTCAAAAATTCTTGGGGAACATTAAGATGGTGGTGGTGCAGTTACCAGCATTAAAAATACACTGCAACCACAGCATGATGGCACAGAGAGTCCTGCTACGAGAAAAATGGCAGCTCTGATGGAGAGTTAAACATTTCTTTTTTCACGGTCGTGAAACAAGATCAAACCAACTTCCCGTTTCTCAAACTTGTTAACCTTGTCTTGACAAAAATTAGCAGCTACAGTTTCTTTTAAATAAATTGTGATTTTTTTACTGGATAAAGCATTCCTCTATTCCTGTCAAATAGTTGTACAGCACAGCTGTTTTTAACAAATTCTTATTTTTACTCCCTGACTTTTGACTATCATTATGTATATGAGTTTCTACAGCCTGCAAAGCATGTTTTAACAAGAAATATTCATGTCCTTCTACATATGTCATCTTTTCTCCTTATTCAGCAAGAATAGGTGTTACATAAAAGAGAAAACATCTGCTTACTTGTATTATAATTTCTCTTGAACTCATTAGATTAGAAATACAAAGTTGATAACGGAGGTTAATGATGAATGTACAAAGCTGAACCACATTTCTATGTAAGTATGTTTCAAAGGGAAAACAAATCCTAAGATTCAGTAATTGTAAAAAGCATAAAGGAAAAACTGTGAGGGGTTTTTTATTAAGACATCTTTATTGGTTAGGTGAGAAATTCAGCATGAGCTGAAAACGTGTGCTCACAGCCCAGAAATCCAACCATATCCTGGGCTGCATCCCCAGCATCGTGATTCTGAGGGGTGATTCTGCCCCTCTGCTCCACTCTGGTGAGATTACTGATACAATTGTAAAAATCTGGCAACAGCTTTAAACTGGAAGAGGGGAGATTTAGATTAGATACTAGAAAGAAATTCTTTCCTGTGAGACCCTGGCCCAGGTTGCCCAGAGGAGTTGTGAATGACTCTTCCCTGGAGTTGTTCAAGGTCAGACTGGATGGGGCTTTGAGAAACCTGGTCTAGTGGGAGGTGCCCCTGTCCACGGCACCCCACGGGGGTTAGAATTTGATGATCTTTAAGGTCCCCTCCAACTCTAACACTCTATGATGATTCTATATTAGTATTTTAAGTTTTTAAATCCTTATAATGGTTCACTTGTAACTCAGAAGCTAGAATAAGGTCAGGACATTTTCTTCTTCTCCCTGCTCCACAGAAATAGCCCTGCTGTATCAAGTATCTTGCCTCTCTCATAACTGTGGTAGTGTTGTCCATCAGAGTGTTTAATTTTTATGTCAGTGCACGGAACTATCACAATGTGGAGAGTGGTCTCTCGCAATTTTAATCAGGTCATGATTCCTCCTTTTCCTCTCTTTGCTTTCAACTACTGGGGCTCTGTCCGAATTGTAAGATTCCTGTCACAGCACTGTCTGTGCTAGAAAACAAACACTCCTTGGAAATGCTCCTTAAAGCCCTCCCCGTACGTGTCTGCTCTTAGCTCAAAGAAGGAAAAATCTCCTTCTGTGAGTCAGCTTTCTTGTTACAGAGGGTGGCAGTTTCAAATACACCAAGTGTACTCATTAGGTTTATCGAGCAGTTAAGCATTAATGTTAGAGCCCTACTAAGTGTAGTGATAGCTGGTATCACTAGCTAAGGAAGTCCTACTAACGTCACAGCTCTTTCCTTGGAGCTTTCTTCTATTGGGCCAGTTACAGGATGACAGAGAGAGTAACATTTCTGAAGCTGTGACACGTAGTTGGCAACCTGCTGCATTCTGACACAAATTAAGGGCCAGGAGTCATACAATGATCCAGACACAAACTCCCTCCACAGAAATAGCCCTGCTGTATCAAAAAATCAGAAGATTTCAGGAGGAAAAAAATTTTTTTAAAAAATTGTCCTTTTCCATCTCCAGAATAATTCACAGAACTGCACTTTTGAAATCTTTTTGGGGTTTAGCAGATGTAAACAAAGATATAAAATAAAATTGAGGAGAAAACACCTTATCCTTTTTCCAAAACCCAAACATCTTGTAATTATGAATACTTAAATTGAAAACTGGATAGCTCAATATCCAAGCTGATTACTTATCTGTTAATATTCTTTACAAAACCATACTTCAATCATCTAAACTACTAATTATCATACTCAGACCCCACAAACAGACGTAACTAAATGCCATTCCATTCACAGGACATTCACAATGAAAGGTAAAGGGCCTGTTTTATTTAAAGATCTCTGGCCTACATCTTTTCACAATGTTGTGAATACACTCTGGTATCACGACATGTCAGAGTAATGCTGACTGATAATGGGTCAATGGAAAGAGATTCTTGTCATCTTCACAAAAAAAGAGAACTAAGAAGATAATTTTGGAGACAGATGTATGGGAACCTGTACAGAATTCTGTAAGCAGAATCTGTAATCTGGTGATATTTGGTCCCTAGTAAAAAAATGAGCACATGTATAAAGAAAAGCTTTAATATCAGTTGTAATAAGATAAAAATTTTTGCTTTTATAGTTTTCAAAGTGCTTTCTCTCACCATTCCTATTTCCCTCGATTGCCACTGTTTTTCTTCACATGTACTACTCCTGAGCAGGAGAGGCAGAGGTTCTCCGTGTATTTCTAAACACTTCTTTGGTGTGTGATTAGTATGTGACACGAGTAAAGTCATTCTCAGTAGAGAAATGCTTGCTTTCTTTTAAAGTATTAGATGAGGGCTGGATTTTATAACGTTTCATCCTATAGAGGACACATCTTCCGGGACACTGGTTTTGGAACATCAGTCAAGACAACCAGATAAAAGAACAGCTATTGAAAGTGTGTCATTGTTCTTCCTGATGTTTCAAAGAATCAGAGTTATTTTGGATGAGAGGAATTTAAGTACAGCAGACCATACAAAATCAGCTAGACATGTTCTTATCCTGGAAAAAGCATTTTAGCTGGATCAGTTGTTGTTTCTTATTATTATTTAGAGAGAATTTTGATTTGCTGCACCAAGGCTTTAAAGTAGAGCTTTAAGCATCGCAAGGACAAGCATTGTGCCAGGGCTGCTCGGCAGCAAGGCATGGCAGGCACAGAGCAATGTTTTTTTCAAAGCACAAAGCAGGAAAAAGGGAATACACTGTTAAGCACTGTTACATCTCACTAATCCCATCCTATTAGCCCAGCCAAGCCAAGCTATCCAGGATGTAACTGTGTTGCTCACCTTAAGAGAAGTAACACAAATCTGAGGAACGCAAAAGCATTTGTTAAATACAATCAGTGTTATTAACGTGCACAGACCCAGGTGAATATTCATCAGACACCTCATACTGTAAGGTTAAATAACTTCATATCTCAAGAACCTCCCTGACACAGTTGAGGTGGCAGTTGGGCGACTCTGCAAGTGAAAGCAGCACGATGCTGGCCCACCCAGCAGCATCAGCACATCTCCTCCACACATGGCTCCTGCCTTTTCATGACATGATGAGATACTCAATTCACATCATTCACAGTGTGACTGAACTTCAGGAATCCAATACAAGTCAAGCTAACTATTTATTTTTACAGGATGACATGAAAACAAAAAGACCTGATATGCACTTAGCAGCATTGCTAGCACAGCATATGTTATTTGTATAGATCAGCTCCACTTCTATTATACAATATTAGTGAATATTTTTACTGCAATTGTACTGGGAGGATAAAACCACATTGTGCTTGGAGCCCCACACATGCATAGCAAAATTTCTCTGTAATCCAGAGACTTTACAATCTAATTCAAACTGAAACATGGGAATGGATATGTACAAATATCAAGATAGTGGGAAAGCAGGACGACAATTATGAACGGGATACATGAGATAGGAGCTTCTGGCATTGCTGAAATCAGCAATGTATAGTGTCAGAATTAACTCTGAAAATATTTAGCAACAATTCAAATGTCACTTGGTTTCACAACAAAAGTACTGAATCACACAGCATTCTGAATGAAACACAACCCATACAGAATCCTGCCAGTAACTAGAAAGCAGTAACATTATTTCTTGGTATTAAACACAAAGGTGAGAATCTCCAATTGAGACATAATACAAATCTCCAAGTATCACCATAAATCTTCTGCCTCAATCCAGACAAATGTATTTTATTTTCCAGAACATGTACATAATATCATTGACCAGTAGGTTTGAAGAAAAACTGGTGTTTTACTCACTGGATCAACAGTGTGTACCAAGGACACTGGCCCTGTGTTCCTCTGATGCAGAGCTGTTATAAGGGTTCCCAACCCTTCCCTTGACCTTACCACAGCAAAACTGAGGTTTGAAAAGTAGTCAGAAAAATAAAGGATCACAACACAGATTATACAACCTCAAAAAATACAGAAACAGTTTTAAAAAACATGCTGCTTTTCCAGAAGTCTAAAAGATATTCGAAGAGTAAAGGTAAAAATATCTCCCTTTTCAGGAATATACGTATACACACAACATTTCTGGAACAAAAATTCCAGTTGTCCCTAATGGATACTCAAGATCCTATTTTTCTGACAGAAGTCCAGTTAAAAGGAAAACATCAGACCAAAGGATGGCCACATCTCTACACAAACAAGGACAACAATCAATAGATTTACTGAGTTGATGAGATTTGACTAATCACATGTTGTAACTTAGGTGCACTGTCAGTTGGGAGGCTTCTTTGTTCAATAAGTACAATTCTTCTGTTTAATTTCTAAGACAGACTGGTAGCTGCAGACAGTCATTAAACATATTTCCTGATATATTTTTCATTAATCACAGCGAAGTCAAGTAATAAATTATGATGCTTCAAATGAAATTATAATCATGCAATTTTTCACATGGCTTAAATTATATAAAATACCCCCGGATTTTTTTTTTCTACATTTCTGTCTTAAAACAGGAACTAGATGCTAACTAACACCTTAATATTTCATACTGCTAAAAGCTTCTCCTGGTGCCACTGATTAGCTTGAGTTGGAAAAAAAAAAAATTGCATCATCAGTGTTTCCTATTCTTAAAAATGAGAAAGAAATGAAAGCTTGAGACAAAATAAGACAGACAGAAGAAAATAAGGAGGAGGACATAAAATGAAATGCTTTGTGGCTCCTAAGTAATAGAAACAGAAACATCGTATGAACTTTATCGTACTGTGTGGGTGGCCCAATAAAAAGGAGAAGCAAAGAAGGGCTTGTTGTGAAGAGAGAGCGACCCCTTCCCTGTGGTGGAAGCCCTGCTGGAGCCGGGTGGCTTTGCCGCCCCAGACTCCCGCTGCTGCCTGGCCTTTGTGCCCGGCCTTCACACTTGTCATCCACAACCCTGGTGGACAAGATAAGGGATTGCTTTGCTTGCAGAGGTCTGCTTCCCTGTGATAAACGTCTATCTCATCCATAACTAGATTTAAGATATGTAGGATCCACTTGTCTTCAAAACTGTCACCAGAAGGGAACTCTATCAATGACTTCAGCTTTCATACGCTCCAGATAAACTTTCCGTTTTAATCTGTGCCCTTTGTGACTTTTCAAGCTATCGTAACCATCAAAGCCCTGAGACACTCCCAGATACAGGATGCTCCAAATTAGATTCCATTTATCCAGCCAAACTTCAGGGCCTCTATTTACTGCAGATATGACAGCTAGTCAGATCTAAAAGGAGTTTGAAAAAGTAGAGGGAAGAAATTTGTTCTCTATCCACCTCTGCCCCACCAGGCTGCTTGCTATAGCAATATATTTTAAAACTTTCATAAACCTCGAACAGAAAAAAAAAAAAAGGATTATCCATTACCATGTCAGCTTAAGTGATAACATAAATATATATCACAGAACATCTGCCACTAAATCACTGTTTATAGATGTCAGATCTCATTTATTATTAAAAACCCCCAAAACAAACACTTTAAAGCCTTCCTTATTATTTCACAAGAAATGACTGATTTCTAAACTGCAAGATGGATCTAGTCTTTCTAATCTTTTTATACAGAGTAACTTCTATTATAAACCTTAGTCAAGAATAACATTTGATGGTATTCACAAACACATTGTTATTGCCTGAATTATTTCACCCCAGTACGTAGAAAATCCAACAGATTTTCCCCATTGATTTTCCCCATCAATCTCCATTGATTTACATGAAAGAAGATGGCACATCTTGGAAAACTTGCTTTTCTCTTACTTTTCTTTGAACAGTAGAAAATGTGCATCAAGGCATTATATTCCAATATCAACAATAAAATATCTAAAATTTACTTATAGAAGAATTTATAGAGTACTCTTTATTACAGAAAGCGTAAGATTTGAAAAATCAGTGTCTGTGTTTATAGTGCTGTGTTTGACTAATAGGGTCCGAGCAATACAATCTTATTCTTTTGCATTTTATCATTGAATTTGCTTTGTCCATTTTTTCCCCTTTGTGTTAGCTGCCTTAATAACTCTTAAGTCAGTGTCATGGTTTCAGCTGAAATGAACTAAACTACTTTAATGAAGAATTAATATTAAAATAAAAAAGAAGATAATAATGTGCAGTGTAGTGCATAATAATGAAATAGATACAAAATATGCAAAACCAGATCAAGCTCCCAGAATGACAGCCCCATCACTGGCAGGCACTGGGGAAGTCCCAGACTGGACTCAGTGATGGATGGGAAACTGGGCTCCAGCTCTGAAGTCAGGAATGCTCAGATCGGGATCAAAGGCAGATGAACAGACAGGGTCCTCTTCAGATTTTGGCCATGGCAGGAAGAGAATTGACCCTTTGATCCCTCAGCTTTTATACTGAGTATGGGGCAGATGGGATGGAACACCCCAGTTGGTCAGGTT
>BJBW01001640.1:133049-144704 GCA_004320125.1 Scolopax mira | reverse complement strand
GTTCTTTCACAGCAGTTACTAAAAAGGAAGTTCCCTAAATCCCAGTATCACCACATAGTGGGTGCTGTTGCGTGAGCTCAGTAGGATTTTATAAGCTTAGAATACAGACAGTCTCCTTTCCTAGTTATGCTGCTGCAACTGCTTTCATTACTTGTCATTCTACAGAGTTTTACAATAAACCACTGCTAATACCTAATTTTTCAACCAAGCAAGGAAACATTAGCAACTATGAGTTGCTGCTCAAAAAGAATTTCTTCCTGACCATTTTCAGACAACCCATTTTGATTGCACTCCGATTACTACTTTTGTTAATATTAGAAATGGAGTTCCACAACTGAAGCTAATGGATCCATTTTACTTGTTAACCCTTCTTGAGGTTTCTTTAAAAAACACACACACACCAAGAAAGCAAGAAGCAAAAACCCCAGAACTACATCAGGAATGATGTTTCTCACACATTAGGTAAGAAACTTATTCTCTGTTCTGGGTCAAGTGTTGCAAGCAAGTTGGAACAGCTGTTTGTGAGTTAAGACTATGAAAAGTTAGGGTCACTTTTATCAAAGTATCTAACTTTGAAAAGCCAAAACTCAAAAACCGCTGGTTTTTAGGGTTCAAACCTCCCACACAGACTATAATCTGTAAAAGCTACAGATTAGCCTTCCACAAAATTCAAGTTCACAGGTTATCTGACAAGAGTTTCACATGCATAATTAAGTATTATGTTAATACAGAATCACAGAATTTAGTGGTTTCTAAATAGATACACTCTTTAAATCATATCAGGTAGACATTAGCAGCCCATACACAGAAAATCTATGTATTTTTACTCTTCAAGCTCATATAAGGAAATCAAGTTTTTATCACAAAAGCTCTACAGTCTAAGCCTCTTTGAAGATGACCTGCAGGACATAACAGCCTACTTCTTGAGACTAAACATAAGCAATACAACAGCTAAACTAGTTTCCTGCAATTGAAATCTAGTATGTTAACAACCCATATATCAACACAAAAGTATCCAATTAAAATGCTTTTCTAGCATGGTTGATTTTAATGCCATACAGAAGGACAGAAAGTTGCCTGTACAGCAGGTTATTTCCCACCACAGGTTCTGATGCACAGCAACCAGGGCAAGAAGTAGGGCAGAAATGAGAATACTGAAATAGCAGAGACAAAAACTACCAACTCAGATCTGAACATTCCTTGTTTCTAAGGAGGTTGCAGAGCCCTTTCCTTTTGCCACATGATAGGTATTTCTACCCTATCTACCCCCAGATATGAAGGGAGGGCAAGGAACCTTGAATGTGTGATAAAACCAGAACCATCTTCATCTGTGCTGCAAATACAGTTCCCAGAAGAGGCAATGCTCTTCTGTTGGTGCATACCTGCAAAGGGTTACTCTTCAAAACACATGAAAAAAAAAGACATTTCACTCCAGTATTTCCTCTCTATCAAACTGAGCAATAAAGGCAACGTATATTTGCAAAATTAGAGTACAATATACCACATGCAACCATATTCCAGGTACATGCACAGCAGATACATTTTATCTGAGGACCGCTCCCTAGAAAAGGCCTAGCTTTTTACTCAGCTGTCAAAAAACCCCAACCTACCAAAACCAAACCCAACTTCCACACAGTATATCCCCCATTGCTCTTGGAGACTTGGTTCAATGACAAGCATTAACAAACTTATACAAACCTTGTTTTCTAACTATTTTACCATAATGGCTAGAAGTAACATTTAATCGTTTTTCAAAGTATATAATACAAGCCAATTTCCAAAGATCTAAGAACTCTATGCACATGTATGAATGCTATTTTGTCTTTTTCCACACCTCCCATCAACATGTATTCAGCAACAAAACTTATCAGTATGCAAAATGTCAAAAGGCACCCAAATGTACAAGATAAACAGCCTTCTCATCCCAACTCCATAATCTTTTGTCCATCCATACTTTTTACAGGGAATTGGCCTTCTGAATCATCATCACTAGGAAGAAATCAGGTATGTATTGTGCTTATTACTCAAGCTCCAGTTCAATGACACCAAAGCATCATAGTCATGAAGACTGAAGTCAGTGAGAAATAGAAACTCCTGGCACAACACACTATCAACCCTCAGGGAGAGAAACTAAATAAATACTAAAGAAATACATCATACAGAATTAAATTTTTACATAGTATTTTGTGAATTAAGCATTCAAAACCTTGAGAACCTCTAGGTTTAAGTTTCACAGAATGCAAGTGGCAATAATTTTATTTAACTAGATAACTGATCATCTATTATTTGAATAAAGTAACTACTCAGACTTATTTGAAAAAATTCACATAAATTTTGAAGTGCAAACAGAAAAGGCTTCAAATAATAAAAATCTAATCCAGTAACAAACTAGGAAGAAAGTCATTGCACCAACTAATCAATTGCTTTAAATATTTTAAAGTTATTTCTATTTTCCTTATATTCTGATGCAATGTCAGCCTATTTCTCTCCCATCAACCCAGTGGGTTACAGAACACAAAGCCTGAAAATATACAAATGAAAATACAAATGAAACAACTCAGGATTCACTTTCTTATAAGATCAGACTCAGCTTAATGTACCAGATTATTAACCTCCAGAGTCAGATTCCACAAGGCTTTAGGTATTGGCTTATGCTCTTTTAGTTTGGGAAGTAAAATATTCTGGGTAAAACTGTCCAATTTATAACAAATCTGGGTAGTCTGCCTAAACTCCCATGAAGAGACAGCTATTATTTGCATTTTCTCCTCCAGCAGCAAATTTTTTAGGCACTGTCAGTTCAAACACCCAAGCTGATAGTAAATACAGGAAAAACACCCTAAAAATATCTAACACATCAAAAGCAGTATTCCTTGAGTCTGAAAAGAGTAGCATGTATGAATTAGATTTCCCCCCCAAAAAAACAGATGTCTTAATTCTTTGCTTATATGTAGGTCACTAATAAAAAATTACCTAGTTTTACAAACGCTAAGCATTTGATACAATTTACTTTAAAATTATTATTCGATGTTTGGGAAGTGGCCTCTGTCTAAACAATAGTACTTGATTGTATAATTTATTTGGAATCTATGGTACTGACAGAGGTGAGCAAACCAATCAACATATAGAGAAGTAAAGGTATGCAGAAGTAGCCAAGATAAATACCTTGTGTACTTATCTAAAACCCAGAATAACCAAAGCACCCAGGTGACCCAAAAAAAAAAAAAAGAGATACAATAACCAAGTACACAAAGAAAGCCTAAGAATTCCTACAAATCAGTCAAATAGTCAAGCTTTACTACTACAGCCACTCAAAATAATACAGTTTACTGTGAATAGTTATGGGAAATAAAGGTCAATGATATGAGAATCATTTTGCACATGTAGCAAACATTTACAGTGAATTTTCTCAGTGATTGTCCTTCTCCTGATGAAGGACCATTTCTCATGGTTTTGAAACTTCTGGTGGAGGACAAGCACAAAAGACCTTTACCAAAGCCATTTTAAAAACAAATGGGTAGCTGTAAGAAAAAAGTAATCTGACTGAAGTCATAAGAAATGGCTGGTAGGTTGGCTAATGTTGCAATGTAGTCAAAGAACTAGCACCCTCATTTTGTTGCACTGTCAGGACATCCTTTGGAATTATTTTGAAAAGGAAATCCTCTGACAAGGAGCAGACTAAGCTAATCACTATCAGGATTTATCCTGCATCAAAAAGGAACATAAGCTCAGAACTTTTACAGTTACTTCAAACTTGGTAAAACAAAAACTTCTTGAGATAACTCAATTCTGTTCTTTTTCCAACAAAACATACACTAGATTTCATAATTTAAACTGAGGAACTAGAGGTAATTGAAGACAATGATGATGCAATCTTGGAGAATTATTTCTACAGAAAGACAGTCTTATGACATACCAGGCCTCCACACACCAGCACTAACATTCAGTATCTAACAGGCATCCAGTTTTTAATCTGCCCAATTCCAGTTCATTAACAGTCTGTAGTCCTTCATTAACTCAGTGAAGTTTGACAGATGTAGCTTAGCGTATACTGATTTCCCAGAGTGAAAAAGAAGGAAAACTATACACAGATTTTCTAAGAAAATAATCACCAGTTTTTCTACTTTAAAAGGGAGAAACAGCAATAATTAGATTGCTATGAAGGTTAGCTAGGAAATAAAAAGAAACAACCAATAAAACAAAAAGAAGTTCGCATTAGCAAGAACATTTGGCAGGACATGAGAAATACTACTGTACTCTTCTACTGGATCAACAGAGAATAAGACTGAATCCTTGGGGAAAAAAAAGTGTTTTCAGAAAGTGAAGGCAATGACTTAAATAAGAGTCAACACTATTAAAGCGATCATGAAACAGGTAACAAAATACTATTAATCTGTCTTGAAAACCAAGAGGAGGGGAGATTCCCCTCATCTACAACTGAAAGAAAAGGGGCCTGCAAACACAAAGATTGTAGTTATGTCTTTAGTGTTCCAGGAAAAATAAAATATCATTAAGAATACATTAGAAAAGGTGCTGCAGTGCCACAACAATACAAACTGCTGGCAGCAATCATAAATCAACAATCTGCTGGCAGCAATCATAAGTAACAGAGGAAAGTACAGGCAACTGAGTATGTCTCAATTTATAGGCTGAGAATGTGGAATTTTAAACAGCAGATAATCACCAGCCAATCAACAGTAAAAAGTTAAGTCAAACAACATTTATAAAAGCCTTGGCTCTAAATAGCTCTTGACAGAACACTGTCTAATAATTCAAGCACAAAACAAGGCAAAGCACTAAACCAGGAAGTTACTATTTAAATACTTCAAACAAAGAGAACCATGAGTTGACAGGGAAGCCTATGTAACTCCTGCAGGATATCTGCATTGATATTACTACCAAAGTACCAGGAAAGCTCATTTTATTCAAAGTACAGGCAAGTTGCATAGACTTGTAAAACACAGCAGTATTTTTGCCAACTGTATCCAAAACAGAAGTTTGCATTCTTTCACTATCTGTGACTTCCATGTAATTCAAATATTAATTTCACAATTAACACACAATTACCTTCACCTATGGTTGAAGTTTCAAGTTACATGTTGTACAAAACAGAGATGAGATTCACACTTCATCTTTTGATTGGAATTTCCAAGCAAATTACTCTTACAGATCTATCAAAGAGTGAGATAAGCACTTGAAGCAATGTGAAATCAATTACTGATTTTTACAAAATCCCAGATTTATGATTAAACTTGCATACAGACTTAATATGGAAAAAGGTTACCTTTCTATGTTTTGCACCACGATAGTGTGACTGAAGACTTATAGAACTCATACACGGAACTTTACAAACCTAAAAAGATAAATTGAAAGCACATCTTCAGTTATGCTATGGATATTCTGTAGTTGGCGACTTAAAAAAAAACTGGAACTGCATCCATTTCTACAGCACAATTATGAAGGTCTTCTTTAGCTTAAACAGTACAATTGGCATGATATTTAGGAAAGCTGCACACCACTAAAGCAACCAGAATCAGTGTGCAAGTCTGTTCAAATGGTACTTAAACACATGTTTAAATATACCATGTGATATGAACCTTTGAAGAGCCTCCCCCTTCCCTCCTACCACCACTTCCTGGATTCTTAAGTTTTCTAAACTGGTGCAGGCTGAAAAGACAACAAAAAAGGATGATCATACAGTGATTAAAAAGGCACAGGGACAAAATTATGCCCTCGAATAACTGCAACTCCATTCACTGTTACATCAAAGGGATCAAAAAAAAAACAAACAATGAAGACATCTGCATTTCATTAAGATCCCAGACACACATATACCATTACAATAATTAATGGAAGACAATACAGATCTACAATTGTTTCTTCCTATCTTTAGCCAAAGAAATGATGACTATTATATGCTAATACTGTCTTCTATTCCCTTGACATATTGTCGCAGACATATAATGCACACACAAAAAAATTACTGCCAGAGCAGTATGATTGACTAATTTAACACATTCTGACCCAAAGCTGCAATCTTTACAGATAAATGAGTCTTTGCAGTCACCTATGAGAAATACATTTAAAAGACTACAATTAAGGACCATTATATTGCACCTGTGACTGCTCAAGAACAAACTGAATTCACCAAATCCTAAAACAAGCAGCTCTTCCAGGGACTGACCATGTGATTCTCCACATTAACAGCTTCTCTCACAAGTTCACTACATTTCTAAGAGCATGGTTTTTAATACCTTGGCCCTGCATTTTAGTACACAGTCTGAAAAGCCATCAAGAAACGCACTCACTTCACAGTAAAATATTTTCTTTTCAGATTCAGGTTTGCCATCTTCTGGCTTGACTTCTTCAGTCACAGTGCTCATCCTGCAAAACTGATTCGCTGTGCACAATAAAAAAACAACAAACAAACCATGAAATCAACTCTTGTTTATCAGGTGCTTTTCAGCAAGTAATTCGGGGCAGGAGGGAAGTGGTAGTCAAATTAATTAAGTTGATCATTTTGTTTAAATGCATTTCCAGATAGAATCATAGAATCATCTAGGTTGGAAGGGACCTTCAAGATCATCTAGCCCAACCATCAATCTAACTCTGACAGAAAAAAGTCACCAAACCATGTCCCCCTCAGCAACCCGTCTTTTGAACGCCTCCAGGGATGACACCTCAACCACTTCCCTGGGCAGTCCATTCCAATGCTTGATAACCCTTCCAGTGAAGAAATTTTTCCTAATATCCAGCCTGAACCTCCCTTGGTGCAACTTCAGGCAGTTTCCTCCAGTCCTGTTGCCTATCCCTATCTCTCTTCAGCCTCCCTTCAGGTAGTTGTAGAGAGCCATAAGGTCTCCCCTCAGTCTCCTCTTCCTCAGCCTGAACAACCCCAGCTCCCTCAGCCTCTCCTCATAAGGCTTGTGCTCCAGACCCCTCACCAGCTTCATTGCCCTTCTCTGGACCCGCTCCAGCACCTCAATGTCTTTCTTGTGGTAAGGAGCCCAAAGCTGGCCACAGAAATCAACAAAACCACATCTTTTATCACTAGGGCCTTAAACCTTTACAGCCTTAAGCCTTCTGGTAACGACACCCTCTCTGTCCGTCCTTCTGGAGAGGTTTCACAGAGAAGCCGCCCTCCCCCGCCCACCGGGGAGGGCAGCTTTCCGGCCGCGCACACCCCCACCGCTGCTCCCGCCTCCCCCGCCAGAGACATGGCACTACCTCAGCGTCGCTCTCACACGTTGCCCCCCGGCGCCTGGCTCCAGCGGGGCGCCCAAGCCCGGCGCCACACCGCCGGCACGGCCACAGGCTGGCCGGTAACGGCAGCAGAGAGCTCGCGCGCACAACACCATCCGGGAGCCAGAGTCCCCCTCCACAGTCGTCACTTCCGCTACTCCACGGCCAAGTCAGCCACCGCCCAAGCGCCACGCCCCCCCGCCACGAGTGGCAAGCGGCCAATAGGCAAGAAGTCTCTCGCCTCAACCAATGGAAAGACAGCTACGCCTCGCTAGGCCCTCCCCCTCCTTCAGGGGGGGTAGCAGCCCCGCCCTTCCCGGTGGCTTCCTGGCGACCTCTGGCGGACTAGGGGCAGCCAGCGCCGGGCGAGTAACGGGACGGGATGGGGCGGGACGGAAAGTAACGGCCCCAGCCCCGGCCCCGGCCCCGGCCCGGTGCCGCTGGCAGCCTGGGACCGGCGGTTCGGCCGCTGGGTTTGTAACCTCCGGGCCTAGGAGGAAAAAAGGGCAGGAAACACGCACGGCAACGATCTTAATTTAAATGCAAATATTTATTTTAAAATGTTTTAACTTTACGCTTCCAACTGGTAATAAATGTAAAATATAATTTAAGAAATACACTTGAAAGTTCATTCTAAAAGCAGACAGAAAACAGTACAAAAAAAAAAAAAAAAACCAAACCAAAAACCAACAGAAAAGTGCACCGGTTTTAACAAAATTCCAAAATATCAAATCCACGTTTTTAATTAGCCCGCTAGTGATATATCTTGAAGTCTATTATACTCATAGATGAAGCAGCAGAGTCGATACTGGTTAGGTTATGTGTTTACCAAGGGTATTTTGACTCTCTCCCTTTGCTTCCCCGGGAGCTGCCGGGTTGGTGTCCCCACGGGGCTGGAGCCACCTGGGGCCACCAATTTGAGCCCAAAAACTTCAGGTAAGTTTTACATGCACGAACAGGAATGTTTTCAAATAGCACTCGGGTGGCTCCGGTGTTCCCTCCAGAAATGTGCCCTTAAATTTCTGTGATGGCGCCGTACCAGTTTGGGCAGAACTGTTGGTAGATCTCCGTGCACCTTTGTTTTTTCTAATCTTGTCCTCCACAGTGTTTCTCCTTAGGGGGAGCAGGAGCGGCGCTTTCAGTACAGGGTTATTAGTGGAGTTCAATGGCAGATTACACACCTTTTCAAGACGAATGATATGAGTTGTACTAGTATTTTTCATGGGCATTTCTGTAACAGTCGGAGGACTTTATATGGCATCAGATTAAAATACTTGATAATTCTTTGTGGTTCTCATCTCAAAACCCAAAATGGACTAATTGAAAACACTGCACTGTATATGTTGCATAATGCTTCCATAGCCTTCTTTTTAATAAAAAAAAATTTACAAATTAAAAGTGTAATTGCACAGTGAAAGAATAAATGTGTAGAAAAAATGAGAGAAGCATAAATGGAGAAAATGGGTTCCATGATTTTTTGAAAGAGAGACCAGGTCTAAACACAAAAGGATTTGGCAATACATATACCTGTAGAACTAAACTGTTGGTGGTAGCTTAGAGTTTCTCGGCAGTACAGCTTCCTGAAGAGGGAATGTTTCACCAGCAAAGTGTCCTTTTTTCAATTTTTTAGGAGTACAGCTGTGATTAGTGAGTACCATGGTCTTATTAAGGAGGGCAGGGGGAGAAGGGGGATTGCACTCTGCCTGTTCTTTTGGCAAAGCTTTTGAAGTACACCTGAAGTGGAAATAAAGCTACAGACACAGAACACATAAAGGGTGGAGGCAACAATGTACCATCCTATAAAAGCAAAAAAGTAGAAAAGCTAGAGCAAGAAAAGGGAAAAGGTTTTTTTTTTGATGGACACCACTGCCTTTATGTAAGAAAATGTTCTTTGGTTTTGCTAAGAAACTGTGTAGAGGAGAAGGGGTGTGAGGAAGGACCCTTTCAGAAGTGGGAAACTCATTGACCATGCATACAAAGAATCTTTTTGGCTGTGATAAGAGTAGAATACTGTTACTGGGATCACTTTTGCCTTTTTGAAGTTCCTTCCCACACATGCAACAGTTGATGCTTCTCTCTCCTTATCTCACAGTTCAAATGAACAACAGGGGGATATATGCAGTCCAAAAGTTTTAAAAAAAAAAAAAAAAACACCACAAAAAACACTTTCAGAAGAGAAGTTATTGGGATAAGGAATAGAGAGACCAAGGTGTGACCTAAGAAGAGGGAGAAAAGCAGTGTAATTCCTATGACACCCTCCTGCGCAAAACGGGGACTTCTAGCCCGGAACTTCACCTGATTTAACATAGGTTTTTAATTAGTTAAATACAATTACTGAGACAAGCTAAGCAGCTGGTGTTCTTTCCATTACCTTCTGCCACATATTTGTATTAGTCATTGAAATACCATAATTCTAGCAATACCAACATGAAACTGGAAGTTTTGGCTGTTGTACAGCTGTCCCTGGAGCTCTGTTGCATCCAGGAATTCCTGAATGAGTTCAGACTGCGCAGTTAGAGCACCAGCTGCACGACTGAGCTACAGTGACCAGCAACAAGAGAACTGATGCAGACACTGAATTTTCCCGAGTTTCAAAGGCTAGCCCCAGGAAAGGAACAGGAGCATTTCATGCCTCCTAGAATGATATTTTCAGTCTGATTGACAAATACAGATTAGCATTGAATTACCTCAATCCTTGTTTTCAAGAAATTATTTTCACTCTGAAAAGTTACAAATTCAGTTTTACAGAAAAAAATAAAGACATGATTTCAGGGCACAGAGTTATTAGCAGTGAGTGGAAAATTTATGCTGTAGTCACAGAATAAGATCACCTTGACAACCACGGTGATCTTTTTCTCCCCAAAATCTGTTTTAACAATCTTTATTTACTTTCCATCCAAACTTACACCCAAGGAAAACCTTTTCCTAAGCCCACGCAACTGCTCAGGATCTCCATGTGTTGGTTTGGTTTTTTTAAAAAAAAACACTTAAAAAAGTACTTTTTGTTTTTAGTATCTTTTTCAGTGTATCACTGGCAATTTTGTTCAGAAGCTTTTCCGATAGCATGTTAGCGAAGTGCATTTATAATGACAAGAACATATGCCACGTGTATTCGAATGCAACATGTGTATTCTATTTGCCAGGGTGGCAGTGTCTACGAACATAGGTAGCCCCCAAGGTACAGGTAGCCCTCTTGTACGAGTCGCCTTCAGCAAGATAAAAACCTTGTGACTACAATCTGAGCTTGGCCACCTGCAGAATCTCTTTGCTCACTACCCACATTACAGAAGTCTGCTTCAGTCACGACACATGACTTCATAAGATATAAAAGAGAGGAAGAAACTCCAAGAAAAACAATTTCTTTTCAGAACAGGCTCTCCATATTGAATGTTTACATTAAGACAGCAGAGAGAAAGAGAGGAAGAAAGCAGAAAGAAAATACAAGGCAAATAGAACAAAGGCTTTATACCTCCATCATTCTGAGGTTGGGTTTTTTAGTTACATGACACTGATGTAAGAAAATGAGAACATTAACTTTTTTCCCCACTATCTAAGGCAATGTATGTGTTCATAGGTAGGGGAAATGATGTCTTTTAACTATTTCAATTCAAACATCACACATAAAAGAAAAATTAATGGCTTTTCTGAACTAACTATAGTGGGAGAGGCTGTCCTACTTAAGTTCCCATATGGCTTCAACACAGAGAATTAAGCTTCTAGACAGCAGAAGCTGGTCTTATCCCATAGAATATTCCTGGCCTCAGTCTTATTGTCTCCCATTTAAGTATTTTAAGTACTAGGAATTTCGGGAAGAATTGCACATGCCCTGTTGATCTCAATACTGTATCAAAGGATCAGCACCTAAAGCCTTACCAGCCTGGCTGGCGCACAAAGGTCAGACCTCCCTATGCCATCCAGAGGAGACTCAGTTCTAAGGACTTTAAGACTACAACACTGTGTTCTAATGAGGGGTGATTAAAACACAGATATATACTTCACATTACAATCAAGGAGCAGGAAGTCAGTCTTTCGCATAGAGAATTTAGGTACAGTCCCTTGATCTTTCATTTCACTAGTTAAATCTCCAAACTGAGGCCCAACTGAAATGAGCGTAAGCTGCCCTGCCCTCAACTCCAGATTTTCAAAACAAAGGTCTACTTTGGTATCCAAAGAATCAAAAGTGAATATAAATTATTGGTAGTGTTTTACACAGTGGAGGTCTGCCACTGGTATAACTGCATCCGAGCAAACCTTAGAAGCAGCAGGAAAATTTTTGTGTACAAGTTTACCCCTAGCTCAAATCAGGTTGTTTTTTAGTAAAAATAGTGGCTATAATGGTGTTCTTCAGTCGGACTAGCATTTGTATGGTGCTCAGCAGCCCCCTTCTTTGGAGATTTTCAAGACCCGCCTGGATGC
>BJBW01001640.1:0-133023 GCA_004320125.1 Scolopax mira | reverse complement strand
ATCTCTATGGTCCCTTCCAACTCTAAAAAAATTCAGTTTAATTCTCAGTAAAAATGACTTTAATCAGCAGCTTTAGCATCAATAATTGTCTCTGCTGTCTGTGCACCGACTAACATCTCAGAGAAAGACACATTCTCAGAGCTTTTTAGAATTTCTCACCTTCCATGCAAAAAATACCCTCCCCAAACACCAGAATTCATGAGGTCCTTCTGTCTCAGCCTCTGGAGAGTGTATGACTGAAGAAGTTTGAATCTTATCATCAATGAGGTGTTAGGGGCACACACTGGAAAAAGAAAGGCATTTCTTTCAGTCTGAGTGTTCCTAGTTCATATCAGGCAAGTGTTTGATTAGGCATTTCTTCTACAAGAATAATTTTCGTTGTTGTTGTTACAATAAATGCATTGGGAGGCTCCTAAAAGAGACTTTAGGGCTGTGCTTAGGGAATACAAATACCAGCTCATTAAGGATAAAAGCTAAACACCAGTGATTGAAAACACCTTGAACCTTACTTCTCAGTGCTAGTTTTTCAAATAATACCAAAGCAATAACAACCACTAAGAAAATGTAACCATTTAAAACAACTGCTCTGTCTTTCATGCTAATTAGTGATCAGTGTCAGGGGTTCATTAATGTTTACATACATAAAGGATTCATAAAATTAAACCAGTGTCAATTTAACAGGTTTCAGTCCAGTCTCAATCCATGGCGCATGTGCCAAGAGATGGAAGGAATATATGTGCCTTAAAAGCAGATAGCAAGAGATTAATTTTTGGTGCTTGTTTCCTTTTTTCAAAATGGTGTGATATACCAAGGACTTAGAAGGAACTAGCCTTTGTTTACTATCAACAGTGGGTAACAATTGTCCAAAAAGAGGATAAGCTGCTCATCTCTTTATAAGTGCAATTCTTACAAGATTGCTGCATGCATGTGATAACTTAGACTAGAAAGAATTCTGCTGATACCACATTTTTTCATTTAAGACTAGGAGTAACAACTTGGCCACAAATTAAGTAGACCAAATTCAAACATGATGCATGGAATAAGTGTGTTTTTCTTGGGCTCAGACTTTATGGAACAATAAGGAAGCAAATCTGACTGCATTTACACAGGGGGAACACAGAAGGTGACATCTCACTTTTGAGACATTCATTCACCCTTCTAGAAGGCCATTATATTTTTTATATCACATTAGACTCTCTTACACGCAGATGCTTCATCTACCTCTATAATATCAACTAAGATGCACAAAAAGTGGGTGGGCTCTGTTTGGAACATGAGAAAAATCATCCAAATTGAAATAAATCAGTAAAACCTTAGAGTAGATAGAATTATGTCAATGAAATAGCCTTTGCTCTGCAACAGAGAGATCTATAGAGAACTTCTGTTGTTAGTATGAGTTACTTCTGCACTGAAGAGAGAAATCTGGCTAATATAGTTCTCCTACTGTAGTTATGCCAGGAAATATTTCTAGGCAGAGACAAATCATTCACTGGAACAGTCCTCTGCAGAGTTGCACCTGGTGTGACCACTTACATCCATGCAAAATGGAATGAAGACAATAGTGTTTTACAGTCAAGTTGCATCAATGTCAATGATGAGAGAAGGTGCAAGGTAGTGTGAAACCAGGCCCAGGTGCCCTCATTCAGAGGGCATGACCAGGAGTCCAAGCATGGAATTAAACAAGAAGCTTTTCAGCAGTTATGCTGGCATGTCCTCCACTTGGGTGCCCACTGCCCTGCCTCCACACTATCCTGTTTCTGTCAGGCAGCTGCACAAGGAGCTGGACTGGAGAATATTACAAGGTTCACAGCACAACCGTACCAGTGGCTCTGCTGCCACAGCAAAATGTTTGTCACTGGGACGTAAGCAATGACACTGCTGCTTGCCAAGCAATGGTCTATGAGAACTATTCTGAGAGAGTATAAAAGGAACCTCTCTTCTTACTTTTGTAGACAGTGAATCAAGAAGGCAGACTTGTGCACCACCTCTGATACCTGACTCTACATGAATACCCAATTTGCTTGTCCAGAAGTATTTTTGCAATTGGGATTAAATTTAAGTGACATGAACAGTGGTGTGCCAGAGAGCTGTGTAAATTCCACCATTATGGTCTCATGTCTGAAAGGGGTGTGATGTTGCATTGCACCCACTGGTAAGAGTATTAAGCCAAGGTTATCAAGGCTGTCTCAAATAAGAGGCAGCAGATAGCCAACAGGGAGCTGATTTACCTCAAATAAAAAAAAAATAATAAAAAAAAGACATGGTCTCATTGCTTTTGGGTATGGTCAGCTGGACTCTGGCAGATTCAACTTGAGCTGAATCTCAAGTTTCAGCTTGATTCACTTCTTTACTGTCCACTCTTGCCTTTCTGCTGGGAATACTGCCTTCTGCAGGACAGTCATCAAAAAGAACTTGTGTTATCTCAACCATTTAAGTGTAAAGTGCAGAATTTCAGATAAACCCATTGTTCACAAGCACTTACCTGACATGCAGAGCATGTATATCTTTACATCTGCCAACAACATACAGGCAGTAATTTCTATTGGAGAAGACAGACAGTCCTGGAGAATAGCAGCCTCCCAGGTGCAGAGCCATTCCCCTACCTGGAAACTACATTTATCCTTCTTATTTATAGCATTCATGAGAATTTCATGCCACTTTGCTGACATGTAAAGCCATGCCTTTAGTGGCTAGTAGATATAGAAATGAAGACTTTATATTTATTTATAACATTTTGAAAAAGAAAACATTCATTATAGGGCTTCTTTAAGAAAGCACATATACATCTAAGCTTTTTTTAAATGATGTGGTTTTTATATAGGTGAAGTTGATATAAAGTTGAAATAGTGCAATTTTCAAATAAAAGTTAGTGCAGGAGTCAAACTACAACAACAGCATAAACCAAAACAGAAGTTGTGGATTAATTTTTGTGTGAAAATACATTACTGTCTGGGTTCAAAGGAAAGCATATGAATCTGTTTTCAAAAGCACCAAAGCGCACCAAAGCGCTTTTGAAAGGTATATATTCTCCAGTTAACTCTCGGTGAGATTAAGGCTTTTCTTTTCGGAATGAAACTAGGATGCTTTTGAAAACAACACATCTAATCTTAGTGTGTGACTTGGTTTTGATGTCATGTTTAACAAGCTTCTAGTAGTCAGTGAGATACCATCAAATTAGAAAGTGCATTTCCCTTGTTGATGTTACAAGTAACAGCAAGAAAAATAATTGGAGACATATATTCCTGTCATGGACATTTAACAGCACTTTGTCACTCATTATAGAAGTGTGTAACATCCCCCATTGTTCAGTTTTTCAAACAGCAACATGAAAGGCTGATGGTTTTAAAATAGAAAAATATGTGAACTAAACCATTAGTATTATAAAGGAAACTTGGGAAGAACTTCAGTTTGAAGTGAAAGAATTTCTAATGCATTTTATGGAAATCATTTGCTTTAATTAATGCTATGCTTTTAAATTAAGAAGTTGTGTTGGAAAGCCCTTGCCTGTTGCCTTTTGTTTATGTTGAGATAAAGAAATAGCTGATGCTTCTTATTAGAGCAGCAAAAAAAAAACAAAAACAAAAATGCAAAAACTCATAAGGTAAACTGCCCACAATGAGGACCATAAACATTTTCTCTTTGCACAGAGCCATCACATCAGTTTGAGAAAAACAAACAGAACAAAGGCAGGAAATAGAAATAGCTAGACCTTGGTAATGAACTGCAGACAAGAGAGGAAAGATGATAAAGACAAATTATCAGGTATATCTGTGCAGTGAGTAATGATTATTTTTCTGTGCCTGAAGTTTTTTCTTTCTTTCTTTCCAAAGATCCCTAAGAGCAGGGCAGTGAAGGGCATGGGGGGTGAAGGGTGTGTGCCTCTGTGTCTGATTTTTCTCACACACAGATGCACAGACACACACTCAAAATCTTTCCACTGACTTTTAATTTTAGTGACTCCTTTAACCCAACTGGGAGAGAATTTACAACTTCTTGCTTTTAACATTATAAATATTCCAAATGTTATTAAATCTACTGTAAAAATGTACATTCAGTGGTTTTATGAGGCATGGAACCTGCTAATGAATTTTCAGGGAAGCTCACATGTACTCTGTTCTGTCCACTGCTGGACAATGGTGGAGAATCCAGGGGTTCACGCTTGATTGCTTGAACCAAGCAGGGGTTTTTAAATTCACATGACATTTTAAAAACCTCGTTACTTTGCTCTTTCTCCTCCCCTGGGCTGGGGCTGTAGAAGTGGCCGTAGCATGCTGTGTGCTGCAGTTCAGGCATGCTTTCCAAACACCCAGAGGAGCTCTGAGGGCAAAATGGGGCCACCTCCTTGCTACGCGAACCCTTGCAAGATCTGCTCAGGGCTAGGTTGTTGGGGTGATTTGCTACGATGCATTGCCAATTATGTGGCGTGTAAAGGCAGTGCCTTGGCTTCTGGCAAGGTGAGAGGGGCTCACAGAGGTCCGGTTCTGTTTTGAGGTGCATTCTATTGGGGTAGCTAAACACCTGCCTTCTCACCGAGCCGTTCTCATCCAACCAGGCTCGGTTTTGCGACGTCAGGTAGTTATCAGCAATGTTTTCGGAATCGGAATCATATTCCGTTTTGACAGGCATCTCTAAGGGAAAGGCTGTGTCATAGAGAGACTCTGAGGATATTAACGGTCTCTGCAGTTTCAGATGGTCCGTCGCATAGTTCTCTGCACAACGCTGTTGTACACCGGAGTAAGACTGGCAGCTTTCTGCACTCCCCCAGTGGGAATGGCAAGTTGATGCTAAATTTAAGAAACTTTGGTCTCTGTTGTAGAATGGTCCAGCTCTCCTGTT
Source organism: Scolopax mira (assembly GCA_004320125.1). Classification (NCBI taxonomy): domain Eukaryota; kingdom Metazoa; phylum Chordata; class Aves; order Charadriiformes; family Scolopacidae; genus Scolopax; species Scolopax mira. Next base: position 128,187 of record BJBW01001640.1, on the reverse strand, counting down.
TGAACATGCGTTCATTCGCTGGCTCATGGAACAAGAGTTTCTTAAAGTCCAGCTACTGTTTGTGGTGCAGTTGTTCTGAACACCTAAAACAGATGTGTTAGAACTGAGAGGTTCCTCTTGCATAAAACACTCACCATTTGTATGAGGCTCAAACTTCACTTTTACATTATCCTGTTCATTTTTTACTGCTGTCCAGTTAAGATGCTTCCACTGGCCCAGAGTTTCAATGGCACTGTTATAGGAAAGTCCCTCCAGGTTTCCTTTCAAACTGGCAAAACTGCTTGTCATCTTCAGTTGATCATCTTCTTCCCTTTCAATAACAGTAGGAAAAAACAAGTCAATCAGAGGTTTCTAAATGGATGTTTTCTGGGACACAAATGGAGTGGCTTGACATACATTACAAGCAATACTTTGTCTTTACCTTAATACGGGACACTCACACTCTTGTCCATACACCATTTACATTTCTTTGAGAGAATAGAAATGTACAAGCACATGGGAATCAATGTGTGAGCACAGCTGCCTTTCTGTGGTATTGTTTCACTTAAATTCTGACATGCATTTACTCTTCCATTTCAGGGACACAGTTCACAGAGAGCTTAAAGACTGTAGTAGGGTATGGTAACTACATTACACTTTTGTTTTTCCTTTAAAATATATCCAAATAAAATTTGTGTGCAGAAAAATCTAGAGATAAAATGCAAAGAATATCTTAAATGAGATGTATTTTGTTAACAAGGAGTTATTTAAGAACTTTATGATCAAAGTCGTTTGAGGGAGAACCAAGGGCGTCTTATATTTTGAGGATGCAGAGTTAGCTGAGAGGAAATAAAATGTCCAAATTGTGTGTCCAGAATAGTCACAGACTTTCATGTTGGGCATAAGTTTGTTTTTTGCATGTCTAAGTTAATTCATGCTGTCTTTCATTTTTTAAGATGGCCAGTGAATTAATTTTCCATGACCTCTAGCTGAATACTCAATGGTATGAAGAGCTGTGGCAAAGAAAGCTGCCTGGTTATTTCTGTGCCCGATGCAGCAGTTTTCAAAACTTGGGTTCCAAATCTTCAGGTTCAGTATTTGTCTGGAATTCAGTAACATGCTGGTTACTGACCAGGAAGGATCAGTGCTATGAACCTGCCACCCCTCTTTCCACCCCAAACAAGATGTCCACATCTCTATAAGAAACTGAGCATGAACACTTGGAGAGCTAGTAAGGGTTTTATAAGGCTTTTTCTTAGCTCACTATTAAGAACTTTTCCTTGGGTATGGAATCAACGTGCAAGTGTAGGATTTTTCCAGTAGAGGGAGTCCATGTTGTTAGAAAGAGAGAATGTCCCAATGAAATAAATGTACACCAAGAAAGGAGAATATTTTCTCTGTTTTTTTTCCAGGAGGTAGTAAATATTTTTAGTCCTCTGCTAAATATTTATTGTTATTATTTATAGTCTTGAGAAGCAACAGGTAGGCTGTAAGTTTGCTGTAGAACTAGCTTCTCAAGAAATAGTGTAATTGGGAAGCCATGGACTGAACAAAATGCAGTAGTCACAAAACCTTAGACTCCCAAAATAAGAATTTTACAGTTAAATAGTGTCTACTGAAAATTCTCCAAAATAATGTATGTTTCCAGGAAGACAGCATACATGTTAGCAAAAAAAAAAAATAGTAGTAAAGATGAGGTCTATTGCAGGCAGGACGAGAGTACTGAATACAATCTCCAAGGGTAACTCTTGTAACACTTCAGTCTGCAGGAACTATCAAGCATAAAGGAAGAATTTTAGCCACTCAGAGGGTAAAAATGTAACTAAATAAACATCAAAGAGCACATTTAATTACACAAAAAACAATTTGGAAGAAGACTTGAATTCAAGACACAGGCCCTTTTAATCTGCTTCTTAATAGAAGTTCATTCCCTCGCACAGCAAAATGATGTTGTGCTGTCCCAGTAAATATGAACAGTTCCACCACCCTCAGGTGAGAGATCCTCTCCTATTCATGTGGATCATGCAATACACTGTCTGAAAGGGGTATCTACTCCAGAAGTTCAAAGACTTTTTCATGTATTTCTTCCACCTGCGAGGCACCCTAAAGATAAAAAACAGTGCTAACAGCCCCTTTTTTACCACTGGCCGGATGGTGGCTCTGTACACCTCCTGGGCCCTGCTCATTCAGTCCACTCTCTTATCTTTTCCCTCAGACCAGGTTGAAGAGATACCTCAACAAGGCCTACAGGAACTAAAAGAGACAATGGGGGAAGGAAGAAAAACCTATTTGGGAGGAAAGGCTAAAACCCAGCACAGATGTCCTCTTTGAATGCAAAACTGTGAGATTAGCTTCCACTCTAAGGCTGAGACTACAGACAAATAGATGTATCTATCTACAAATATACAATGCATATGAGCATCCCTGTTTAGGTTATGTTGAACATCCACAACTGAAAACAGAGCTGAAGAGTCACACATAAAGAAAAAAGAAACAAAGGTTAACATACTCAAATGTTAAAAAAGTAGAAAAATCACAAAGCTAAACTAGTGAAGAGTTTCAGCTGCAAATTAAAATGAATCCCAAAAATATATTTTCGTGCAAAAAAGTCAAAGCGTATTAATCATCAAGCACTTTGGTTTTGAAATATTCATTTTTAGTATGTAAGTGCACTCAACTTCAGGCTGAAGAAATAAATATTGTTTAGGATTATAACAGCCATTTCATAGGATCCAAGACAAAAATGGATTTATGCTTTGTAAGTAAACTAAATCCTTCTCATTTAGCTCTTCTCTTGGGTCACTACAGTCCTTTTAAAGATCTCATACATAAAGAATACATCAATTTTTCTGAAATATAGATATTTTCTTAGAATTGAAAAATATACTTACTTTAACATTTGCTGTTGGGCAAGAACATACTCTGAACAACCACTTCGATACAGAAGTTGAGTGTTAGCTTGAACCCAGACCCAGTGATCTTCATTTGTTTGTACTTTGACCAGAGAAATGCCATTTTCTCCATTATTCTTTGCTGTACAATTTAAAAAAAAATCTATTTTAATACAAACAGTATTTATCATTTTTTCTTACCTGAACTACAGCTGCATGTTCACAGGTTTGTTTACTGCCCTGGAATCATCATCATAGGAAAGTACAAGCTAAAGTATGTCACTGGGCAAATTACATTTAAAAAATAAAATTTGAAAAGCTTAATGAGGTACTTAAACTGTAACCAAGGATTTTTTCAGTATTATTAGTTCATTATAATTTTTTTTCTCAGTAATAGTACTATACGAACAAGAAAATGTTCATGAAAAATGGGGCTGACAGAGGAACAGTTTTAAAGAAGTTAATGGTTTCCAGCAGGTGTGACAGAAGGCTGAATACAACTCTGTTCAAGAAGAAGTTGCCCATTGGGGTAAACTCACCATCAAAATTTTATCTATCTGTTGCAAAATCTGTAATACAGCATAGACTCTCATAGTACTGCCACAGCAAACAGTGGAAAAGCAACTCATGATTTTTAAAAACAATATGTTCTAATTTTCCTCTGTTTTCTGATCTTTGGGAAAAAACTAGCATTTGTAAAATATTTTCCAGTTTTCCTCAGAGAGGGATAGATACAGTCATTTATTATTAAGACTTCCACATAATCTTGTTAAATTCAGTGCTGCCATATTTAGGAAAGCATACTTTGAGTATTCTTATTTACTATTGTTGTTTATATATCTGTAAACTCAGCATCACAATATTTCTGCCCACTCAAAAATAGCAGACTAACCCAATACTGTCTTTTGAGGTGGTCAATTTTTTTTTTTTGCATTTTTTTACAGAAGTGGTTTTAGAGAAAAGAAAAAAGAAATCATTGGACCAAAACCTGGAAAACCTAACAGGAGAAAAGAAAAGACAAGTTTCTTTCTCTATAAATTGTATATAATCCAGAAGTACTTAGCAGACACACCTTTGATTTGGTTTTCAGCAATCTGTAACACGTTAGTGAAAGTTGCACCATCATGATGACTGTTTCTTCCATATAATTCTGCTGCTTCACACAGACCTGAATTACCTTTGGAACTGGAGCTGTACAGAAAATTCCTTGTTAGTAAATGACAACACAATAAAGTGACAAACTCTGAACGATGGAATCTTCAAACTGTTGACCATTAACAAAGACTTATGGTTTAAATATATAGTAACTAACACTAAATAATTATCTATGTTTCCTGCATTGTTAATGTGATCAAACTAATGTATTACTGGAATTCTGCATTCAATTAACAGGAATATTTATGTTTAGGAATATTCTGCTCATGATAACTATATCTGGTTAAAGTTTCAGCTTGAATTGCAACAAACACTGTGTAGAGTCTGCTCTCCCTGTTCAAGGTACGTTCAAGGTACATTCAAGGTACATATATCACACCAACCAGCAATGCACTTAAGGGTTAGCATGACTTCAGTTTCCAATAATCATTATATGATTTGAATTCATTTCTTCCAGTCTTTAGTTCAAAATGTATATTAGAACTTGGAAAGGGTGCAAAGTCCATAACACTGCTTTACCAATTTTTCCTTTTATTAAGAACCCTCAGAAAATAAATGACTATATATCCCTGACCAGCATGCTTCAGGCCTGAACCAAAGGAAATGCTGAAGTTAAATGCCCGCTTAATTCTTGTCAAATCCTTGGCCACTGTCCAGTCAGTTAACAAAACTTAAGTAAAGCACCTCTTTTCTAGGAGCTGAAGTCTGATCATCAATTAATCTCAGGCCACTAAAAACTAGCAAGTGGAAATGAACTTTCCAACTCCATTCCAAAAGCCTGTGTAGTCCATTATATCAGCCTTCCAGTAATTTCATTCTTGTCAAAAGGATGTATGTGCTAGAATCACATTACACGTCTGGATAGTAAATCCACACATACACAAATGTATTCTAATTAAAAGCCAAATTATGATGCTGCCAATCACACTGACGAGCATTTTGCTTCACACCAATGGACCTTGTTCTGCAAGGTTATATTTAACCAAATAAGGGAAAACATAGTCCTAGCCGCAAACATCAACTGAAGTCCAATCATGGAAGAGTAACAAAAATAAGGGTTAGGAAGGAAATGAGTCTGAACACAATCTGTCCTGATCTTCTGTGATTGCTACCAAGTGATCAGTTACAGGCCATTTAGTTCAATCGCAGACTTTTGTGTTCATAAGCCTTCTGTTGTAAGATACATACACCAAATACATCTCATTTGACTCTATATGAACACCCACCCAAATGCATATTCTGTTTTCTAAAGTTTTTCTTTTCCTTCATTTGCTACCAAAAATGCCCTAGTCCAAATAACTGTGCTACCTGAAGATACTGAAATTTGAAAACTCTCAGTAAAAATACTTTTGCTTTTCCACTTTTACAACTAGTGGAGTGACTTATTGTGTTGGTAACTTCTGAAAGTTAGGAAGATATTCTAACCTCCCATTTTTTCTATTAAATGATATATGAAATGATATAAAACGATATATAAGATAATATAATATCATAGATATATCAAAGATATATAAGATAATATAATATTTCATATATATTATACATAAAGTACTATATATGTTATGTTATGTTGTGTTATATTATCATAGTTATGATATATTATATAATTAAAACCAGATAAATTATTCACTTTTCTAAGAAAGAGTTTTAAAATGTTTAATTTGTACTTTTTACATGCTTAATAAACGTAACGCCTGTAGTATATTTTACTAACTGATAAAAGATTAATTTGAAAATACTTTGTATTCACTGCTGCTGCATCATCAGCTTTGTGTTTTGCTTTCACAAGCAGGTTTTTCATCTTCATCTCTGTCATGGAAGGGAGCAGAAGTGGTACCACTATGCAGAATAAGGACAGCTGAGGTGGCAATACTGTTCCTGATGAGGACTTCTTCCTTTGTCCAAAAAGAAACTTTAGTTTGCCTTGGAACTGCATTGTCTGTTACAAAAAAAAAAAAAACAAACAAACAAACAAACAAACAAAAAAAAAAAACAAAAAACCAATAGAATTATCTTAAGCATTTAGTGTATAAACATTAAAAATGCAAATGCAACCTAGGACCACGTTGTTTCACACCAAAAAAAATCAGCTTTAAAATAGGGAAAAAAAAAAACCCTAGGAATATCATTATCTTCATATAATTAAAACCATGCCATTTCAGAGGCATGGAGTGGAGGTACTACACACAGTAAAATGAGACATTTGAGGCTGGTTTTTGATTTTTCTCTCCTGTGTACTTAAAGCAGAAGTTCTGCGTTATGTTCTGTTTGCTGAGACAGACAGCGTATGGTGGTGCAGCTATTTCCTCTCTGCCTTTCTCTGAAGCTGGAACTATTATTTTCCCATGCTCTGTTCTCACCAGTGAGATGGTTCCTGAGTTTCTTTCCTCTTGCCCTGCTCTTTCTGTAGGAAGTATATGGATTGGCACAACCCAGGGGCTGTGCAGGCAGACACTAAGGGAAAAGATATAGACAAGCCAAGACAGCCAGATTCAAAGTACATAGCTTGGAAGAAACCATCCATCCCTGCCTCAAATCTCCATATAATCAGAAGGCAAAGATCAAGTTAATGAGGCTGCTGCCTCTTGCTGAAAAGATTACCTACCACAAAATGACCAGAGAAAAATCGTTCCATTTCAGCTGGGCATTTTCCAGAGCTACAAGATTAAAACAGGGATGCAGAAATGACTAACTGATACGGCTGTTCAGACCCATAGTCTTCCAGCAAATGAGCATCTGAGACAGAAGTTGCATTTCCCTGTCTTGTGCTGATCCTCTCATTTTCTTTGCATGCGTGGTATTTTGTCATATGGAGAAACTGTCTTGGTCTGTACTAAGTAAATGGGGAAGCATTTTCTAGAAATGAACCTCTCCTAGTTAGGATATTTGAGAAGTGTGTGGGAGACTTTCTAATTCTGGTTTTTATTATTAAAGGACCCATTACAAAAGGGGAAAACAGATCATTATTATTCCTGTTCCACAAAGCAAATACTTTGTGTTTATATGTCAGTCATTGAAACTCAGGTTTGCCACCCTTGTGCTAGGCACAGTACAAATACAAGGACAGATATTGTCCAAAAGAGCTTAACACATAGATATTCATAGATTCTTTCAGTTTCAAATATTACAGCCTTCTTTTCTACCATCACCCTTTATACATACTATTTTTATACATATTTATTAATATTATACATATTAATAAATGTCCTTAGGTGTTTCTTCTTAGTGCACATCAAATGAAAAGTGTATCCTGTCCATGTCTTTCCACAATATTTATTTTCATGTGAAGTAATTAAAATCTAGTCTGTCATGGCTACAGTTCTCTAAGTGAAATTATACTTACAAGGAAGCCAGAAGTACTGTCCAACAAGCAGCGAACTCGACAGATGAAACAACGAGTTAAGAAGGAAGAATAGTCTGCTGTCGTGCTGTCGTTCTCCTGTGCTTTAAACAATTTACTGAGGATATATTCTTCTCCTAGGAACAACAGTGGAAGCAATATATATATATATCAAATCACACTAAGAAAGAATGAAAATGTTCTGTAGCCAATTGAAGAAGCTGTTAAGGAAATCGCTAAAAATTACTTTAAGGAAGGGCAAATATTAAATTGTGTCATGTATAGATACATCTGCACATGCTCTACCAAAAGAAAAAAGAAAACCTCTACAATGGGATTCAGGTGAGTTTATTCAGAAACTTTGACTTTTTTATTTCCTGAGCTTTTGTGATTTTTAATGCTCAAAGCAGGGTAACAGATGTTGCTGGTTTTCAGTTCAGAGATCACAGAATATACAATAGAAAAAGGAACAAAATAAGGAAAAATGCTAAAGCAAGAAAAAAACCAAAACAAAACAACAAATGATCACTGGCTGATTAACTAGTTTAGCTGTTGCCTCCTTGATTTTTAATGAAGCATTTTCCAGTTTTGGACTACAAGTGCAAAGTTTTTTAAATACTTCCCAAGTATTTGTGCAGAAGTATGAACTCACAAAGTTAAATGATCCACTTAGGATATAGTAGGACAAAAATTCCAAATGTTTGTAACTTTTAGTAGTTTGAAATATTCATGCACATTATATAGTTTTCTGTGTATTTCCATAAAATCTTGCAAATTTCCTCAGATAAGACTCTTGCAAAACACAGATTCTGCAAGAAATTCTGCCAAAGTTTCGTGACTGTGTTCCTGAGGACTTCATAAAGGCTGCTGAAGGATTGCTTCCAAGTTTCTTCCCGCCCTTCTGGAGACTGTGCTTTCTCAATTTCTTTCCTCAGATACTTCCTCACCTTCTGGTGAAATGCATACATTTTTGCTGTGATCAATAATTGTTTTTTAAGTTTACCATTTCAACTCCATTGTATTTTCTGTGCTCATGATTTCAGCTTAACACCTCATGTGGGAGAAACCTTAAGATTTCACAGCCTCAGAGGAAAAAATACATTGCTAAACCCACTTGTTCTTCTGAAAACTCCTATCTGCATAATCTTGCATGAGAAAACAAATGGCAAAAAGTGACATGGGTGCTGTGATGCTGTACAGAAAAGTTTTGCGTGGGGGGTTTTGCATTAATGATAGCAATACTAATGTCCTGATAGGTAGGAACAAAAGGTTGGTAGCATGAACAACAATGTTGTTCATTCTGCATGGATAAGAATATCCATACTAATAATATGGGAAACATCAACTTTCTAACCTCAATATTACATACTACCTTACACATGTCAAGGATTGGAAAATATTGTCTTCTATGGGATGAAAATGTTATAAATGGTCACTATGCAGCTTTCCAGTGAAGACTTTATGTGGAACAGGCATGGGCGTAGGTGGAACACAATTCTAACTTTATGCAGTGGTGCCTATGTTTCCAATCAACATATACAATCCCACCTGTTTCTGCCTGTAGTTGCTGTCCAGACAACATCTGGGGAGGATTCATGGCCCAGTGCAGTTGTCTACAGAAATCCTGGCGATCATCCACATGAATGTAATCATATATGTTTTGGTGCATTACATCAGTCTGAAACAATTACAACAAGAAATGCTTAATTTGCAAGTGTACTGGGGCAGGCACTTATCTTTAGGTTGATACTTTCCTTAAAAGTGAGATACCTTGAGAGCAAAGATTGATTGAGGAAAGTTATTTCAGAGACCTCTGTTTTTCACATCTGCTTTTTGACTTCACGTCCTAAGATGATTATTTTTATTCTGAAGTCTTTTATGCATATGCAAACATGAGTCATAGACAAGTCCAATTAGATGCCGGTGACTAGTGGCATCCCCCAGGGAGCGACACTGGAACCAACCCTGTTTAATTTCTTGATTAGTGAAAGATGGAATAGAGTGTGCTCTCAGCAGGATTGTGGAGGGTACCAACTGGGGAGAGCAGAACAGCTACTCGGACCTTGACAAGCTACAAGGGGGGGTGACAGGAACTTCAGGAAGTTCAACAAAGGCAAAGTTCTCTCTAATTTTGGATACCCCAGGAAAGAAAGATATCAGCCCAAGAGAGTGCTACCAAGACACTTAAGAGGGCTGGAGCACATGAGATACGAGGAAAGGAGAGAATAACAGGGTTTGTTCTGCCTTAAGAAGAGAAAATTTCAGGTAGAACTTACTGCTGTCTACATCAACCAAACAAGCGGGTGTAGAGAAGACAAAACCTAACTCAGAAGAACAAAGTGGGAGGACAAGAAGCAACAGACAGAAGTTGCAACATGGGAAACTGGGACTTGATATAAGCAACAAAGGATTACAGTCAAGGTAGATAAACACTGGAACACATCTTTCAGAGGGGTCATAGACATTCTAAATTTGACTAGAGGGGTTCCAGATTAACCTGTTCTAACTGGGTCTGCTTTGAGATGAAAGTTGGACAACATGACTTTCCAACTACATGGTTCTGTCATTCTGTGACTTTACAATATATTTATTATACATAGTCAAGAATAACAGCTTCTTATACTGAAGTTGAAGAGAAACTTTTAGTTTATTATTTTTATAATGGATCATGTTTCTGTTAAAAATGGGTCAATATTACAAGGAATTTTGTCAGATCAGGAAAAAAAGAATATTATTAGTTTGAAATGGCATAGTGAAATAGCTTAATTTCAGCAATACTGTATGTCTAATCAGCAGTAGAAAGATAAGGCAAAACAACATGAAGTGTTGCATGTTAGTAGGACTGACTACAAGAAAGTCATTACAATGACAGTGACTAAGTGTTCTAAATATTTGTTAATATATTTACCTGATGAAACCCTAGATAGTCCACAATCGTTGATGAGGCATAAAATATCATCCCATCTGCACTCACCACCAATGCAAAACCATTCAGTGACTAGAGAAGGGAAAAGAAAATAATTAAAAATATAACCAGAAAGTAAAGAGTAAAATGGGTATACAATGTAATATTTTTAAGAATATTCTAGATACAAAAAAGTCACTGCAAAAAAGTTGGACATCACATTTTATAGCAGTCTTTTTTTCCTAACATGAAAAATTAACATGCTTTTTTCCTTTTTTTAAAAAAAAGTTAGGATAGCTGATTATAGTGTAACTACCATATTACTAGTTTATTATCACTTTAAATTTTGTTTTGTTATTAATTCATATAATTAAACATTTAATAACAAGTGTTGACTACTTCTTTTTGCTTTTAACACATTACAGTCTATTTTAATTGCTTTGAATGTACGTGCATTGACACATATAGATAATATAATGACCTCCCAACAAGAAAATTAAATTCATGTGCTGTTGTAGCTGTGATTTTAAAACTGGACATATATTTTGAAGTATGGCTGTTTTCTTAAGCTTCTATAAAAATACATACATAGCATAATTGCATAAATACAATGAATATAAAAAGTAGGCAATAAATACTTCATTGATATAGACCAATGTTTAGTCTAGAAAAAATCTAAATTAATTCTCATAGACTCAGTGATGCAAGGAAAGCAACCAGAGAAATCCAAAAATAAAAGTAAGGATTAAATGAAATACATGACATAAACACTAAGATCCATCAAGCTGCGTGCAGACTGACTAATTTTGCCTCTCTTCCTTTGATAAAGATTTACTCCAGCAGGCTTGCATTCCAAGGTAGTTTAGATGATCCTTTCATGTGATGGTTTTGAGGTCTTTTGAGATTATAGTTCAAATAGCTGCTGATGAAATACTGCTATATTATTATTATCCTTCCTTCACCTTTCTCTCAACTGACTGTTGTAGTGATGTGCTTATTAATCCTGAGTTAATTCTCAAGCACAATGAGGGCAGATTTTCAATTGCTCAGTAACCAGATACACTGACATATTTTTGTGAGCTTGGTTCTCTTTTTGGTTCCTAAATAAGGACCAGATTTCCAAGACTGCTCGAAGCCTGTTCCCACTGTGACAATGGTGGGCAGAATTTCAAGAGTTCAGTGCACAATAGACTGACCTCCTCAGAAGATTTGGCCCCAATCAGAAATTATGGAGCACCTTTGGAAACATGGCCCAATGTGGCCCATATGTAGCCAGAGGCTCTGCACCTCAAAGAACCTGTGAAATGGTGACTGAAGAAATTGAGTGGAGAGACTGCAATGGATTGCCTACATTTGGAAAGAGCTGTAGCAGCAACTGATTCAATCAGGTCAATGCTAACAATGAGTCATCGTTAAGAACAGTCAAGTGCAAACCATGTTCAACACCAGGTCAGCTCCATAGATACAGATCCTTTCCAGAATAAGCATTATCTCTGCCTAGTTGGGTTTGTGTTGAAGACTAGTTATCCCTGTTGACTCTCAAGCACAACGAGTTGCTGGACCGGTGCTATTATCTGCTCTAAATAATGCCCAAATTCATCCCAGCACCTCACCAACTAGACTATGTGTCAAGATTTCTACATCTTCACATCTGTGCCTTTCACTGTGCTGAGAGGAGCCTCATAGATGGTATCTGTCATACCCATTTCCAGTGTCGAGCAGAGACAAGAAAGCATTTTTGGCATCTTGCAGCCATGGCAAATGACAAATATTAAAGAAATGTTCGTAACTTATGCAAATTCGTACACCAAGCCCTATCTGGGAAGGCCTAGATAACAACCACAAGATCTGAATATGATCAAAGAATCTCACACAGTATTATGCTGAACATCCTTAAAATGTGTTTTCTGTTGTCCTGCAGGCAAGCTGGGCTTGTTCAGCCCCTGTAGGAAATAGAATGGGGAGCACCTGCCTTTGCCAAGAATTGTTTTTATGAACAAGAACCTATGCAAAAATGAATCTTCTTCATCCAACATACGGTTACATACTCCTTAGGTCCAGACACCTACCCTAAGAGATCAGTTTCTACCTTTAAGATGTAAAGCTTGCTCCCCCACAGTGGAAGACAGGCAGCTTTTTCTTTACACAACTTTTTCTTTTACATATCCAAAGTTGGTGTGGACCAGGTGCAACATGTTGTGAAAATGGGAAGGGGAAATGGGACCTTGTGTATTTCTAAGGGTTCAGATCAGTGGACTGGCAACTACATCTGTGAGGTTGGGGGAGGTACTAAAGAAGGGTGGAAGAGAGCAAGAGGAAAGAATTGAGGAAAAGTTCAAGGGGACATGATTTTAAGTTAAGCCAGAAACAAGTATGGATTTGAGGGAAGCAGGTAAAAGAAGAGAATCACAAACTTGCCACGCTTTGTTTTTGTTTTGTTCTCAGAATGATGATGTCCTCTTCTGAGTTAAGATCTCTTAAGTAAGAATTGTCTGGTTTTCATGACCCCAAACAGCCATCAGATGCTCTGCCTTGCAGGCAGAGAAAGCAGAACCCACTTTGATGCAACAACAACTTTTATGGAGCCACATGAAGCTATTGAGGATTAACACAAATTCTGGTTGCCTAAACCTTATTTTAGCTGGGAAACCTGCTGCTTCAACTACACTGAGACAAACTGGACACAGAGTAAAACTTCATAACCAGCGAGTCTAACCCACGACTGCAAATTTTTATGTTTTTGCTATATTACCCTATTACAGTTCAGTGTGAAATCTGACATCTGTAGCAGAGAAGACTTTGAATAGAGTTAGAGTTGGTCTGAGATTTATACTTTTCTTACCTACTTACCATAGCTGGGGAAAAAGAGGAGCGTGTTTGCTAGCACAAGTCTAATACCCCAGAACTGAGTAGTAGGAGTAGGAAGTGAGTAGGAAAAGACATCTTCTGACCTCTCAGATAAATTTCTCAAGTATCATATACCACTCTATACTCAAGCCCTTTAGAGTAACACTGCATAGAGATTTTACGTTATTCTGGCCAGAATCCAAGTAATTTGTTAGACTGAGTGGAAGAGAGAGACAACTTATTCTATGTGAACAAATGAAAACTATTCCCAGCTTTTTTGTTCTGAGTTACTGGGTGTCGCAGTAAACAGGACAACTAAGTATATGTCTCCACTTATGATTTTAAACATTCCCAGTTACTGAAATAAAATTTTTGGTGATAGCATTCTCTTGTTCCCGGTGAACAGGAGGCTCCACTGGTGTGCTGTATTAGAACCACAGCAGCCATCTTCCTGGGTTATTGATAACCTGGGGGGAGGAAAAGCGAAAGAGGACTTGGACCAGCCTGATTGCACTCCCTAACACAGCCACGTGTCTGCCCAAAATGCAGAGAGGACAGCACAGAGGAGTAAAGGCAGCTCTCCTCATTTCACTTTATTATTTTCAGTAGAAATAATGGAAAGTCCAAAATAGAGCTCTTGGATTTAGAGAAGGGAATAACCAAGCACTGTGGCTCAGTGTTGATGTTATTTATTTTATGTACAACTGGTGGGTTCTAATGAACAAAGTCCATTTGCATCCTATTGGGATTTTTAGCAATTTGCATATATTTATACAAGCATGCGGGGACACACACATAAAAACAAAACACACAGATATTAGTGTGGACATTAAAAGTTTTGCAACAAAAAACAACTAAGTTTGAATCTGCAAAAAATACATGGTTGTAAACTGCCATTTGGTAAACCATATGGATTCAATGACAGATGGAATTTCTAATCCAGGATAATAGCTGAAACATGTGAGACAGACTTAAGTATGTATTGTGAACATTTGTTTGTTTGTATTTGTCTTTTTAAAAACACTTACATGAGTTTTCTACATTGTACTTAAAAATGAAATTGTGGGGTTTTTTTTCCCAAATGGAAAAAAAATTAAAAAAGAGCTTGGCACCAGACAGGGGCCTGTGTTCTTTTGAAAAAACATGTACATCCAATTATGTACTCACGAAAAGCTGCACCTGCTACTGAAACAAAAAACAATTAATCTGTCAGTTCAAAGAAAGTACAACATTATTCTGGTGCCCGTAGTAGCTGTGAGATGAAAGTTATCAGTACCTTCCATTAAGAAGTTTTTGAAACATTATTAGTCAAGAGGTTCTCTTTGGGAATGAAGGCAAATATTTTGAGGAAGATAGGACTTCCTTTGGCAAGAACCTTTATATATCCTGATTTTTTTTCTGGTCCCATAGCAGAAAATCAGCCAGCAAATACTTCAAAGATATTTTGGTCAAGGTCATGGCATAGTAAAAATAAGGAGGGGGGTAAAAAAAAAAAAAGAGAGAGAGAGAGAACAAGTTCCAAGCCACATTTCTCTTATTACTCTTCCTTGAAATAAAGGAAAATTCACTAGCATTAGGTCTCCAGAGACCACGTTACTATGGTTACTAAAGTACAACAGTCAAGGCCTGCAGCCATGCCTTGCTTTGAACAGATTTTCGAGTCACGCAACTTGGGTACTAAATTTCCAGGGTCAGTTGGCTTGCAGTTTATCTGGAACAGTTTCATTTAATAGTGGATCACTTGGTTGTTGCATCCTATGTGGGATGGGGCCATTTTCTGGTGATCTAAATAAGTAGCTATTTGAAAACTCTGGAAAAGATATCGTTGTTCTTGTCTTATGCATATTAGGAGGAAAATGCAGACACTTAATGTGTCTTCTGTCTTTAACTGTATTGTTCAGTGAATCAGTATTTCTTTCCACTGGTGTTTTTAGGACTCATAATTGCCTTTCTCAAAAATCCCTCTGGAATCCCTGAGGTTGTCTTTATAAATCAGAAAAAAAAAAAAAAAAAAAAAAAAAAAGAACTCTTACAGAACCCTGAAATAAAACCCTGCATAAAAGACTATTCAGAAATACCATATCTGGTGACATCAGAATATGGCCTTTGCTCAACAAGTACAGTATCTCTTAGCCCTCCGGACTCTTGTGTATTTCTCTGGTATCTACAAAGCAACTTCAAAAGGAATATTTCTGTGAGTAAGCACTATTTCGTGCAAAAGAGGAGTGGCAGAATTGTTTTAGCATTCAGTTTTGATCAAAGGCTTGTGTGTACTGCTTAGTTTTCAGGCAAGAGAAACAAAACAGAAGATGAATTCCCATCATTTGAGCCAGAGGAGGAAGTAAATACTACAGGCTGAAGCCTACAGCCATGGGTTTATATGGTAAGCTTTTCGGAGGGAAAGTGTTTGATCTAACTGGTTTTCATAAGAGAAATGTTTCATTTCAAATACAAAAGAATATGTATAGATGATCATTATGTCCATCTTACTCTTCTTGTTTTCCCAGATAAAAAGAATTTCACTTTCCTGCCTGTCTCCTCAAGCCTGTATATCACTTCAGGCTCCTTAAAGACAGTATGGAAATTCAGCATTGACTGCCACGCTTTCCAGAGCAGGTCCTGGCAAAATTTTCAAAGATCATTCACTTTGCCAGAAGAATTTGAGCCCCAGCCCTCCCATTTTCTGTTGGAGAGAACAGCTGTACCATGTGAAAATCATGGAGGATTATGAGCCATTCAACTGGTGAATTTTCTTGTTATTTCGTTTTCCAGTATCCCACCACTTCCACTAAGGAATCAGGGCAACTTTGGAAATACTTGTTTATGTATGTGTCTTCAGTCTAACAAGGGAGCTGGAGTGCTGTGGCTCATCAAGTGGCAGCAGACAAAACTGGCCTCCTGGAAACCAGTTAGGAAAATGTAAGTCACTGGGCTCTGGTAATTGTGAGCTATAAACTTTCAAGAAAACATAGTAGTTCCCTGGAGGGTGAGACTGTAATGTGTGCACACAAGTAAATGCGTTTTAAACCATGGTGGTGTTCGTTTTTGTATGCTTGATATGTAATAAGTATTGGACACATCCAAGAACAGCTTTGCCTTTAAAGTTGTTTTGATTGCATGATGCAAAATTGTAAATTTTTTCTTCCCTTATACTTTCCTTCCAAACTAAGCTTTTGTAACAAAGTTTGCTCAGTCTGTCTCAATTCCTTGGGGTAGGGCCTCTCTCTGTGTGCATGAATGGCTGGCCTCCTATGAGCCCACTGCCTCAAAGCCAACCACTCTGCCCAAGATGGTACTGAGAAAGAAGAGCTGAAGCATCATTTGACTTTGTACATGCAGAAAGTTATGTGATGGTCTCTAGAAAGAGATACATGCCAATGGAACCCTATTTTCTTCACAAATACTAAACAGTGGAAATGAGAATTTAATAAATCATTAACACCAAGAATGCTTGCTATTGATGGCCAGGTTTGGTGGATTTTTTCGTATCTAGTTGTAAAAATCCATTATTCTTTTCTTTGCATCACCAATTGGGTTTTCATATGGGAAGTGAATACATGAATACTGCCTGTGATTAGTGGAAATTAAAGACATCCTGGAGACTCTTTATAGTAATCTAAAGAAGAAGAATATTCAAATCATTAATTCTAAAATTGTCAGAAAAAAAGCACTTTCTTATTAATACATAGATGTATGTATCAGGATTGCTGGATATGCTAGTGAGTCCTTGGATGAGTAGCGTCTCGTTTAGCTTAGTGATTATCATGAAAGGATACTAAAGTATGACATAATCTTGCATATCTTTTCTTTAGCCGCCTCATTAATCATGATGCTGAATTTAAAATTGTGCTTTACCAGCAATGGAACCCTACTGTCAATGCTCTTTCACAAATACTATGCCCCGGTCTACACTTGGAAATAGAAACAATCTTTATATTGATTTATGCAGTTTCTCATTACACTTCTTCAAAAGCAGATGTTGTATTCACAGATGGAAGCAAAGCTGGGGCAGTGTCTTATCTTCAGTGCAAGTTCAGCCCTTCATTCTTTTGCAGTTCTGCAGCTGCTCGGGTTTTTAAGTTTCCTCTTTAACCATTTCAATATAGAAAATGCAAGCCTGATTAATTCCATTTAAGAAGACTCAAAATGAAGCATTAATTGCTCGCTATTCTGCACTTGTAATAACAAATTTAGTTAGGTAGCCGTTGCAATGACAAATGTAGTAAGATTACCCATTATCTTCCACAGAAATAACTTACTGAAAAGGATCTTGAGTAATATTTATCCAACACGTTGGACAATTAGACATACGTAAGCACCAAATGTCTGGATTTTTTTTCTGGTGTTATTTACGTGTAAGTGCATCAAGTCCTGAAGAGAAGAAGCCATCATAATATTCCATCCACAGCTGACTTTTATTTGTACTTGCAAACTGTTTACAAGTATGAATGGCAGACATCTCTTACTGTACAGAATCAAAATCTAAAAGACACGATGTTGCAGTCTATATACTGTAAACAGAATGTTGTGGCCTAATTTCAGAGCACTATTTTTCTCTGTATTTAGCAATGTATGTTACATTTTCTAACGTGGAACTATATCTGGGGGTGGGGAGAAGAGCAAAACAATCTGTATTTCACATTATGTTCAATAATATATGCTAAAACAGCTTTTTAAAACACCATTTCAGGTCAGTGGATTTTTTAGGGAGTGTGCATTCCTGAATTTGACTCTGGGATCTGTCTTACTGCGCTAGTTATCATCTTATACATGTTTTGTATCCTGTATAAAATACACCCTGTCCCACACTGGCAGCAGGACTAAGTTCTGCTGTTAATGTTTTATGCTGACCCAAAGGGGCAACCAACACCTTCTCTCTGGTTTAGGTTATCAAGTGGATGCCAGTGGATTGTCTGGAAAGAGGTGAGAATGGAAAGACAGAGACAATTCCTCTAACCAGCAGCAACAGGTGCAGATCTTGGGCTGAGTTACAGGCTGGATGAGCCCTTACCCAAGGCCCTTCTGCAAGGCCCTGCTTTAGGTTGAGCAGACATTTTTTTTCTTATTGTTAAAAAAGCCCAGTCTCAGTCACTGAAGAATTCTGGGGGCATTGCAGTCCTGGGAGGAGGCTGGGAGGTGAAAACATGTTGGGGAAAATGCCTGCTGTGTTCCACCATCAGTTTTTGCAGATAGATAGGAGTTTCTGTAAGAACTACAAATACAATGGGACACAAAAACTATGTCGTTTTCCTTTTGTCTACTCATAAAATGTCAGGAACTGTCAAAATCAGAATGATGGTGTTTTCTCTTGAAATTCTTGGAACAGGAACAGAACTATTTGAAGGGTGCCTGTCTGTCCTCCTGCCTCCAAATCAATACTAGAACCTTGCTAATAGGAAACAGTATACTCAATGGTCAGCATCATGCTTCTTAATAGCAAGTTTTTTTTCAGTTCAAACCTGTCAAACAGATATTGAAGTCTTATTAACTGAGGTAAGCAAAAAGTAAAATTGAAATGTACTCAATATTTCTGAAAAAATACGGAAGTTTTCTTTTGAAACTTTCATAGACACAAAACAAAATCACTGCAAATTTGCAACAATTCTTAAGACAACACACAGTCTTGCCTGGACCTGCTTTCTTGCTCATCACTTCACCTTACTGAGAAGACAGAAAGGCTGCAGCTCATTAACTTCTCTGAGTTGACAATGAGGAACATACCAGAAGCAAGTGTCAGCTATAAATACAGATTAGGCTACTAATTTATAATTTCACTTCAACCAGTTGAAGATCAGTTAAACAATGTAAGATTGCAATTATCTATGATAATAGGCATTATTTAAAGTGAATTTCTATTTCTTTGGAGTTTTTTTTACAGTACATGACTTTGCTGTCTTCAAAAACAGGACACTTCCTCAAAAGTGAATGCATATGCAGCAACTTGTATGGAAGGAAGAGCATGTTATGAATGCCTTTGTTACTTGAATGCCAGAATTCCAACTCTAGTAGCAGACTAAGTCCTGGTGCATCTGTACGACACAGTGCTCACATACAGATATTGAACCTATTGAGTGGCGAGGGTGGATGCCAAGGGTTAGCTCTGAAGTCAGTAAGAGAAAAAAAAAACCTGAGCTGTAATGGGAGAATATGTTTTGTTGGGGAGGAAGTCACGTGGCCACTGGACCGTCTCCAGAGGCACCAAAATATCCCAAGCTGAAACAGAGGAAGCGGCTGTGAAAAGTGAGCTCGGGTGGAGTTGGCTGTGATGAACAGTCTGGAGACAGCAACAGCAGCCTCAAATTTGGATCCACATCTGATCTGTGCCAGACTGGCACAGCTTATTGGTTCTTTACCTTAATGCTGCTGATGGACAGCTTCTCCATCTATCGGTATGCCTAAAATTTCTCCTCGAGGCCTTCTCATATGACAGCAGGTTTGTCTCCACCCTAAAAAATGGAAGCCAAATTTTCCAATGCCTGTGCAAGCCAGAGAGGGTGCCAACTGTCTCTCCTCAATGCACACCTGTGCTGGCAGCAGCTCCCCCTTCTCTATTACATTAACCATAAGCTGCTTATCCTGATTTTCCGAACTACTCACAGCTTGCTCCCCCCTCAATTATCATCTGTCATTTCATCTTGGAGAAGCTAAGTACTAACTCCCATCAGTCCAACATGTTCCCCTCGTCCATATGTAAGATTTGAAAACAAGGGCTTAATGCTGTTTCCTGTTTTGCTAAAAGCCTCCCTGCAAACCTCTGCAGGGGTACCTGACTTCTCTCCTTCAAATGCCTCGTTAAAATGCTTGCAGAAGTCCTGGCGAAGGTCAAGCTGCTCATAAACTATGAGCACTGGCAATTGTGGTTACCACTTCGTTCATAATTTCCATGCGCTCTGTTGCCCATCAAAATGCATCTTTCATCACTTGACTCGTATATTTAGGCTGCAAATCTGAAGGGAGAGGATGACCTCTTTCTGTCTTGCTCTGCCCCTCTGTCGAGCTGGAGGGTGCCACCACCTGTGTTTCAGAACTTTCAGCACTGTAGCAGCACCGTGATCATTACAGTCCTAACAGGAGCACTAAGGACTGAAGGAGAGAGCAAGTGGTATTTAGAGGTCACAGGCTTCTCTGTCTGGATTTGTTTGAGAAGAAGAAGAAAAAAAAAACAAAGAAGAAAGGAATAAGCGAGAACATTAGTTATTTGTTTAAAGGGCAACAGAAAGGATATTTTTTGCACAAAGTTGTGGCCATGCCAAATTTCAAGTCTGGATTTTAGAAGTATGCCTATTTGCAAAGAAAAAAGAAAGAAGGACCAGGGCCTCTGAAATGTTTCTTTGTGTTTTGCCTGCCCCTGGTAAGAAGAAAGTGAATGTACGCATGTGATAAAATGGCAAGTTACTCCTGACCCTATTTATGGCTCTTTTTTTTCATGGCTAAATTCTCTGTAAGTCATCCCAAGTGACTAATGTCAGCTTAAATCATGTCATCTGAATTACTAGGAGAAGGTTCATGTTTGAAAACAAAGGAAAGCAAAAGAGTTGTTCGGGTAACTTTAAAAAATTGTATTAACTGAAAAGGAAAACGTACTGAGACTATGAACTCTTCATAAGAGCTTCCTATTTTGATGGCCCCCTTTCAAACCAATAGATTAAAAGGTAAAGCATGGTACCAAGATCTAACGGGATTTACTTTAGGAGGACTGTGCTAAGAGAGTCAGCACCATTGCTGAAAAGGAATCCAAGACCAGAATAAATCAAAAAGTATCTCTCTACCAGCTTTTGATTTCTGAAGTCTGTGCCTTGTTCAACAATGCACTTTGTCTGACTTCCAATTTTCCTTTTTAAGTTTAAATTAAAAAATAACAGGAAGAGTAAAATCTCTTGCTCTCAGACTGAAATTCAAACTAGAGTACCTTTTTCAAGAGCACAGTTTTATCAAGTACTGATTACATAAATCAGTTTGGAAGGAGGAAGTGGAATTACACTAACAAGTTTAAAAAAAATTACAGGAAACCAACTGGGAAAAGGGTTTCCTATGTTATTTCCTTATGCAGAGTGAAGAACACCACCAATAGGATGTTTTCTAATGTATCATTTTCCAACTCCCTTGGAATGAAACTTGAACTCTAGTTCAAGCTGTTAGTAG
Source organism: Scolopax mira (assembly GCA_004320125.1). NCBI lineage: Eukaryota > Metazoa > Chordata > Aves > Charadriiformes > Scolopacidae > Scolopax > Scolopax mira. The sequence goes on along the minus strand of BJBW01001640.1, from coordinate 106,928 downwards.
AGGCCACCTGGAAATACCTTTCAGTGCCAAAATGTGCACATGCACCTCTGTTCAAAGTAACTCCCAGAAAGCTTATTATTTGCAGACACTTTTAAGGTAACGGCATAATGTTAAACAATATGCTTCAAGCTGGCATTGTATCAAATCCTGAATCCTTTACTTAGATAAAAAGTCTGACTTTCATTGTTTTTGATTAGGAAGTCTTGGGCTCTATTTGGTATTAAAGCTAATGAAAAAAAGTCTCACTGACTTAGTGGGAACCACCAAGCAAGTATCAAAATTTCCTATTCATAATAGTGCCCAAATCTGTGATATGTAATTAAGAAATTATATATAAAGGACTTATCTGTGTGATAAAGTGCCTGTACCTGATTATGGTACCGCTTTGCACCAACAGTCAATTTCAAGTACAAATGCTGCTGGTTCAGTAGCTAGATACCCGAATTGCTTCACTTATAACATGCTAGCTACCATGTAAACCAACAAAATTCATCTGCTAAATGGTAGAACAAAAGTATGCCTACAAAAAATTCAGTTTAAAAAATCCAACTTCAGATGATTAAGTGGTCAACATAATGAAGCTAAGATTATTGATACCAGTGGAGAATTATAAGGGCTACACTACCAACTTTCACTCTTTTTCTCTGCTTCTGAAGACAGATATGATTTTGAAGTAATTCCTTTGGTTTTAAGACACTTTTCAAGATGCCAGGCATCTGACAGTCTTTGCCTGAAAATTTAAATAAGTAAGTTGTAACTGTAGTACTGTTTAGGAAGGGTGGAGAATCAGATCTTTGCCATAGATGAATATACAAAATGTCAATAATTTGCTTTTTCTGCCATTGGTGAAAACTAGGAGGTCTGTCTTGTGTTTGGATGGAAGAAATGAAGTCTCTTTCACATGTACATGCTTTTGATTCCAAAGCATTAGACAGCCTGCTGCTAAGGATGTACACTGAGTGCACGAGTCTCCTGGGCATTGTCTCCTGACAGGCTAAAATGAATAAAGATTGGAGTAGTTACCACCAGATGCTCCAGAAGGGTGGGGTGGGACGCAGAACCAGGGAGGTATAGATGTTCTCACTGAAAGAGCAGGTGATTTCAGCATCTGAGCAATGTTGTGGAGGTTTTCATAAGGGAGCCTGTTATCACTCTGAACTACTTACAGAAAAATAGGCTATGGGTTTTTTTTCTCTTCAGCATACAGACACCTTGAGCCTGCAGCCACCATTCTGGGTTGTAATTCAAATTAGGCCTGAAAGGTCCTTACTTTTCTTGCTCCTATGAATGGGTTTTATAGTGAAAGAACAACCACATTCAATACCTTTTTATTCAACTATATGTCATTATTTCTTTTTAGCAGGAAAAAGGTAACTCAGGTACATGTGCTCACGAAGAGTAAGAGTACAGTATCACTGAATAAGAAATACCAGTATAGTATAATGACTGGCATCTTTAGTGCAGCCATAAAGTAAAACATGAGATAACACCACAGAAATGTGATTTTTGTGCCCTGAAGCCTTAAGAGAAGAGGACTTATGTGGAAATCTGTCTGTGAACTGGGCAAGAGAGGCTTGGAATATCTTGAAAACAACACGTCCTTCCCTGAAAGAGCATGAACACAGAAAAGGTGAGCACAGAAATGACAAAACAGGACAGGTCTGACCTTTACCAGTATTCATCAGTGAGATGTGGCATGACAAAACCAGGCGTTCTTACTCCATTAGCATCTGTTTGAGAGTTACCTGTTTCACCCAGATATCATTCTAATTTTTGTGACATTTTTGGTATAAAATACTATTTTCACACCTGAAAAGAATTATGCCCAGTACAAGTGGAGACAGAAATAAAATAAATCCTATGCTGCAGTCTACAATAGTGGAATAAAAGATCAACAGACAAAACAAAGAAGGAAGGAAAGACCATCAAGACATCTCCTTCAGCAGCAAGCACTGAGATGGAAATCTAAACATCAGTGATTCTTCCATAACAAGCAGAGCAACTGCAGGAGCAACTGTGAGGTGGTCAATAAAGTCCAAGGGACAATTTTAGCAGGGCACTGCTTCGTATATGGGTGATGACCACACAAGAAGCAGTGTCAGTGATGATGATGGAGCCACTGCCTGACTGCATGTCATTGAGAAAACAAGTCCAGAGAGAACCTCCTTCTCAACAAGGGACACTTAATTGTTCAGACAGGAAAGTATAACACGTGGAAATTATACATGCATGATGAGAAATTACCTGCACAACAGTGTGTAGGCTCTGAGTCTGGACTTGAGACTCTGAATGCAGCATAGCTGGGGGGAAGAGTAGGAGGTGGCTAACAGCCATGAGATGATTATTGCAATCAAGGCTATTGCCTAGATACCCACCAGTGATTCATTCTTATTTTTCCAAGTCACCATTTTATTGTGTTTCTCCACCCCATCACCCCATAAATTCTGTTTGGATTTATTGACTGCCAATACAATTTATTTCCCCACTTTTCTGGTTACGGGTTTGGCCCAGTGTTCCTTAAGTGTTCCGTAATAGGCTTCAGAAACTGAATGCTGCCATTTTCTGCCAGAAGGCATGTGGCACAAGGGTTGAATTACCACCTGTCTTGGAAAATGTTTTGAAATTGCAAAGTTAAAAATCATTACTGCAGTCAAAGATTTCTGAAGTCTCCAACTGGACTTTGGCTGTCAGAGCTTTGACTGCCTTCCCTCCAAAAGGAAACAGAAAGATGGCAAGAAAAAGCTCTCTTCTCCAAACGAAGTGATCTTAAATGTTAAAACACTAGAAGAAATTATTTATTTAGTTACCTGCTGTGCTCCACTAACAAGTCTTTGATAAACTGGTATCATTGTTTATTCTATTATTGCTGATGAAAGCTATTTGATTATAGCTGTAAAAAAATCTCTATAAAATCTTAAATAAAAACCACATGTTGTGGCAGAGGCCTTTAGAAATAAAAAACATTTTAAACATACTTTGAAGACAGCCTAATTCTACTGTTTTCTTTTAAGCTGAAAGGGGAAGTGCTGCATTATTGAAAGACTGAAGAATCACAGATACATTATTTACTATTAATTAGATATCTTGTTATTCCATATTTCTATCTATACATGGAGCACAGTGATCATGCCCACTAGGAAAAGAAATGCAATTATCCCTGTTTTTTCATTAACATTTCAGTCAAGGATGGTATTCTTCACATATTTTGGAGATTCAGATTATTCTGGTTTGTGTTATTTAAAGGCGAGATTACACAGATGCAAGGTGGTGTCACAAGAAGGAAAGTGGCTTTTGATAGCTGTAAAATATCTTTTGAGAGCCAATAAAGTGGCCAGATTCAAAAGTCAATATGCAAAGCAAGACTGTTTGCTTCTCCTTGTAAGGAATCACAAATGCGTCTATTTAGTTAGAACCCCAGAGTCCAACATGGTGCATTTGGTTGAACAACTGAAAAACCTACTTTTCTTCACATGTTATGGCTGTTGAATGAGCATCTGAACCAAACTCAGTCCCCAGGAAACATTTCCAGCAAGGCCTAAGAAAAATTCACCCTCTTATTCTAGGTCAAACATGCCCATAAGCAAAGCCTAGTGAATATATTCATGTTAAAATGTGCTTAATTATCTAGTTAATGATCCAGATTATGTATGATCCAGGATAAAAACACATACGATCCCCCATATATTCAAAAGGAATGTGACTCCTATAGACCTGGTAGTGAGCAGACCACTAGTTTATACAGTACTATTAGTGTCTTGTAACCCACCTGAGATTACATATCAGTGTTCCCTCTGTGTGCTCATAGCAGTAGGGCTACTGTTTGAAGATCCTTAATGATTACAACTTGTGGGCATGTAATGTACACCTAACAAAATACTAACTACTGATAGGAAAGCCTCATTAAAAATTAGATACTCACTATATTTATAATCTATTGTATGCCCTGTATTCCCTGTTCACTGAGAATGATTGTAAATGATACCTGAGAGCCAGAGATCTCATTTTTGCAGATGTCTCTGTGTTACTTGTTTTGAAATACAAAATTAAAATCTTCTAAAGTATTAAGAGAAAGGAAAGCAGAGTGCCAGTTTCCATTCCATAGATTTGAATGACTTACAATATAATAAAATGTCCTTTTTCTTTAATAGTATACAGCATTTATTTGCTGGAGGCTACTTTTTAATTTACATTTGCATGTATTTCAGAGCTGGCATTAAAACACAGGTTTTATACCATGAATATTATCCTATCCAAAACAACTGTACATATGTATTCTTAATGACACAGGAATTTCCAGCAACCTCAGTGTATAAAAGGCATTCTTACATCATCAGTTTGAAATGCAGATGTATCTGGGATGGTCTGCTGTGCTCTATCTGGTTCAGTAGTTCACAGCAGTATTAATTCTTCATACAGATAAATGGATTCAATTCCCAGTAACAGTATGGCCCCTTTATGCTGCTCTGCCAATATAAAGTCATACTGAAGGGGATAAAAATACATAGAAGGAATAACTTCTGCACACACCTCTTCCCTCAGAGCACAGAGCTGAGGAAATAGGATACATTAAAATATCCCAGAATGCTCTTAAATCAGATCACTAACCAGGCAAGCGCCTGTTGGCACCAGTGGAATATGGGCCAAGTAAAATAAAGCTCTGCTGTTACTCCAAGTGAAAAAGAACGGTGAACTGGCCCACTGGAGTTCACTGGTAATTTTGAGGACGTAGGGGTGCAAGGTGCAGTTGCCCAAATGGAGACTGGGCAGGACTACCACAACTGCCAGTTTTGCTCTTGCAAGAAGTGCTCACAAGTGTGATTCTTGAATGACTTATACCAAGACCGACCATTTGTTCCAAGTTGCCACAAAGCATTAACCCAAACATATCATCAAACTGAATAAGTTAAGAGATGGAAAAGATAGCATTTTTTCACTCACTTCTAGTAGAAGTCCACCTTCCTGTACAGCAGTCTTGTTAGATACATTGTCTTCTTTTATCGTTGGGCCACCTTGCTTCTTAAAGTGCTTTTCTTGAATGGCTGTTGGAAAGAGTTATTATCAATTTAGCAATCAATCATAACAATTAGGGCTGCTAGACTAAAATTCTTATTTAGGCATTTAACATGCATTGATTTAATTGGGAGTTACTGTCTTTGTGGTCTGGATCTTAGTTACTGACAACTTTCTTTTGCTGTGAGGGAGATAGATACATATTTGGCAGTCCAGATGTTTTTTATATGAAATATCTATCACATTTTTTATTGAACACATTTTTTCCATTAGTGTACTCTACATAAAGCAACATCCAAAACCCACAGGAAAGAAAGAAAAGAAAGTTAGCAAGTTGTTTTGTTTATAAAAATATGTATTATGACAATATAAAGAAATGCCTGTATAGCTCATAAGACAAGGGACTGAAATAAGTTTCTTATTTTCAGTGCTGACCTTGGCAGCAGATTGTTTTCAGTCTCACTTTACCCAATTCACTTCTGCAAGTCTGAGCCTGATTGTAAGATTCAAGGGAATGTTCTTAAACTGTTTCAGTTTTAGACAGAAGTTTAAAGATTTTTTTAGCAGGTTTTACTACATGAAATCCATGAAACTCTCTCACAATAGACTGAAACTGCATATATTTTTCCAAATAATAGTGAAAACTTTCCCAGGAGTCAAAACTGGTAAGTGCTCTTCCCGCACACGGATTATCATTGCTTGATTTGAAATATATTTGAATACTCAGATTAAGGTCTTCATATGGATATATCCCATAGAAAACCCCCTGTAACAGAATTTCTGAGAACTTCTGTATCCTTGAGGGAGTATGACAGCAACCCGTCTTTATCATTTGGTCAGTAAAATTTAAAGAGTCAGTTTTACCCAGAGATGGGTCATACAAATAGCCTGGTAGCAAACAGAGATTCTGTTTTCTGTTTATTCTCCTTTCCAGAGAGAGAAGGAGAGAGGAGAACATACCAGCAAGATTAGCTGGGACATTTGATACACATTGTCCCTTCCAGCTAAACGAGAGCTGGAGCAGCCATGGCCAGAGATGGTCAATAATCCAAGAAAAGAAAGGCTGAGACGCACAGGAATAGTTTATACCAAATCGGAATAAGATGAGGAGACAGACAGCAAGAACCTAATGGTTCTGAGCTTGTTCATAAAACCCATGAGAATGGGATTTAAATTTTTAGTAAAATACCAAATTAAGTAAAAGGTCAACATTTTTAAATGGCTTGAATAATATTTGTTGCAAATGAGCAAGAATATGATCTAAATGGACTCACTTCCTTTCCAAAGGTCCGTGCAAGAGTCCCTTATCAATTCAACAGCCTAGTGAGGAACTCTTGCAAGATACATCAGCATTTTACAACAGATGACGGCAACGCAGAACCACACTGACTAAATATCCGTGATGTTTTTTAGCTTACATTGTAAATATTTGCCAACAGTGGTAATGTTGGTCATTACCCCAAAGCAATCATCTCAAATGTATAACTAGATGTAACAAATCCCTCCCCTGGGCATGGGAAAACACATCAGGAAAATTCCAAGCTGCCTAAACCACGATCCCTATCCACGTTTTCCAGCAAAAGCAGTTTTGTAATTTCAGACTTGTAAGCTAGGCTGCTATGAACACAGGATACACAGATTCCTCAATCTGCATTTTCATTTTGGTATAGCTTTTGAACTAAATGGAAGAGATCACTTTTTTCCCCCTTGACCAGTTAAGATTCCTGCTGCACCTGCCCATAAGAACAGACACATGGGCACGCATGACAATAATTTTTAAAAGACCAATCCCTATTCCAATGGTCTTTTCCAGAGTTTCCCCCCTTAGAAAAGATGTTTTTGTAATTATTGACACAATGGTTTGCAGTCTTTGCACAGGTTAAAGGACAGACAGGGAGGGGTGAGAGGAAACGAAGGTTTATTTTTTTGATGCGTTCTTCTGGTGTTGTGAAAATTCCACCAGTTCGAACTTCATCGTTAGTGGAAACTATTATTTTACCCGACTGAGCGGGCCAGAGCTCCCTGCCTGTTTGTTAGCCTTCAGGCTCGCACAAACACAGCAGCAGAAGCACAAGAGATGTTTGTTCCGCGGCTCGTCTGGCTACTATAAATTCCATCTCCAAATGGAAAGTATTTTAATGTTATTTTGCCAGCTAGAGTTACCCGTATGTTAGGCCACACACATCCGTTTCATAACATACCCTACTCACTGGCCTGGACTGCAAGGAGACCCATTGCACCATCAAAGACCAATGACACCCTTCCGTGCCAAGAAGCAAGAGCTCCTCAGAGACAGGGACGTTTGTTCCTTGCACCTGAGGCAGCAGAGCTGCTGCTCACTGTTCTGCCTCCCTGGTAATACTCCATTAATCCACCCAGGGCTTGGCTGGTACTGCAGGGACGGCTCAAAGGAGATACTGCTGCTACTGATGGTCTGTCACCTGTGGAAAGCAGAGCAAGACAGGCAGAAAATCACACAGATTCCCAAAATGAATGAGGAGGAGGAGGAGGAAGAAAAGCAAGACTCGGCAGGGTGAGGAAGGAAACTAGCAAGATGTTATCCAAGTAGGCAGAGAAGTAGGGGAAAGAAGACCAATCAGCCTTACGATGCCTCTGTCACCAGCAAGAATCAAGAGAGGGAACTGAAGGAAAGCAAGCATCAGTTATGATGGATGGCTTGATAGCAAGGGCCCTGATGCCAAGGCAGCTGTGAGTACCTTGAGTCAAGTTTTGGGCCTCTTACCACAAAAAAGACACGGAGGTGCTGGAGTGGGTCCAGAGAAGGGCAACAAAGCTGGTGAGGAGTCTGGAGCACAAGTCTCATGAGGAGAGGCTGAGGGAGCTGGGGTTGCTCAGCCTAGAGAAAAGGAGGCTGAGGGGAGACCATATAGCTCTCTACAACTACCTAAAAGGAGATTGCAGAGAGGTGGGGGTTGGTCTCTTCTCCCAAGTCACAGGCAACAGGACTAGAGGAAACTGCCTCAAGTTGCACCAGGGGAGGTTCAGGTTGGGTATTAGGAAGAATTTTTACACTGAAAGGGTTATCAAGCATTGGAATGGGCTGCCCAGGGAAGTGGTTGAGGCACCATCCCTGGAGGTGGTCAAAAGACGGGTTGACATGGTGCTGGGGGACATGGTTTGGTGATGGTTTTTTGTCAGAGTTAGGTTGATGGTTGAACTAGATGATCTTGAAGGTCCCTTCCAATCTAGATGATTCTATGATCAAGCTGAGACATTACATTAAACGGTAGCCTTCTGGAGCAAAGGTGAAGCCCATGATGATGAGAACAAACAAAAGATGGGAGAATGCAGGAGTACCGTGTCTAGTAGGCAGGGAGGAGCAAAGTGTGGAAAGATAAAGAAGAACAAACAGCAAAGCATGACTCAGTCACCTGAGGGGAAAACTTCTGGCTGATGGAGTTCCCATATATCAAGAATGGTGCAAGAAAAGAACTGATATTGCAGGCAGTCTGATGAATGCTGCTGGCTGTAAAAAACTGGAAAGTTTCAGCTTTGTGGAGCCTTGGACTGCTTTCTATGGGAGAGGCAACTCTTTGGACTAGATTGTCAGCCATCCAGCATAGAGCCCTCACCTACTAGGTTCAAAAATGGCAAACTGAAGACATGGGAAACAGGAACAGCAGAGACCTTTTTCTAAGCACAACTTATCTAGCCTGCACTTCCAGAAAATGCAATAAAACAGAAGATGGAGCTGTTCTGCCAAAGAAGATGAATGAGCATATTGATACCATAGGGTGATAAATACAAGATATACATGTAGCAGGGCTGACAGTTTTGCATGGTCATCCAATCTAATGACCATGGTACAGTCCCAGGCAACATTAAAAGCCCACAGTTTGGGAAACGCTGGAATGATACAGAAGGGCAGCACCATGGAAATATACAAGGCAGGGGGGAAAGGAGGCTAGGAGGAATAAGAACAAGGAGAAAAAATGAAGAAACACAGCCAATGAGATTTCCTGAAGGAAAGGTCAAAGATCTGAGCTCCACTTTCTGCTCTGAAAGCAGGGAAAGGAGTTGAATCCAAAAAACAATGTAGAGTTGGTATCGACAGCTAATTAATGCAGGGGAAAAAAGACTACAAAAGGGATGCTATGTTTGGCTGACTGGAGTATGGAACTGTCTCAGACGGTGCTGCTGAACCCCTCACAGCTGCACTGTCTCTCCCCAGAACACTGTAAAAAGCTGAGATCTCTTTTGAGCCTCCAGTCCTGATATGAGCATCGCTATCTGCATTTGCAAACCTCTTGGCTTGAAAATCAAATCTGGAATGTTGTAAAGTAGAGAAAAGCTGCCTGATGCTTTAAAGTCTATAGAAGTATCATGAAACCAGTTGTTCTCTTTCCCTCGGAAAGACCAGAACATTTATTCATAGCAGACTACTCTTTAGTTCAGAGGGATGGAAATTTCAGGACTGTCGTAAAACTGTACTTTTTAAACCCATGGGATTATAGTCTCCAACATGTTTCTGTACTTCTTCCCACGCAAGCACATCCTTCTTTCTTCAGAAAATAATTAGCAAAATTACCTGCCAAGCTCAGCTCTGTAACAAGCTAACGCACGGTCAAACTGTGTGTACCCCACCGACCCCAGGGACCTTCCACTGCTCAGGCTGCCCGAATCAGGCAACAGCACAGGGAAAAATTGAGCAATGAAGGGATGCTGTTTCTTATCTGAACACTTTGCCTGGGTTTCACTTGAGGTGTGAGAAGGGGACAGTACTGTCTTTTTCACAGTCAGTGTGCTGCAGGCATATCAGTTTCAAGTCCCTCTACAAGGAGTACCTGTGAGACCACATCTCTTCAGCGATACCCAGGGGATAAATTGTTTCTTAAAATGGTCAGATGAAAATACCTGAATCTAGCTTGCAGGTTCAGAGATACCACTTTATGAATGTAAGTCTTACTTTTGGTAACTGTTAGTTGAACGGAAGTGAAAACAGGGTCTTTCTTCCTGATCTTCTAGCTGCAGGAAGGATCAGCTATGCCTGTTACCCTGAATGCTAAGAAAACAAAACAAAACAACTAGGAAACACTCAGTATGAGCAATTCTGCTTAACAAACCGACAGCCATGAACTGAAACGCTGTTTCCTCTTGCTGTCTTACAGAGAACAGCATGAGTGACAATAAGGACCGGGCTCATTAGACGCACACTGAACTTAAACAATATACAAATATACAACATAAAGAACAGTTATTATATATCACTGAATGATATAAAATGGATGTTTGCACTCTGAAATACCACAATATACAGGTTGCACAAACGCTTCGGGAAAGAAATCAGCACCAAAATGCAGCACTCTGAATAAAAGATGTATGGTCCTCAGTCCTGTGGCGGAGGCTACCAGAATGCCAGATGAAATTATGCTTGCAATAATGCAAAGTTTTTCTTCTCAACTTAGCGGTTTTCTCAGTCTGCTTCTTCTTAAGAGATGCTTTGAAATCCTACTGCCCTTTGAAGTCTCTCGAGTACAGCATGACATTTATTTAAGGTACAACCCGAACTGTTTGCTTCCCAGATCCCGGCCCCTCTTTCTCTCGGAACCACTTTCCCCCATTCCCAGTGCGCCTCCTCCGTTTTTCCAGGTGCGGGTGCCTTGAGAGAGGGGCATCAAAGAGATGCCCCCACCCAGCAGCCTTCCTCTCCCCACCGCCCTCCCTGGGAGCTGGTGGGGCCACCTCGTCTTCCCTCCCCCCCCGCTTCCCTCCTCCTCCTCCTCCTCCTCCTCCTCCCCGGGGACCCCTGCCCGCAGGAGCCCTTTTGAAGGGGAGGCGAAGTCCCCGGTGCGGAGGAGGCAGACTGCTGACTAACCCCGGCCCCGCTGTCACGCAAGCCTGGCCGCCTGTCAATCTCCCCGGCGGCTCTGACAGGGGCCTGGCGCCCGTTCAAACCCTTGCGTGCGAGCAGCGGAGCCGCATTACCCTATGAAGTATTTCATAATAACAACAGCTGTTAAATATTGATGACTCCTGGCAAGCGCTGAATGCTTTTTCGAGAAGGTTAAGCCTTCGTGTAATGGAACCTAATTCCTTATTATGGGCTGTATCAGATATCTGGAAGTCGCCTAGAAAAACTCGAGGGGGCTTAGAGGAAAGGATCAGAAAATAGCTCTCGTGCGGCGGGGAAAGGGGAGAAAACCCACAGTGTGAGAGGTGAGGAGTGTTTCCCCTAAGTCAAATCCTTTTGCAAATGGATAAAAAACGCTGCTGGAGCGATCGTAAAAATGATTGGTTTTGCTGTATTCCACTGGACAACTGGGTTTGTGCTTTTAGAAATTATTGCAGATGGGAGAAACTTTCTAAAACAGCAATCCAGCTGCCACTGATGTCTATGTGTGTAAGGGTACACATGGATATTATTTCAACAGAAAAAACCAGAAAAGATGGAGAAAGCTCACATTCCTCTAGTTTTAATATACCAGCCCTGAGAGATCATTAAAAGATTTAGTGGTGATCGGGCAAGATAATAAGGATGAGATCTCAAAGGGGGTTTCCAGCAGGTGAGAAAGGCAGAAGGGTGAGCCCCTTGTTTTGGGCAAGTCCTGATACACTATCCCCCCATTCCCACAACAAATTCCCCCTCTTCCTCACAATGTTCTCTAAAATCTTTCAGTCCACTCTTTTCCCTCTTGCCCTAACTGTTGAGCAAGGTTGTTTCAGGAAGGGAATCAGTTCAGGGTGGGAGGTCACAATGGACAGACCAAGTCTTCAGGATGGAGCTGATGTCCCAGCCAGGGCAGGCAGTACTGGGGAGTCCAGCAAAATGGTAGCATCAGAGCCAGAGTGCAGGTGAAAGAGAAGAAACACAGACCGCGGAGTTCTTGGGGTGGCAACACCCCAAGAACTTTCTCTTGCCTGTGAGAAAGAGGCCTGTGTACCTTTAGGCAATAGAATTTAGATGAGGAGATGAGCAGCTGAAAACTGCTCACATTCAGTTGTGCTGTGGTGCAATGCGTTCTGCAAAGCTTCAGGAAAATATCTTACCTGTGGGGAACCCAGGCCTATTTATTGGGTTGGGATAGGGAACCATGCAAATTTAGGAAGCTGTAGGCTGGAAGGGACCTTTTAAGGTCATCTGGTCTAACCCACCCTGATCAAAACGGACCTGACTTCAGGTGGGCAGGTTGCTCAGGGTTTTTGTTGAGTATCTCCAGGAATGGATATTTCACATTCCTTCTAGGAAAACTTTCATTGTTTAATTACAAAGAGGATTAATTTTGTAAGGTAAGAGCTGCTTATGGTTTTAGGTGAATGGGCATTAGGAAAAGTTCTGGAGGGACGCTTCCCATTTCCACAATTCTTGCTCTCTAAAATGTGTAGAATAATTTAAGAAATGCTGAGGATGGTTAAATGGCTGTCACTAAAAGTGTATATATATGGAGAATGTGTGAATTAAGTTATTAGCTATTTTTATAATGTTTTTGATGGTTTATTCTATCTATATCTCACACAAGTGGCTCACAAAAAACCACACATGTTTATATGTAGCTTGGGACTGTAACATCTCCCTTATCCCATGACTTCTGAGGGATCACAGATCCAAAGAAAAGCTGTGCCTCCATGTGAAACTGGATTGTGCACTGATTATACAAACAACAGACTCAAAAGAACTTGTCTAGAAAGTACATTTCCTCTTTGCAGATCACGGTTGCAACCTTTCCCTCTTTGTATGACTCAACAGATGATCTCCCCAACAGACAACCCCACATTATGCACTGGCAAAGAAGACATTTTAGAGAACTGTTTGCATCACTGTGAGTAAATATTTGAGTTAGCAGTTGGTCTGGTGGACTATATTGGCTATAAGACTGCTGAAGACAGTCCTCCTAAATTATCCCAAGATATAAGACTTATTCCAAGTGATGGTATTATGTTTCATCTTCATAATTCCATTTGATTACATGCTACTTTAAGTATGCTGATTTGATGATGGGAACCTATTGATTTATAGATTCAATCCCGGGGCCTTAATTTTATCTTTGTATTATTCAAGTCTTAGTTTAATTAAGCTGTAATACATTAGCTTGTCTGGGTGTGTATTTGCTTGCACACCCTTTTGAATAAATCCATAAAAGATAAATACAAACTGGTTATTCTGTCAAACTACAAAATGGATTGCAACCCTGAATTATTGGCAACCTCGAGTAAGAAATCTGCAAACCACTTAGTCCACTTTCAAATCAATACCCACATGCCTCATAAAAATTATGATGATTCCAACAAATTCCTTGCCCCTTAAGTCATGAGCTTGTAAATTACATGTCCATTAATCATAATCGAGATCTACAGCCTAAGTTTAGTATATATTAAAAAAAAGTGAATTTAAGAGAACTTTATTTAGAATCTTGCTTAACATTGGTTAGTTTTGGAGTTCAGGACCTCAGATTGTACAACCAATGTAGTGGTTTTTTTGTTTTACTCTAGTTTCCATCTTCCTGTGTACTTCCTCTGTAACACTGCATGTTAAGCCAATGTAGAGGGATTCAGACTTCACCAAATGAATCCACATTAACCTTAAGTGTACTGTAGCGTGTTCTGACCTGACACAACCTGATTGTTTGAGTGGGAGCTCAGCAAATCTCACTGATCATGGTATACACTCATTTCAGAGGAATAGCACATCAGGACACATTGATTCTGGGATCTATGGAGCAGATGGACCTATCAAAAGAACTTGCAGAGATTTCCAGTTCTTCCATGTGTCCTTCATGACAGCTTGTTGGCTGTCCTGTCATCTTTGCCCTTGTCCTGATATTTTAAGAAATCTGTGCAGGCAAAATAAGATTTAGGTTCTCTATATCCTCTGAATTCCTAGCACTTCATCTCTCTATGGTCCAAGAATGTAGTCCTCTTTTGATATGGCTCATATTATTTTATTTTCCTGAGGCCATTTTATTCTCCCAATGAAAATAATACAACGATAGCCATTGAGATACACAGCTGCCCTTTGAGGAGAGGCTGAAATGGCTGTGACTGTTTACTGAGGCAAGAAGGACAAGGGGAGACATAACAGAGATTTACAAAATTGTAAAGACAGTGAATAAACCGAGTGCAGAACTGCTGCTCACCCAACCCCACAACACAAGAACAGTGAAATGCTCAATGACACCAGTACAGGAAGACTTTAAAGCAGACAAAAGAAAGCAATTTTGGAGATGAGAGTACCAGACTAGATGGACCACTAGTGTGACACAGTAGTGTATTTCTTATGTTGTTGTATTCTCACTGCAATGCCACGACCTTGTCCACAAAATTTGTTGCAGACAGAAAATAAACAACAGATGAGCAAGAACAGCATCTGTGACACAAAACAAAGTATATCACAGAAGTGACAATAAGAAAAATCGGAACCTTATGACAAAGCCCGTGTGTGACTAAATTTAAGCATATGGTGAAAGACCAGCTTGTGACTAATAATTGCATCCAAACAAACAAAAATAACTATTTTATGATAAAGAGCCTACTGAAATAAATTTGAGTCTGTAATATTTTTCAAAAATGCAAGTAATGACACTAAAATCCATTTTTTACTGAAAAGACAGCTAAGAGAAAAGCTTGTGTGTTGATAAGTAAGAAACTACAGTCTACTAGAATCTCTCCCACTTTAGAAAAGGTGACTTTAAGAATTGCATCTCACAGAAGAAACACAATGAAGTCCTGATAACAGATTTATCTTGAGAATATCAGAACATGTTTAGTCTTTATTGCCTGCAGAAGATGCGCACCATTTTACCCTCTTCAATTTAGATCTACAGTTTAGAACATTTAGTAAATCAATCCTTGGAAACTGAAATCAAATCAAAGACCAAGAGTGAAAATAAATGCAACTAGGAAAGTGAACAAGAAAGCATCTCTCTCCCTTCCTGATTAAATCAACCTGACAATGACTGAGTTATGTGAGATTTACATGATTTTTGCTTGCCTTTTTGGATTTGATAACCTCTTTTCCAGGCCTGTTTTTCAAATAGATTATCTCCTGAGCTCCCACTTCTCAATTTCTACTGCTCCTATAACATTCTTGTCCCTTTAGAATTTCACTTGCACCACTCTGCATGGAATGGCACAGACTAAAATCATACCTGCTAGCTCCAAGAGGGAATTTAAGTCAGTATCTCTTAGAAGAGAGTTGAAAAAGCATGTGTCAGTAGGCCAGTATATCACCCAAGAGACTGTTTAAAAATAGCCAAAGCACACGATCTGGAGAGGATAAAGGAAACCTTTAAGATGAAATAAACATTACATCTAAAATATTCACGCTGAGACCTTAGTGCACAGGATGTGCATATGTTACCCAGAAAACCAAATCTGGTTTCATCAGTTTCAGTGTTAGAAATATCCGTAGAGCAATTCCTTAATATCTGCTTTATATAGCAGCTATACTGTATCTGCTATTAAAGACACAGCCACATTTGCTTTCCAGTGTACTTTAAATAAGCACTTGCCAGGGTAAATGCAAGGATCTCCACCTTTGAGTCAGATGGATACCACAGCACACTGCTGCACAATCACCAACCCCTCAGAACGCAGCACTCTCTTTCTGAGGCTTTGCTTTGGTCTTTTCTGCTATCTGTGGAGACTTCTATGATGAGATTGACTGTATGAAGAGCTGCCTTGAGAGCTCAAATGCACCTAACGAGCTGTGGGAAAAATATGCCTGAGAGGAGGTCCTTGAGCTTTGGCCTTTCTACTTCAGGAAATAAAAGAACATGCTAAGACAAAATACAGGCAAATGAAACATCAGCAACAGTATCTAAAAGTTTTTTAAAAAAAAATTCCGAATAAATTTTCAGGATAATTTAAAAACACTGAACTACATTCCAGAACTTTTCAGAATGCTTAAGAAAACTAGTAACATGAAAATCATACCTAAAAACTCAGAATAAAGTACAAGTCATGAACAGAAGTCAAAAATTGAAGTACCAGAACCCTAAATTGATAATGTTACTATCCCTGGATATGTTTAATGTGTTTTCGTACACATTAATTTTTTAACTATGCATTTCAAGATTAGTCCTTAAAAGCTGTTGAAACAGACAGACCTTGCTCCCAACTGGAATCCCTTGTAAGCCAGAAGGCCTGCAGGGAAGACGTTAGTTTGTCCAAAAATAAATTGCTTTGCAGAACAGGAACTTTCTGCAGAATTAGAAAACACATGCACGTGATGTGTTCAATTACTACAAGAACCTTCATTTTTTACTTCCTCACAACTGTTTTGCTTTGCCTTTTTTTCACAGACAGGTTCCATGCTCAGAAAAAGATCCTAAGCAGGTCAGTAGTGGGGCTCCACATTCTCTCCCGCTTAGCACTAGAGAAATTGGATTTTTAAAAAATGCCACAGTCCCTAGGCCAACAATCAGAATTTAGACCTTCAAAATTTCTAAGTATAATGAAAAACGCTATCTTTATAAAAGGCAGGAAGGATAATATTTAAAGTTCTAAGACTGTAAATTGTGGCCCTGCTTTGATTTGCTTTTCAATTTTTAAAAACAGAAACTACTTAGATACAGTGATAAAATTAAAAGGCAGCCACAGAGTTCTTATCAGACTTGTCCCATGTGAAGACAAGGAACAACCAAACAACGTTTTGTATTTCAGAAACAAAGTTCTAGCTAATAAAATATAACCTTTTCTCCAGTTTCGACCTTTCTGTATATGTGTCATTGACTTGAACAGGCAAGTCTTGACTCCTGTGGAGGTGCCTGCTACCTTGACTCATAGCAAGCTACTAAAGAAATAACAAGTATTCCTTATGGGATAAGGGCAGGAAACTTGTCTCCCACTCATGAAACATATGGGATTGTGGCTTCAACATTCAAGGCCATTAGAGTTAATTACAGCTTTCACCAAGTGATCAATACTAGGTGAATGGTATGTATAAAGAGAATTATGATAAATAAGTTACTTCCCATGTTTCTTATTCTGTGATGGTCTTCTGGATGAAAACTGGTAATTTCTTACCTACTGACTGACCAGATCTGTTTTACACTCATCATGTGATATAAATATCGATTTATATTTTTTTAATCAATATATTTTATATGTATTACATATATATAATATGATCTTCATTGGATATACACAGCAACTTGCTGCCAGAGTCAGTCCATTAAGCACTGAAACAAAACTTACTAGCACTACGTTAAGGAAAACATGAAAATGTTTAAGGCAGAAAACAAGCACTGCAAATTGCAAAAAGCAAAAGCAAAGATGCTTTTGCACATATTCTTTAAAAATGTGCAAGTTAACTGGAGAAAACGTATATTCTAGACCCTACTTTGTTTTAAGCCGAGTATTTTTCAGAGGAAACTTTTAAAGAGTTTATCTATGAAGGCTGCATCCGAAAGCGGAACATTTTTTCTCCTGCCGGGGCAGATTTGCAGGGAGGAGGCTCATTTCTGCCTTGCTGGTCTGGCAGGCAGCAGAGCTCTATTCCTCTGATCAAGAGATCACTTTCATAACCACTTTTCTGAGGTCACAAATGAGTCTGCTGCAGTCACGCAACCCCTCGCCTACCAGAGCTTACTATAACAATACAGGTTCACGGAAACCTTTTAAAGAGGCAGCCCATCCTTTCGACCCACGCAGAAAGAAGGCACATGCGTGCCAATGCACAGGCTTCCCCCAGACATGCCACGGGACTATTTGATTTCAGTCGGAGCAGGGAAGAAATGTACAGATGGAGTTTTATCTGGATGGAGTCATATTGCCTGAGTAGAATCAAATAAAAAGTTAAGATAAATAGCTCTAAAGTTCTTTTAAGCTATACTGCCACCTTTTTCAAATATTTGTTCAGCCCATTCCTTTTTGTTATCTTAAAGGTCCATGTCTGCCAGCCATGTGCTACTGTGAATTATGCTAATTAAGATATTTAAAAGCCATGGTAAACAGTCAAACAAACATTAGATTCAATTAACAACAGATACGATTTCCCTGAATTCAACACTCCCCTGCTGCAGTGTTAGAAACACCAATGACAGAGAAATGGTAGATCAGGAAACGGGTTTACTATCGAAAATTTATTCTGAAGAATAACGACTACTAGTTACAGCTTGTTTCTAGGACAGAAAAGCCTATTTCATATTTTAGCTGACAGTGTCCCACAAATGAGCCATATATTAATCTGTTGTATGGATGTGTCTTGTAGGTGGTAGATGGAATGGCCTTTGGTTGATGGGGGGGGGTAGGTGGGAATTTAAAGAAAAAAGTTAAAAATATCGTTCCCCTTATAAATCAATTCTGCCTAGTGAAGGGGGGTGTGGAGCCTATTTTCACAAGCAGTTAGCACTATGAAAGCAACCGTTGTTCCATCATGAATTATTTGCACTAATTACCTGAAATAAAGTTTCCAAAAGCTGTTAAATTACTGTGGAGCCTACAATTTAAAAAATTAAGTTGGCTCTATTGCTCATTGACTTTTCAAGAGGATTAGTATATTTCATTTAAAGGCAGCACAAACAGGCTTGCCCAAACCAGATGCATAATCCAGCTTAAAGAAGTAACAATAGCAATGAGGACACAGTGTTAAGCCCATCGAGGACTCACAGTGTGGGCTGAGATGACTTGTTGGCACACTGTCCCGCAAGTTCATTGTTATTATTAGCCACGCTAGCCAGGTGAAAGCTCATTCAGGTGCACCCACATATGCTACAGACAGCTTCAGGGACCCTTGAGATGCACCCACAGGTTGTGAAGTGCCCTTGACTTCATCCAAAGGGGTATTCAGTCTTGACCTTGATGTTTATCTTCATCCAGCTCAAGCCATAGGAGATGTCCCCTCTCATCTGCACTGCAGTTGGCCATTTACACAAAAAATTACCTCCTAATCTAGCTTTGATATGCAACTAATGACACCCCAAAATCAGACTTGTCTCTGCTCCAGGTCTTGCCTATATTTATGAAAGGGAATTAGGATGGAAACTGGACAAGGGATTATGAGGTTGCTGCTGGTAGCCCTCACTGTCACAGCCTGGTGCACTCACATTGTGAAAGGAAAGTCAGGGCAGTGAGGCCAGCTCAACCTCAGACGCCAAACATCACCACAGTTTCTCAGAGAGGTGGTGAGACAGAGATGCTGATCTATAAAGGGAGGGTGCTGACAGTCTCCAGAGTGACCTTGAGGGTAACAGTACCAGAGTAGACAAGACTGCAGGCATTTTTGAAGATAGGTCATAGTTTCAAAGATTTCTGAAATTTCTGAAGATGTTGTCCTAAGTCGGAAGTAACCAACTTGTGCCCATTCACTTACCACTACAACAACTTCCCATGGAAATAAAAAAACATACAAGGTCAACTCCTGCTTAAACAGAAAGACATGACTTTGTCCCTATTTATGAACTTTGGCTAAGCCACAAGAAGTTTATCTAAAGTGAAAGAGCATTGGATCCTAATGCAAGTATTTGATTAACATGGTAATTTTTCCTTTCTAGTTATGTAAAGAGATACATGAGAATATTGTTCTGCTACTTTACCTTTAGAAACAAAATATACTGTTCTTCTGGAGGCAGTTGGCAGAAAAGTCACTGGTAACAGCAGGAATGAGTTTACATATGGGTATATCAGGGTAAACATCTGCTAGAATACTTGCTGCTCAGCTCTGTTCTTCACAGCAGGCTGTCCACAGAGCTGGTACCTAAAACATCTTGCCTTACTGAGAGTCTGTTTTATATTCCTTATCATATGAAGATAAAATATTTGTGATCTTTTTCAAGAACATGAACTCCTCTGCTCAAAAAGAATGTGGTCAATTGCCCCATTTTCTATGGGGATTCAAGAAGGCATCTAATACATGTGCCTGAGTGTCATTGGGTTCTGCAATTCTAGAGAAAGAATTGGTCAGTACTTTAGTATAGTAAAATCAGGACAAACAATGACCTTCGTTATGCCAGTTTCCAAATAATTACTACAAGCTTTCCTTGTTCCCCCCCCCCAGCTCTAAAAATTTGCATTTGACAGTCAAAGATCTGTACACCACCTATATATATGAGAACATTACTGCAGACAGTAATTTGGATTAGCTGTAAATCTGCCTTCGCATTATTGTTTTATTCTTTTTGTGAAGTTTATTTAATTTCAAGATTACCCAGAGAAATGTAATCCAACTCACTTATACTCCAACTAATAATCCAAAATAAAATAATTTCAGATTAGTATAATATAAATCATTATTTAATAAATGAATTTACTTTAAATGGCTGCTAAGAGATATTCTTTCATTAGAAATAAGTTTAAGTACGGTGAGAAATTACAGCAATTACAATCAAGGTTTAAGGATTCTTCAGTAACGTAATTAAAAAAATTATAGCAAACATACTCAAAAAACCCTTTCTACCTTCACCCTCTTCCTGCTGCCCCAACATACTTGAAGTTCAGCTACTTTTCTACAATGGCCCAGTGCTTTCCAGCCAGTTTTTGTCTGGAAGCGGAGGAAAGAAGTGTTCTGTTACTGCAACATAAATTAAATTCGCACTTGGCGAGGACTCCTGAAGGATACCTGGCACTATCCAAGAAGAAGGCAAATTAAAGAGCAAATAGTGCAGCTGCAGAAATTAGAGTAAAGCAAGTTGTTGTGACTGAGCCTTCCACATGTGGTGGTCCGTACAACCTCTTCCAGCATGGTGCAGCCTTTGCCTGATGTGCAGGATGAGAGAAGGATCTGCAGTCCCTAAACGTAGCCCCCTGGCCAAGGCAATGCAGACAGGAGTCGATGGAGTGAAGGCAGGATGGGGCAGCCTGGGAACATTCTGACGCCTGATGTATTTTCCACTGCCCAGATGTTCCCCAGTTGACATGAGCTGTGAGACACTGGATGCGCCAGTCCCAGAGGGTGTTCTGACCCCTGGGAAGCGCTAAAAAGGCCCAGGCTTGCCCGGCATCGAGGAGGCACAAAGGTATTTTGAAGCTCTGATCGTCTCTTCTCCCACTCGGTCCCCGTGCCAAGTTCAGCTGTGGTGCGGGAACTCAGCTGTGGTGCAAGATTTGTTTCGTACATTAACCCAATGAGCTAAAATACCATCTGAGACCAACATGTAGTTAATTGCTGTGAGAACAAAACTTAGAATTTCCTGACCTATTCAAAGTTTGAATTTCCCATTAACTCCACGCTCCCATACTAACAGATGGTATACAGGGTGTAGTTCCAAAACTCCCTGCATCAGAGTATATGTGAAGAGAACAAGATGAGCTGAACTGCACACCCCTGGAAACCTGCTCTTTTTATGCAGAATGGTAAACTTCCAAATAAATCAATTAATGTGCCCAAGTGGTCTCCCCTTCCACACAGATAATCCTGGCTGAAACTCTTATGCCAAAGCTGTCCCTGCCATGGGGAACTGGAAAAGCACTGGTTAGCAGAGCTGACTCATCAGCTGACTAGCCCACAACATCAGCCACAAAGGACCAAGAATGCTGGTGGTGGCATGAAGCGTGTGGGTGGGAGCAAAGGAATAAGCAATCATCTGGCAGCCTAATGCAGTAGGGAGGGTTGACAACAATCCATTATTTATTCCCCCCTCCCGCCCTAAGGCTTCATCCCTCCACTGCAGTGATTCTCATCATCTTGACGCTGTGGTAGGGCTCTGTGTAGGGGAGGGAATGAAAGGTACATCCCCTCCCTGTGGCCCATGCAATGAAAGCATCAGCGGGCTATCTGAGCTCACCACACCCAGACCACATAGGGCAAAAGGGCCTCATGGAGAGGAATGGAAAAGAGGTTTGCCTGGTCCTTCTTTCACCCAACAGGAGACGAGAACAATGTCTTACTAGCCAAAAAAAAAAAAAAAAAAGAGAAAGAGCATCGCTTTCCCACCAAAGTCGGTCTGTTAGCAGAGAGAAGAGATGGAGATCTAGCTCTGGAACGGCAGAGGGCAGATGTAAGAAAAAGCTTGGGGATGAAGAGAAGAATAGAGGGAAAGGGGAGAATATTGTAGCAAAGATTGGAAAAGGGGGAAAATTATCTATATGGAGATAACAAGAAAACCTGCAGATGAGGAAGATGCAAGAAAGAAAAGCATTTAAAAAGAGGTGAGGTGGGTTATCTCTAGAAAGGCCATTAGAGAAAAATAGGTGGAAAATATTTCTCAAAGGTTTCAGAAGAAAAGAGATTAACAAACTACAGACACTAAAGCAGGGATGGAAAGTCCCCATGGTAAACTAAAGCACATTCAGGAAAAATAAAATTGGCAGATTTAATTGAAAGCTTGACATGAAAGTACACTGATAAAATCGCCCCAATTGTTCACATGTATCCCATTAACTCTGTGTAGATCTGAGTTCACTTTTCAGTGTTCTTTCCCTTCAGCAGCCTGCTACCACTGTGAGTCTGGCTGCAACATGGCTAGCTGGTGCCCAATTTACAAAACACTCTCCAGCCAAATTACTGGAATGGTGAAGGTGTGAACTCACCCCTCCCAAGCTTCAACCTTTTCAATGGAATTTTTGCTTTGATTCCTAAAAATACATTTAACTTCATACACAATGCAGTTTTCAAAACACTGGGCCAGCTTCTGAAGTCCTGGCTTGTATTACTCTACTAATGACAAAATTAAGTGAAACATAATAAGGAATTAAGGACTTGACCAGTTGTCTTTACCTTTCCCCTCCAACCAAACCTGTTGTTTTCAGATAATAGGCTTTTTGTCTGGATTCTGCCTAGAGTAGGTGTCTCCTGGCAGATTGTCCCAGTGGGAAGAAGATTAGGTTTCCCAGTGTCCTCTTCATTATTGGAAAGTTTCTGTTGCATTTCTCGGTCTCCACTACAGGCATTTCAGGGCTTACAAGTCTTCCCCAACATGTTTTTCACATGCTGCTGTATGTATCATTTGGTAAGAGAATGACAGAGAGTTAAAATATTGTAGTTTGCCATTGCAGTTTCTTTCTAGCTGGAAAAACCATTCTACTTTATTTCCAGGACTAAAACTAAGTTAGTTGAACATTATGTTAGTTGAACATTAGTTGTGAACGCCCCGTCCCTGGAAGTGTTCAAGGCCAGGCTGGATGGGCTTTGAGCAACCTGCTCTAGTGGGAGGTGTCCCTGCCCATGGCAGGGGAGTTGGAACTAGATGATCTTTAAGGTCCCTTCCAACTCCGACCATTCTATGATTCTATGTTCAAAGATTCAGAAGATGGAATATCTGCTGAAGCTAGAATATCTAAAGTAAGCACACTCCAGACCTGTCTCTGGAGATAGTGATTTGACTAGATAAAGACAACAAAGAAACAATAAAGAAACTCCTCTTTTTCAAATGATCTCTTTGAACTTGGTACCCCTGCAGTATTGCTGCAAGGATCACATCCATCCTCTGTCCAGAAACTGATCTCTCTTCCCACCACATTTTGCCAGAGGTGATTATCTCAGTCACACTACTGGTTTTAAAGACATTATCAATTACCTCCATCATACTTACAAGGTGTCATTGCAAAGCAAACCTTCAAACTGACATTATCTCTTCTTTCCTAGACATAAGTCAGCAGCAACAAATACAGGGTGGACCACTTTCCCCAAATAATATGCCACTTACTGCTAAATATAGTAAATATTTCTAAAGTGCTTGCTAGCATCAGTAAGAATGGACTGAACATTGCAATGCATTATACCTTCAAACTTCAAACCATGTCACCAAGTATATGTTTGGCTTTCAAGAAAGAAGTCTTCCCTTAAACAGATGGATAGAGCTGTATTGCTAGAGTTTAATTATTATACAGTTCTGGTGGTTCTGAAGTGTTGAAAACAATCAATTCCAAGCCATTTGAGAGCACTCTGCACCTTGCATGACTGAGCCTTTAGTAACTACTAAAGTAATTCCTGCAATTTTAAACATCTCTAATTTCCTCACACAAATATTAGTTATTTTCAGATGTACAGCTGTAATTTATATGCAGCAATGTAAATTAAGACATAAGAAGGCATGGAAAGAAGAAATGCAATTCCATTTTTCTTCACTTTACTCTTTGGCCTCATAATAACATATTGGAATATTTTGCACAATCCTTAACATTCATCAGTTCAACATGTATTATCTAGGTTAGATTCCTTTTTCTCTCAAAAATGTTTCCATAAAGTATTTTTTATTGGGCCGTTTTCCCATACAAGGTTTATGGAGGTCATTTGATGGTCATTTTTATAAATTATTTGGGAAAAAATACAGAGTTTTTGTGACAAGTTTTCAGTGACACTGATATACAACATAATATTAACCTAGAGAAGATAGCATTTTCTGTACAGATGCTGAAAATAGGGGAATATGTAGAATTAATATAAGGTGGCATGTATTTTGCAACTATAAAATTAGTAAAGTAGTTATGAAATTGTTAATGGACTAGAAAAGGAAAACTTAAAATATGTTGGGTTTTGATTTAGGTCTGATCTTTGCTTGTTTTCAATCCTCCTCTCTCAGCTTCTTTCAGCTCTCTCAGCTTCCAACATGTAAGTAGCCAATTCATCTTGCAGGTTCAGAGGTAAATGGGAATAGTGGATATTTTATTTGCTATGACAAACAACTACAGACAGAGATTTACTTTCTATATTTACCTTCATCTTGATATATACAGATATAAAAAGGGAATGCATTGAGGGGATTTCAATGAAATTTTAGGGACACAGTAAATCCACATTTGTAAATCCAGTGGTAAGTCCAGTGCCAGACAGTTACATAGCATCAAACTTTCACAGAAGAAATTATGAGCTGATTTGAAGGAAGTTTTAAAGTATGTTTTAACTTCTCTTAATAAGCATTTAATGTAGTTTATTGATATGCATTCTACTTCCACTTATAGTCATATAGATGTCAAGATTTTAGAAAATGTATCAGTTGTGCTATCTACATGATTGCACCAAAAATTATAATCAAATGAAAACTCTATTTATAAAGGGAAATCTTCTGTGCCTCATCTAAAAAAATTACTTCATTTCATGGTGGTGAATGTTCAGAGCACTAATTTTTCTACTGCTACACTAGATAGAGAAGAAAAGCCTCTCTGTTAGTCAGTTGGAATTTTTTTTCCAATAACATAAAAAAGACACTAGACCAAATATAATTACATGAAAACAAGTCCTTTATAGTAAACCATTGAACCAAACCATAGGACTAATCATATAGCAAAATGAGGTAAGCTTTGCAGATACCAGTTCCCATCTCATGTTTTATGATTGCCAAGCATCTAAATAAGATCTAGTCACAGCTTAGAAAGACAGATGTCTTGCACAGATTCATCTGTATAAATTTTGTGATAAATCATAAACTTTTGGGTTTGACAAAATCTTCAATGTATACTTCCATATTTCTATAAATCTCACAGCCATCTGCAGCTCTGCTTACAACCAAGAATATTTCTGTGCAGGAGGAATTGGTGGGTCATCCAAGCATGATATCAAGAAAGGCATTTCATCCGTAAAGGGCAACATGAAGAAAAGGAACAGTGGATGTAGAAGAAAGAATCAAGGCTACGGGAAGGGGAAAGATGACTGATAAGAATATAGACTTAATAGGCAAGGATTATTACAATTACATGTCCTTAATGGGAAAAATCTAGGTGTAGAGATGCACATAGATGTGGTAGAGCCAGTTGCTCACTTAGAGAAATGGGCAAGAAAGAGAAGTTATTAGCTATGCTTTCAGTGGCACACAAATGCCGGTAATGTCAGGAAGGCCTGCAATACACAGGCTACAAAATGAGGAAGATACAAGAATTGGACAACAGTCTTCATGTTCAGAAATGAAGTTACTGTCCAGAAATGGCGAAGGGGGACAAGATGTCCCCAGCTATAGAGTCAAGACAGAGAGAGAAGGCAGAGTGTGGCCCCAGATGATTCCCAGGGCCATGCCTGATGCCCAGGGTTGGGGCTGTCCCCAGTGCACCCTGGCTGCTTTGCTCCTGCCTGTGGTGGTGGAACAGGCCCTGTCTAGGAGGACCTGATGGGCACCATGGGAAGCCTCCATCCTTTTTGGAGCAGCCATCGCTCAAGGCACCCTGACAGGTGCTTCTGACAGCGGCTGCTGGAGCAATGGCAATGTCAGCAACCAAACAGACAGAGATTCAAGAGAAAAGGAACAAAGCACCAATCTTGTCCATGGGCAACCCTCAGACAAAGTTATGCCAGACTGTCTTGGAAATTATGCAACACGGAAGACTGAAAGGCATGAACTGAAAAGACTTCAGTCTTCTCCAAGACTACGATGACTGATCAGAATGTGGACAATCAATTATTAAAGAAATCCTGAGAAATCATGTCTGTGGGTCATCTGATAATGTTCTTCTTTCCATGTGAACACTGAAAAAATGTCTCAGGGTGCTACTCAGAGAAGATGTCACCACTGAGTGTTGCATGACATAAAATAAGAGCTTCCAGTCATTGGCACACATTTTCTGGACTAGTAACCAGTTTAACCAGGGTTGCCTACCTGAATTCTAATGAGCTATTTTTTTTACTGCTAGCATTTAATTTATAGTTCATTTGCTTGTTTTGAAATAATTTAAAACTCCAAGCACAGTATGCCAAAAAAAAAAAATCCCCGAAGTACAAAAAGTCAAAAAAATGCTATCAGTAAACAAAGTTTAAACTGATTTTATCAAAGATTAAATAAAATCTTGAAAAGACAGAATGAATTACAGAAATTCCTCAGGCCACTTAGCCTTGCCCTCCTCCTTGTCTCGGCATCCTCTTGTCCATGGGTTTAGTCGTTCCAGTGGATCTTTAAGACTATGGATTGATGGAAACACTCTTGGCCCCTCAGGATAAAAAACTGTTTGGTCACTGACAAAGCATGTATCTACCTGTTATGAGACAGGAAATGACAGACACGTACAGACAATGCAGAAGGAGCAATACAAAAGCCCAATGAGATAACACTGATGCACATGGCAGGCAGTGGTCCAGGGCTTCAGTGGCCTAACAACTAGCAAGACTTTGGGGAGTAGAACAAGGCAGACATTTTTTTAAATGAAACTCTTGAAAGTAGATAATGAAATACATCTGTGAGTGTTTAATAGACAGAAGCAAAACAGCATTTATAGGAAAATCTAGTAAGTAGATGATGGAAGCCAGTTAAGAATCTAGCTAATAATCTTTATCCTCTCCCCTCCAGCCTACCCTGCACCTTCCTACCCCCTCCGCCCATCCAGCTTGATTACCTCCAGTAAACCTACTTTTACACATGACTTGATCTATATTAGGTATGAAATCCAGTTGAAAATCATAATAGGAAAAAGTGCTGGTAAGTGCAATTAAAAATAATATCATTTTGTCAAGTCTTGATACATCTTCGCAACTTCCACCATGTTTAGCCTTCAAACTGTATCTCAAGAACTTCTCAGGTTCCCAGCAACCACTATGCACTGCTAGTGAGGCATATGAGGCAGCATTTCAGAACTTCACAGACTCTGTAAAAGTACTACAAAGTCCAAAAGCTAAATAGTAGTCTTGTAATTCAATAATTTTTTTTAAGTCTTAGAAATAAAGTAGTTTTTTAGATTTATGTCTGACTAGCAGGGTCTTCAAAGGAACTGTGACAATATTGTTGTATGATTCTCACGTGTCTACATCCATGCTGCTAACTGGCGAATGGTCTTAGGACAGCTTGCTGAGTTTTGCCTGAAAATGTGATAAATGGCAAACAGGAGGGACCTATATGAACTGAAATATATGCTCTCACTTGGTCTGAGCCTACACTTGCAGCTTTCCATCTCCACGGACCACAAGTGTCATCTTGAGCTCTACTTTGTCATGGCAAATATAATTGTACTAATTCAAAAGATTAGAGTAACCTGATCTGGCAAGCACCAGAGAGGTATGTCTGCACTGGACATGATAGAGTGTTGTGCAGAGGTCTTTGAGCTAGCTCTAAGCTAGCTAGCTAGCTAGCCTTAGCTAGCTCTAAGGCTATTGGTATGAGCACACCATGTCTTATGCTGCTACATGGAGATAACAGGAGCTTGGAAAAAGGTGTGGTTGCATTGGGATACTCTAATAATTGGCACATACTCTAATAAACTGTGTCTCTCAGAAGGACTAATTCATGTGGGCTTATCCCTGGAGAGAGATAGCTACTCCGCTTCTCGCTATAGGACCTGCTCTAACATCTGCATTGTTTCAGAGTTTTCTGAAGAGAGCTTCACTATGTGCTGTAAGCCAAAACCGAGGCAGTATCAAAGTGAGAAGAGAAACCAGAACAGTCTCCCACACTGTTCTGTAGCCTAGAACTACTTCTCTTATTTGTCTTCAAAGCCCCATGCAATTATATTATGCCCAGCTAAATTCCTTGCTGTGTTGGATAAGAGGTATTGCCTTTCCTTTAAAACATATCTATGTTTAAAATAAGAAACAAAGTAAATCATTTTCTTGACAGTAAAGAAACACGTTTCCTCTCAGAGACGGTAATCACTCATGAAGCTGAGAACAAGTGTAAACCAAGCCAAAGTTCATGTTTGAGGGAATGCTTTCCTACTTCCCATCTGCTGCAGCAGTGCTTAGGACAGAATTGTTGCTAGGACTACAGTCACTAGCATCTTCTGGAGTAAAAATGCAATCTTTCCTATGATGATAACCAATCTTGTTTCCATATCCAAGAAAAACTTGAGTTGCAGTCGAACTTTATGCTAAGTTCTTCCTCAGTCTCCAGCATCCAAACACAATTTAACTCAAGAAAATGAGGTCAGTAAAAGTTCATTCATTATAATGTAGGATAATAGAATTTGATCCACAGGGGAGTATAAAGGCATTTCAACAGCTGGTACCAGGCTGGGCCGGGGAGGGTCATAGCTGCAGAGGAAGGACTGAAGAAGCCCTGTGCTCAAGCAACATCAACATCACTGAACACAAAAGACAGTACATATATCAGTCTACTGCATTAGATGGGCCCAGTTTTTTCCTTGCTACATACCCATGTTTATTTACACATGAGAATGCATAGTGTGAGCTAATCAAATGCAACCCAGCATAAAAGCCTACCAAATCAGGATGGTTAAAAATCACTAAGTAAGTTGTAGAAAGCTAAAGATCCGCACTTAATGTCTCAAAGTATTCTGGGGACTTCCCCTAGCATTAGACAAGTGTAGCAGCTGTGGTTTGTGGGAACACCTATAAAACCAGTCACTGTGTGTCTGTGACCATATTGTCTGGTTCTGAGTACTCTTCTACTATTGCTTGAAACAGTGGAACTCTTCCAGTGCCAAAGGCCCACAGGAGAAATCTAACAGTCAAAGATTCCTCCCTCATAACTTGTCATTTCCAACTCCCTGGTTTTATAATCAGTCTTGTCAATCCCAAGAGAAACATTGAGACTTACAGGAATGTTCACTTGAATGGCACCCAACAATACAAAAGTGGTATAAGATATAGACCCAGAGTCACAAGAGGAAGTTCTTCAAGAATATCATGATGCTGTATTTCCCAAAGACAGCACAAAGTCTATTGAGTCCAGCCCCCTTCATGCAGATGCCTGACTCAGTCTAACAGATCTGAGCTTGTTAGTTCTGATATGAACAACACAGCACAGGGAATGAGTACCCTGCCCAGTGGCAGGACAAGGGGCAATGGGCACAAACTTGAACATAGGAAGTTCCATCTAAACATGAAGAGGAACTTCTTTACTTTGAGGGTGGCAGAGCACTGGAACAGGCTGCCCAGAAGGTGGTGTCTCCTTCTCTGGAGACATTTAAAACCTGTCTGGACATGCTCCTGTGCAACCTGCTCTAGGGGGACGTGCTTTGGCGGGGGGGTGGACTAGATGATTTCTAGAGGTCCCTTCCAACCCCATATCATTCTGTGATTCTGTGATACTAAAGAGAAAGCTAGCTAGCAGAAGGAGGTCCATCCTGTTACAACAAGGCACAAAGAGAAGATATGGTCCTCTTCCAAGAGTCAGCAAAGTTGTCCCAAGGGTTAGAGAGATCTCCAGGTTATCCAAGAGGATATGTAGCTCAAAACAGCCTCAGGCATTAGTTACATGGAGTGAATGGTGTCCCCAAGAAACAAGGGAAAAGAAAAAAAATTAAGCATTGATATAAGGAATATGGCACAATAAAATAGTCTCTCTGGCAATTCAAAATGTCAAAAAAAATCTAGTCAAAATAATCCACTGTTGGAAAATGGGTAATGTAGGGGAGAGCCCACGTGCAGGTGCTTCTCCAGAAATGAGTCCTGCGAGATCCTAGGAATGAATATATGCAGCTTGCCTGCCTGAAGTCTTGACACTGGTAGAAAAATTTCAGTGATGTAGTATTTTAACACTTGATTAGATAATGACTTGCAGACAGTAAGTCTTCCTTCAAAGATTTACTTACGTAAACTTATGCAGCAGAACACTTTTTCCTCTTTTCAATTGCCATGTTGTTATGAGATGGTAAAATTAGAGAGCAAGAGAGAGTGGAAAATGTTTCTTTCATGAACACTCCCTTTTTGTCTGAAACACTTTGAATTCGGTGGTAATTTGGATACAAGGATTCAATTCAGCCACAGGAATAACCTTACCTGTTGCCCACTCTGACCATGAAAGTTCCTTCTCAATGCAAGTTGTTGAATAGGCTGCCCTAAGAAACTGAAACAGCTGAAATACTTACAATCTAATAAACTGTGACTGTGCACTACAGCAACATATACCCTAAAGACATTTTGTGTGCATGCAAAAAGAAAGTCCTTATTTCTCTTTCAAGAAATAATTCATTCAGGCAGTTCATTTCAGAGGACAACACTGGGAATGCTCCAAATCAGTAGAATATGTCTTTAAAAAACAAATTTGTTAAACTGTTCGGTTATGTTGGGGATTTCTTGACTCAAGGTAACAGCTTCAACACTAGTTAGGCAGAGAACCACAACTGGAATGCTAGATTTATAATTCAAAGTACAGGTTTCATCAAAAACTAGAGGCTTGTTGATAGTCTGAAAGCCTCTTACTATTTCCATAATGGAACCCAATATATAAATCATACCAAGGAAAGATAAGTGTGAGTGAAGAGATGGAGTCAAGGAGGTATAATTCCATTATTTTTGATTTAGGCATTTTATCCTGTTCTCAGTGTAGCCTCTCTTACAATATTTACTGTATTTCAGATATTTTATTATTTTACTTTTCCTGTATCTGTTCTAAATATATCCAGTACAAAGGATGTGAAGAGAGTCCAATGAAAAGACAAGAAGATGATGAATGCACTGGAGCATCTCTCCTATAAGGAGAGGCTGAGAGCCTGGAAAAGAGAAGGCTCAGATGGCATCTCATCAGCATGTATAGATACCTGAAGAAAGGGTGCAAAGAAGAGGGAGCCAGGCTCTTTTCAGTAGTGCCCAGTGACAGGATCATAAGCAATGGGCACAAACTGAAACACAGGAGGCTCTGTCTGAACATCAGGAAATACTTTTGCACTGTGAGGGTGATTGAACACTGGCACAGGTTGCCCAGTAAGGTTGTGGAGTCTCCATCCTTGGAGATATGCAAAAGCAATTTGGATATGATCCTGATCAGGCGCTAGGTGGCCCTGCCTGAGTTGGACCTCCAGGGCCAGATGACCTCCAGAGGTCCTTACCCACTTCAACCCTTCTGTGATTCACTAAGACAATGGTTTTACATTTAAGGGAAAGCTTCAGGCTACTGGAACCAGCTAACAAATGAAAGAAGAAATTTTCCCATGGAAATGTATCCAGTACAGGCCATAATTGTAACAATAAACTCAAATGTATGAGTTTAGTTTCAAAGTCAGTTAAATCTTGTTGTGGAAAAATTTTCCTTGCTTACATAAAGTAAAATCTGAAAAACATATTTATACTAAAAAAGCATAGAACTTGTTGATCCAGAAAAAAAAACCTTTAGCTGAGAGATTTTGAAAGGAAAACCCTGGAAAACAGAAATGCAGGGAGAGACAGCAGGGTGAGGGGAAGGATGCCTGATAACCCCTCTGCTTGCACTACAGTGGAATCCTGGATCCTCAGACCAGGAGGTTTGATCAGGTAAGCAGCACTCCTAAACCAGTGTTGAATAGCATTCTGGTGCCAATAATAAACTGAAAGCAAGATCATTCTTTGTTTCCCTACCCACCTCAAATTTTAATTTCTTAATTTTCTGTGAGCGTCACTGGAGTGACAGGCGTGTCACATCAGAAACACATCTGCAAACCATGGAGTGTGAACTGCTGCACAATAATAATGACTGTCCTTCCTTAGGACAGCCTAACCTAAAGAATGAACCTAAGGAATCTGAGTCAATGTAGCAAGAAGTGCATTTTTGTTATTGAGCAAGGAGATCAATGGCCATGGATACAGTAGGAGGAGATGAAAGCTGGAACAGACTGCAAGTAATTGAGGATACTGAAAATCAGGCCAATGTGAGGAATCCTTTGCTTCTTTCTTCTTAAAAGGGATAAATCCAATTTCCATTAAAGATAAACATTGGTGGGAATTGGATGACACCAAACACATAAATGAGTAAAAAGAAGTGACCACTAATATAAATGCTAAATCAGAAGGACAGAAATCACACAGTGTGTGCTATCCTGACAGAACTGGGGAAAAAATATATATAAAAGAGATTTAATTGAAGGAGATAAATGGCTTAGAAAGAGGGGGGACAGCTTGATGAAAGTGACCAGGAACTCCTGGAACCAATGGTTCTTCTACAACAAGAAGAAGGCACGGCAATCCAAGGCACAGCAACATGAAGACACCAAATCAATGTGTAGGGTTTAAGCATAAACTATCTTGGTGGCAGAGAGGAGTGGGAAATACAAGAAACAACCATCTTAACAAAATCTTGAGTTCTTCAATGACTGGAAGCTCACAGAAAATATATTTTAAAATTAATAAAACAGTGCACAAGTGTATAAGAAGAGAAATAGAAAAGCTAATGCATAAAATAAAATGTAGCAAGAAAGGGAAGGTTATAAAAAACACACTGGAAGTCTTTTGCCTGTACAAGGTTGGGAAAAGAGTTTTCTGCTGCTCATCAGAGGGGGATCTACAGATAATGCAGAAAAAAGGTTTTGTGTTTATTGCCTCTTTTTTCTTCCATCAGCTGGGATCAGATAGATACTGTCACTAAACATCAGCTTCAAGACTAGTGCTTGGATGAGTTTAATATTTGCAAGTTAGTTGTGTCTGGTGAGACTCATTGCAGCATAGTCTGGGAATGAGCTGAAGCACACTCAGAGCTATTAGCTATTAGGCTATGAGAAATCATGACAGAAAGGGGAGATTTTTGAAAGACTACAAGAGGGTAAACATGGAGCTTATCTTTAGAAAGCATGGGAAGAGGAAACCATAGAATAGTAGAACCACTAAGCTGAGCCTCAATTCCTAGGAAAATTACTGAAGAAAAGTATCAATCAGCCTATTTGTAGAGACATAAAGGTAACAAAAAAGAAGTAGAAATCAACAGATATGTCAAGGATATGTTGCCATGTTACACTGATTAATTACCTTCTACAACTGGACATGCGGATGGGAAGAATAGACATTACATATCTTCATAACTTTTAAAAAGTCATTCCTACTGTCCCACAATGTTTTCATAAGTAAATTGAAGAATGACCTTGGAAGGGCATCCAAGCTTACTAAGGAAACCATAGTCTGAGAAAACATAAAAGTAATTTGCTGTACAAGGAACGATGCATTGCACATACCCTGGATTAATTTTGAAAACAAGACAAAACCAGAACAAGAACAATTAAAGAAAATATAGCCCTTGAGAAAAAAAAAATGAAGGAGAGGGGCAGGGCTGTTTTGTCTAAAGAAGAAAAGACTGGGGGAAACCTGTAACACCTTCACAACTGTAAAAGTTCAGGTGCCATGAGAAAAGGGAATAAATTGTTTTTCCATAGAAGGAGGGCTTAAACTCAGTATGAAAGCTCCAGCTTGGATGTTGGGGATTGCCAAGGAAGATGTGAAATCACTCATGATGCAGATCTACAAAAGCATTAGACAAATGACCCTCAAGTTTAGGCACAGTGGATTCTTTACTCAGGAAAGTCCATTACAGGCCTGTTTCCTAAAATCTTAAATTCTTTATGGAAACAGATGAACTAACATTTGTAGACAAACGTCCTAGACTCCACTGTAATTCAGTTTAAAATGTATGTATAACAGCAGGTCAAACAACATCTCCAGGCTTGACTATCACTAATTTTGGAAAGAACCAGATTACAATTTAAATATAAATTTACAGAAACTTTGAATATATTAATTCATAGAGTTAATCTATGATTCTCTACATTCCTTATTTTGTCATCCTTAAATCTGTCAGATTTTCAGCTTTCAAAATGAAATGAAGTCGGGAAGTAAGTAACTACAGAGAAAGCACCGAAGTCTGAAATAAACACAGAGAGTCAAAATAATACTACAAGGGAATTTTTTGAGGGGATGACACTGTTTTTATGTGTGCATGCATGTGTCTGTGTTTGCCTATGTGTATTTGTGTATAGAAACAAAATACACATTTCTGCATGCATAAAATGACCACATGGGAAAAATAGCAAGCTTTTAAATCAAATTACTTTTTACATAAATTATGAAGTAAAGGATTTAAAATACCCCCAGTCTATGTTTGCCATCTAAGACTGTACTCAACAACATCAGTTATCATTTATAAGGAAAACTTATGGCTAAAAGGACTAACAGTAATGAATAGTACGTTGAAGGAAAGTTTGAGCGGCGCCCTGGTACAAGGTTAGTTACACCAAGAACCGAGGAGCACTAGTTGTAACTCTATTGGACTATCTAAATTGTCATAACTATTTTTCTTTCAGGTACTGGGGAGCTTAAGTTAGCTGTCTCTCAGAAAGGATCTGAGATGCTGAAAGAACATCTTTTTCCATAAATGTACAGAATTAATGTGAATAGGAGAAGGGAACAATTTAAACGATCAACAAAAGGGAGTTGTTTTTGAAGTGGAGCAAGACCACCATTTTTCCACCAGTGGAATACTGAGAAATAAGAGGTACTACAGATGTATTGTCAAGAGTAGTAAAGGAAGACAGACTACAATTAACCAAGATGGAATATGGCCAAGACAGGGTGCCAGCAAGCTGAAGTGGTCTCTCCATTTCCACAGGAGCCCCACCCATGGCAAATTTTGGTCAGGCCTGAGCGACCGGCACGGCTTCCTGTCGCAGTTGACGTCTCTCAGTCTAAGCACTGGTTCAGATACGTGTCACTTGATACAAGAGATCTGGTGAGACTGGAAGGAATGCTGCGAGCCATTTTGAAGTGCTTATCAGGAAAATGCAAAATGACTAAATGCATATAGCTTGGGGAGAGTGGGGCTATTAATAGAGCCACTGCCAACTGATAACAGAGATACAAAGACTGTAAACCAAGTAGACAGGTTGGAAGCCAAAGGAAAACATTTCTGAGAATGAGGGAGGGAATCCGCCATAGTGACTTGAACCGAATACTAGAAAAATCCATCTCAATAATCAGATCTAAATTTTGGAAAAGAACCGAGGCTTTGCTTAAACAACTTAACTAAGATGAACTGGCTACACGCTTCAAGGTACTAACCTGTAGTGGTGACTAAAGAGGGAACAGCTGACTGATGAATATTCTCTATCCCCTAACACCTCATTCTCTGCAAAATTATTTTCATATTTGAAATCAATATGGTGAGAGCACTCCATGCCTTTCAATTGGCTATTGATCTTTATAAATATAATATTTGTGCCACACACCGAGTATTGCAGGGTAGCTACTGAAAGGACACCTAGTGGTAAGTAAACGAGTATGTCCAGCAAACACTGGCACTGTTGAAGGTGTGTAATTACAATTGTTACGGGAATTGCTGAACTGTTCTGGGTTAAATCTGCCTGAAATGTCATATATGAATTATGTGCCAAATAGCACTATTCACATTTTTTAAAAATGGCAAACAGCATTCTTACAAGCACTTTTTAAAAACATGGAATTTAAGCTTAACTTCCTTAAAGCTCACAGAACAGGCTTTTAAACAAAACATCACAAATTTCAATGTCGTAAATCCCTGCTGCATCAACTTTAGGAATATCAGATAGCTGAAGAGATCTTATTACAGATATGTTTTGTGTGATATTCAAATAAATTTCACCCATCACCCTGGTCCTCTATTGTGCCACTCTAAAATATCCTAAGCAATTCCTCCCTTCTAGTCTTTCTCTCCTATGAAGACAAAGAGCCGAAACATATAAACTGTACACATTCAAGCTAATTTCACTCTTTTTCTTTTTTTTTTGTCCACCCAACTTTAAAGCCACTTCTGGCCTGTGTTTATTCCACACCCCTTAATATGTACTAATGCCCTTGTGACCAGGAGATGCCCACCACAGAAAGCTGTATTCCAGATGGAGTCATGCTGGTCTCATGCAGAGAAGGATTATAACCTTCCTGTGTAGTGACATGCTGCCTCTGGGCAAACAGACCAAAATCCACACTTGGATTCCTTGTTTATGTCAACAGATCGTATTACAAGCATAGAACATTTTGCTGACCACTGTCCCTCTTTGATTATTGTTTTTATGTTCTCTTTTCCAGGTTTGTCTCTTCTATTGAACACCAGTTCCTTTGGATTAATTTTTCCTGAGTGAATTAGTACAGATTTGCTAGGTCAATTTTTCCAGATACATTTTATTTTATCCAATTTTATAACATCTCTGTTACACCACTGATCTGTTCTCTATCCTCACAGTGTTTATAACAGCTCACAACTTAGTACCATCTTTTGATTTAAAAAGCCACAAACAAGCCATTTCTGCTCTTCTGTCTTCTTTCATCACCTCAAAGATCAAAACATTGGGATGGATATTTTTGTTTGCTTTTTTTAGGTGACTTCCTACCAAAGTATTTGTTTAAAAACCACCAGATTCTGCCTTATTTCTTCACAACGACAAGGAAGTAGATCATGATGTGCTATGAAGCTGAGGCTGCAGATCCTGCTTTTACCCAAATCCAAATGTTAGCACCCATTCCTCACTCAGCTTTGTTTCCAGGGCTCACCTCTCCTCCACTCCACCCTTCTGAAGCTCCAGCCTGCTCTCTTGTCTTAAAATGGCATGTAGTTTCCTTCCTTTACTATAAACAATGCTTTCTGTAACCTTAGTTTCATGATGTAAACATTTAAAAATAAGAATGAAGGGAACACAAACTATGTGTTCAGCTAGGTAATTTGGGGATTAAATTAAATAAAATCTCTCGAAACATGGAACATTTCAGAGGAATGAAGTCTGGTTTTACTTGTTTTCCTCTTATCCCATCCCTTTAAAGAAAAAGAAGACAATGGATCTTAGAAACCCCGGCAGAAGGACAGCAAAGGCAACTGAAGGCAGCTTGTTGCTTGTGAATCCATGAGAACTGAAAGTAAAGCTCAGAGGAAGGGGCTGTAAGACTCAGGTAAGTGTTTAAAGGGAAAGAGATGCTCTGTAAACTGCAGGATGCTGGTGGCTGGGCAACCAGCTGCCACAGTTGACATAGGAGGCTCCTGCTATCAGTAATGTCACAATCTGTAATCTGATGTCAGCTTGTAAAGTGCTCTGCAGTCTGCCAGAGCCTCTTCATAGTGGCATTTCCTTTACATTAGAATATATTTTAAAAGCGAGAAAGTAACCAACAGATACTATTCTCCAGTCAATCCACCAAAAATATAGGGCTCCCTTGTATATACTGTGCATAATAAGAAATAGTAAGGAAGGAGTAGTAAAGGAAAAATGTCCATTAAAATAAATACTTCTATTTATGTCTACAGTCCACTGAGAAGTTCTGTTCAATTACACTCCTTCAGGTAGATTTTTTTTCTCTTCTTTTTAAGCAACTCTAGAGAGCATTTTCACTGTTAAATCCCAATTTTCCTCTTGTGAACTCTTCAGCAACAGAAGAAACTAAAAAAGTCTGCAAATTTGGAGGAATTCTTGTTACGTACATCTGAACATGCACATTTGGCTTTCATTGTGTGGTGTGCCAGGGAGCTACAAAAACAAAGCGTAGCCTAGTACAGCTTTAGTCAACACTTTAACCTTTGGATCCCACTTATCCTGAAAGAAAGCGATCTTTTTGGCCTTTCAAGCACACCCATTTCCTCTTGGCATCTACAGCAAACACAGGTAATACTGTAGTTGCTTGACTTTCACATCGTATTTAAACAGGCATTATGAATGGGCACGATAATAGCTTCAAAATGGGAGTTCAAAGTATTTACAGGTATTACATCTGCCCCAAGACTATTTGCTGGTTTAGGGATTTTACAGTCATGTTTTCCTGTCTCCTAAAGCCTGCTGAGGAAGATTGGGGGTTATCCAATTATTTGGTGAAAAACACACAAACGGCAAAGAAGGAAATGCATAAAATTTGCAACGCAACATCCCATGCACAAAATAAGTTCAATAATAGATTATTTAGAATTCCTTTATCAATATATAATACTGCTTGTTAATTTTATTCAGGTGTAGTACAAAAGAGCAATAAATTAGAGGGAGACTTTTAATGTGATATTGATATTTTAAAGAGACCTACCTTGGAAGAAACTCTTGACTCGGAGATAGCTGACACTGAGGCGCAGGACGGAAAGTTTGTCCAGCTTCGATATGATGTCAGGTGGGAAAGGCAGGAGACTTGCCAGATGGTCCAGTTCCGCGTTCAGACGGTCCCTGTGTCTCTTCGAAGGATTTGATTTTTCATTCCCAACTGCAGGCCTTCTGTGGTGAAGAACACATTTTCAATTACCTGTTTTAACTCCACATAGTACAATTGGAGACTGAGATGATTTCTGCAATTAGTTGCTAACAGGCATATTTAACCTAGCTTCTAGAAAAAAATTTAAAATTTCTGTCCCCTGCCAAAAAGAGATTTATCATATTGTGTTTGCCATAGTGCAAAGACATGGACATCTCTTTTCACATCTGCCCAGTGAAAAACAGACAAAGAACTGATATCTCTTACTCAGGACCCTCTCACCTTAGGGGAATGGGTGCTATCTTCATGTTCTAATGAATACCAGGAAAAACAATTTCTCATCTATCTTGTACAAATGAGGGTCAGAACAGCAGAAGAAAATTACCGTGACTAATGCATGAACCCGTTCAATACCCACTGTATTCATTCAAAGCATTTTATTTTCCTCCATTTAATGACTCAAAGTTAACCTGTCGGGTGAGGAGATAATTAAGAAAAGAGCCTGTCTATAGACACGATTTTAAAAAATATGGAAAGCAAGGTGAGAAGACATTCTTTCCTCAAGCGCAAAAACTCTGTGAATATTCTCACATTTGCCTTCCAACATAAGTAATAACAAAGAATTTTGTTTCTTTTTTAAGAACATTGATGTTCCTCTCAGAACTTAAAGACTAATGTTACTCAGATTTCTAAGCCAAGCACTCCTAGTCCATCCCCCTTTTGTGTCCCTCTCATGCAGTAGACAGGACCAGATACCTCAGAAAAGCTATTGTGAAAATGCATTAAGATGAAATACATCACAAATGAGGAAGCGCACCTTTGGGTGTCTTAGTTTCCTACAGAACATATAAGATGCTGTTCTCAAGAGGGAGAAAAGAAAAGAGACTTGCACACAGTCATGGGAACTTGATTTTCAGCACAACAGCAAGTGGTGGTCAGTGACTGAAGCACAGTCAATTAAGCGACAAGACCTGAGTGGTAAGTTTGAAAAGGTGGTTATCTCCATCAGACAGCCATCGCTGTATCCAGCAGTAATCAAAAAATGTGTTACACAGGAATGAACAACAGGCCACTGGAGCCATACGGCATGATGTTAGAGGGAAGGCAACAGCCAGTGCTATAGCAAAGCTAGCGTCTCCCAGGGGACTTAGTGCTTTGTCTGCTGGTCCTCCATTTGCTCTCGTAATCATAGAATAGTTTGGGTTGGAAGGGACCTTTAAAAGTCATCTAGTCCAACCCCTATGCATTGAGCAGAGACATCTTAAACTAGATCAAGTTGCTCAGAGCCCCATCCAGCCTGATCTTGAATGTTTCCAGGAATAGTGTATCTACCACCTCTCTGGGCAACCTGTTCCAGTTTCACCACCCTCAAAGTAAAAAAATTTTTACTTATATCTAGTCTAAATCTTCCCTCTTTTAGTTTAAAGCCATTAACTCTTGACCTATCACAACAGGCCCTGCTAAAAAGTTTAGCCCCACCTTTCTTGTAGGCTCCCTCTAAGTACTGGAAGGCCAACATAAGTTTTCCCCAGAGCCTTCTCTTCTCCAGGATGAACAAGCCCAACTCTCTCAGCCTGTCCTCACAGCCCTCTGATCAATTTTGTGGCCTCTTTCAGACCTGCTCCAAACAGGTCCATTGTTTCCTGTGCTGAGGGCTCCAGAGCTGGATGCAGTACTCCAGGTAGGGTCTCACCAGAGCAGAGTAGAGGGGCAGAAACACCTTCCTCAACCTGATGGCCACTCTGCTTGTGATGCAGCCCCAGATACAGTTGGCTTTCTGGGCTATGAGCACACATTGTCAACTCATGTCCAGCTTTTCATCCACCAGTACTCAAGTCTTCAGCAGGCCTGCTCTCAGTCCCCGAACCTGTATTGATACTGGGGGTTGCCCCTACCCCAAGTACAGGACCCTGTACTTGGCCTTATTGAACCTCATGAGGTTCATATGGGCCTACTTCTCAAGCTTGTCTAGGTCCCTCTGGGGGGCATCCTGTCCCTCAGGCATGTCAACTGCACCACTCAGCTTAGTGTCATCTGCATTAAACAGGACTGGTTCCTGTACAGACTCCTGAGGAATACCACTTGTCACAAATCTCCATCTGGATATTGAGCCATTGACCACTACCATCTGGATGCAATCACCCAACCTGTTCCTCAACCACCAAACAGTCCACCCATCAAATCCATATCTCTCCAATTTTGAGAGAAGGATGTTTTAGGGCACAACAAAGGCCTTACAAAAGGCCTTACAAAAGTCCACAGCTCTTCCTTTAAGGACTGATGTAGTCACTCCAACATAAAAAGCCACTAGGCTGGTCAGGCAGGACTTGCCATTGGTAAAGCCATGGTGGCTGTCTCAAATCACCTCCTTGTCCTCCATGTGTCTTAACAGAGGTTCTAGAAGGAACTGTTCCATGATCTTGCCAGGCACAGAGGTGAGGCTGACAGGTCGATAGTTCCCAGGGTCCTCCTTTCTACCCTTTTCTAAAATAGGTGTAATGTCCATGTTCAAGTTCTTAGCGTAGCACATTACCACATTCCTCCTGAGGCACCTTCCCCAGAATAAGAGACATTGAGAGAAAAAACAAAGAGAGAAATACGGAAAAATACTCAAGAATGAGAAATAATAGGCAAGGAAAATATGGGTGTGCTAACAGTTTCCACTTTCACCTCGCTAAAGGCAAGGATCATAACCTTATGTAGCTTAGCTGGTGCTTCAGTTGAGAACCAGAGTAAAACTATTTATTTGTAGCACTTCATTACTGCTTTTCCACACTCCACACATTTACTATATTTTTCAATCATAATTTTAATTTTGAGTACATATTGGGCATTAATCTTTTTGGAGCAAACCCCGAAGTTCAGTGATCCTCACTATGACACCAAAAGGATGTCTGACGTGTGGAGAGCAGTAATTTTGTGGGAATATAGCCTATGGTTGAGTAGAGGCTAAAGAACATAAGCTTTTACTAATTGCTTTTTGCAACTGACAAACCAGCTAAAGCAAGGAAGCAATTTAGGACAGAAAAAAAAAAAATTAATTCCAATAAGGAAAATTAGACTGATGAGTTCAAGGGATAAAAATTGTCAAGAACAACATGGAATAGAAACAGAAATTGCTCAAACCAATTTACCACACAAAAGTAGTGACTGTTCTGTGCCAGAGAGGTATGGTTTGAGGCAATTACGTGAACTGCATTTGTACTGAGCGTAAGAGACAGTTTTCTGGAGATTGTAAGGAGCCGTGTAAAAACACTACAGGAGAAAGCTGAGGACAGAGTCTTCCTGAAAACTCAAGGAAATGATTCAGTTAGGGAGCGAATCCAAACAAACAGGGGTTTGATGTAAATGGCAATTAGGTGCCAAGTGGATGCGATTTAAAACAATGCAAGTTCCATGGAAATGCTAGTTTAGCTATCCATAAACAGAAAAGGGCAGACAGGGAAATTCTTCAATGAGCAGTTTTGAGGCAAATGGAAATTCTAGCCCTTATTTTGAGCTGCTAGTAGAAGGTGCCTGTTATGTTTGTTTTAAAACAGAGATTCTCAAACTGTGTAAACCAGGTCAAAGCAAAGCCATTAGCACTCGCTGTATGATACCTCTTTTACTCTGCTTTTCAAGCAACACGACTACAATAAAGGAGCACATGTGATTAGAACAATAAAGCCGGCATTTCCTTATTTGCATTGTTAAACCCACCAAATCGTGCTCTGCAGTAACAAGTACTTGTACCCATACAAGACCCACCTCACCAGTCCCCAGTCGGCAGGAACTGCTTGTGGGAGCTGGTGCAGAGAACATTTTCTGTTTTGGTGGTACATGAGGCATTGAGCCATTTGTACTTCAACGATTCAGTGTGACACAAACACCCGCCACTAGTGTAAACCAGTTTGGTGAGCCTGCAGAGGAATTTCCTGCAGTTATAGCTCTGTCTGCTGTTCACTACCCTCTGAGGGAGCCCTACCCTCTTAATGAAAAGTTCATTCTGAATCAAGTTTTTAAAGTATGCTGAAGTGTTAAACCAGCAGATGATCTAAACTGAGAAAAATCTAATCATTTACTATGACGACAAGGTTTCAGTAAGAAGGGAAAGGGAAGAGAGAGACCAACAGATAGGCTAAGTACAAAGTAACGGCAAGATGATGACCAGGAAGGTACTGACCAGCACCCACAGCCACTCAGCTGCACTTGGGCATTGCACAGGCATCCTGGCA
Source organism: Scolopax mira (assembly GCA_004320125.1). Taxonomy (NCBI): domain Eukaryota; kingdom Metazoa; phylum Chordata; class Aves; order Charadriiformes; family Scolopacidae; genus Scolopax; species Scolopax mira. The sequence continues at coordinate 64,073 of BJBW01001640.1, read as the reverse complement.
GAGCTGAGCTCCAGTGCCAGCTGCACATCTGCAGATGTTCACCATCTCCTACAAGTGAAAAGGACTGAAAGAGAGAAAGCTGTTTGAGGAAAAGAGGGCCCTTTTCCACCTTCTAACTCTTCTGGGTCTTCATAGCAACGAAAGGAGGAAGCAGAACTAATGGTCAAGAAGACATCCAACTGACAGAGCAGATGAGAGGTAGGATAGTGTGATAACAAGTAAGAGGAAGGGCTATGCCACAGAGGGCTTTAAAATGAGAACTAGGAAGCTGGAGAGCTGCACCTCCTGAGGTCTCTGTTTACCCTGGCACTGGTACAGATCTGGCTGAAGTGGGCAGTTTGAAGCTGTAAAATGTTATAAGAAACATTTTGTGGAGGGAGAGAGTTTTACAAGATGCCAGGGTTTGAGACGAAGAAGTGGCTTAAGCTCTCAAATGGTAACTGTCCTGAAGCATTGCCTTAGTATTTCTAGTATAAATATTAATTTCAGCACAGCAACTTTTGCTTGAGGTTAAAAACAAGATCTCTTTAGTTTTCAGATGCTTGAATTACCAGTAAAATGTTAGATTTCCACAGGAAGCAAACACTTGGTAGAAAATATTTCCTTTAGTCAAAACTCCAGTTCTCTGGCTGAAAAGCATATCTGATGGAAAATTTTCAATCAGTCTAAGCTCCAGGTGTTTGAACAGAGTCCATAAAAGCCAAAATTCTTTAGTGCAGACCACATTTAATGAGGCTTGTTTGGAAGCTTTCTGGGGCAAAAGGAGAACAGCTAGGGATTTTATTTATTTGCATGTACAAAAGTAGAATTTGAACCCAATGTATTGTCCGAAGAATGGCAACCTAATGAAGATATTATCTCACAGCTGAGTGTAAAGAAAATGACAGAAACATATTAGCTCCTCCTGGTAAAGCAAGTTTTCCACACATTCTTCCACAGTCTTGTGGGTGTCTGCATTCTCCTGTGGAGCTTCTTCATATATCTTCATCATTACTCTATAAAGCTACCTCAGAACAGAATTTCTGTGCCTGGAAAAAACATGAGCAATGATCATGTTCATGAACAATATCATTCTGTGACAGACTGGATTAAGAGCCAGCTGCAGGATCACCACGTGGCTTGACAGCCTGATCACAAAAAGCTGGTGGAGAGGCAGAGTTGGCCTCCTGGGATGCACTAAGTATGCGTAGATGTGAATGTTCCAGTTGTTCTGCTGAGGGGAAAGCTGCACCTCTGTCCTTTAAATCATGACATTTGAAAACACTAATCCATGAATCCTTACAGAAATCCAAGTATCCTCCTCAGACTGCACCTGAGGTCACTTAGACCTTTGTCAAGACAAAGTTAAATTCTAGAGGCTATTAATTTTAAAAAAGAGAGGAATCATCACTAGGATTGGTCAAAAAATTCTTATTAACCTTTTTTCCTGTGAAAAATTATGTTTTTCAACAGAACAAATACCCCTCTCAGAGCAGGTGAGAGCATCTACCATGATTCATTACCAGAATGACAGGGGAAAAAGTAGAACAAGGCTGCGAATGAAAATGTGCTGCGCTATCAAACAAGAGAAAAAAACCTATAACAAATACAGTACAACATGGATCAAAATCATGGTTAGATATACTGTTCCATTAATAGGCATTGTCTGTCCTTCTAAATTCAAGATAAATTATTTGAGGCAGCATAACAGTAAGGATACCTCGGAGTCTTGAAATGTCAGTAAGATCTGTACGATTGAAGGACACAGACCATGAAATTGGCAGACAGAACTGGCTGTCAGCCAGTTGGTCTTGGGCATTCAGAGCTTCTTTAGATAAGAGTTAGGAAGTCCCCAAGTGAGGGAATGAGCACGGGAAAGGCTCACCAAAGACCAAGCCCACAAACAGATAAGGTTTGAGGAAGACACCGTGTTGCTAGCAACTGAGAAATCATCCTCAAATAATGTAATAACCACAGAAAACAGAGGGCTATCTCCAGTGTGGAAACTCAGGATTCTAATAATCCAAACAATTCCCTTTGTTTGAACCAAAACCAAACTTCTTAATCAAAATTGTATCTGTCCTGGCTGGTCACACTCATGCTCAGGTACCTGTACTACAGTCCCATAGCAAAGTTCTTTTCAAGGAACATTACTTGCAATGGCTTCCAAGGTAAAAACTTGGTTCCATCAAAGTAAGTGAGAATTTGCTTCTGATTTTGTTGAAACCATAACTTCGAGAAAGGCTACTGAGGACATTTCCATCCTTTGTTACATGTAGTTTTCTTAAACATTGCATTTATCTAGAAGTCATCTTTGAGGGAAGTTCTTCTAGCTAGCTATATACTCTCCAAACATGAAGCTCAACGTTTCTCAAAGCAACTGCAACTCTCCTTCCTTTCTCACAAAAGTTAGGATCCATAAACTATTCTTCACAGAAGTAATTTCATGTACTAGAGTGATTACATACCTCATGCAGTTATAAAGTCAAATATCCACATCCATACTTACAGCAGAAATGTTACGTATGTTTTGGAATTAACACTCAGGTTTTGCAGGAAGAATCATTTTCTTATGTCATTATCTTTGCCTATTGAAATTGTCACCTAATATATTTTTACAGTAAAAGAAATATATTTTAAGTGGGAACAAGTGGTTCATATGCAAATATTCTCCAAAATCCAAACAAAATCAACAGATTTGACTCAAACATTCAGCGAAATTTCCCTTTGAGTTTAGACTATTAGATACAATTTTAAGCCAAGTGGGTTATTTTTAGAATGTCTGAACAAATGAAAATAGGGAAATCTATTTTTGTTACCTTCTCATCCTTAAATTGTCTGTGAAGGCCATCAGTGCTAGTTCATAATTTTAACACAGTAAAAATGTGTTTCATAACTATGTAATCAAGTGTAACACAGAAGATGTGGGATGATTATATTAAAAAGCTTCATTTCACAGTGATTTATGACATCTGGAAATCATTTTACATTTGAGTGATAGCAACCTTTCTTCCTTCCCATTTCAAGCATCTTGTAGTAACAACATCCCATTGCCTTTTTTCTTTTTCTGCTTTGTCTTCACACATACAATTCCTCTCTTCCATTTTTCTTCTAATGAAAGTGATCCTATAGTAAATAGTGTTTTGAAAATGATGTGTTCTTTATGCAAAAAGTGAGTCACCAGCCTGCTTTTTTCAGTTGGCTGAACTGACCCACTTTCCAGGCTCGCACAGGCTGGACTTAGCGATGCCCCAAGCAAGGCTAAGCCAAGGAAGGGGGAAGGGGGGCAGTGCAAAGCACTGGTGCCACTCAACAAACAGCTTCTCAAAAGGCTCCTTCAACAGGCAGCAGGGAACACAGAAGTGTAGAGGTGGCAGCCACCCCTCCAGCCCATTGCCCAGCTGACATTTGGTTCACTGGTATCTTCTGCCTATGAAAAAGCACTGTCCCTCTCCACTCCTCACAGCAATGTACTCTGTACTACACTTTGGTACACACCACAGCCACCACTGGCCTTCTTCTGGGACACCAAGTGATGGGTAGGGGTGGTTTGACCCATGCTCAGCATTCTTTCTGGGGCCACTCTTAAACATGAAGAGCCAGCCTCCCTGTCAGGGGGTTGTCACTGCAGAAAAAGAGATCAGGTTCTCCTGTGTCAGTGGACCATAGGAGGCAGGGACTCCTTCTTCTACCTCATTGCTACCACATATGTTCAGATGGAGCTGCCTCTTGATGAATATGATACTTAACTGTTTCTGAATGGGTTTCCTCCTTTTCCTCCCAGCATATAGGCATTCCCCTGGAGGAATCATTGTTTTGATGCTGAAAAACAAAAGGAATAGACTTCTTAGTTCAGAGGTTTCTGCATTTCATACCACTGTATAGTATGACAGCACCAAGAAAGTTCAACTGAGGAAAATGTTTGTTCCTTGAGTGTGACATTCAACAACACTAAAAAGCACAGTGGCATTAGTTAAGATAGAAGCTAAGCTTATTCCAATTTCCTACCTTAATATTATTAGAATATTGATGTTTATATTCAATTTTCATTTTTTCAAATTAAGCATATTATACATGGTATACAAATGGGTACAAAATACATCCTGTTTACTCAATATCCAAAATTAATCTTTTTTCTTTCTAGGCTCATTTTTAAATGCATCTAAACAAATAAGAATGAATAATACTGCCCATCATCTTCTGCTGGAGGATTTCACAGCTTTTTAAATATACAGAGATATTGTCTTCCATTACTGACACTGTGATAAGTAGGATGCAATTATTCAAATCAGCATTTTTCCTGGTCTTCACATCCTCATTTTTAAAGACTGGAAGTATATCTGTCGGCAGCTCAAGAAGTGACACACAGTATTGTGGTTAGCACTAGGATCCAATGCAGTGCTGGTGAAGGTGATGATTTTCAGACAAAACTTAACCTTATTGCTCCTTTTGAGCCTTAGGGACATACATTGCAAGCCCTGAAAAAAAAGTCTATACATTCAGTCTGTTTAAATCTTCTGGTGATTAGCTGAATAACAAAGTCTCTTGATTTTCTGTCTGAAAGAGTATTTTATAGTTGCTGTTCAGCTGTAGGTGCACGCTGCCTGAGAGAGAGGTTACTATATCTCAAGAGTATTTGGTGCTTTATGTAAGATGTAAAATTAAGCAGACCTCCTATGTCACTGAATCAAATCGTATGCTTTTGAAGACACCTATATAATATAATGCAAATCATAAACTTACTGACCTTCATTTAAAAACCATTTAGAGGATTTTTGCTTTTCATTGAAAGACAGCTTTCTGATAACTAGAAACGTTTTGCTTTCCAGCTTAAATTTGTTCATGGTCATTTTATGCCCATTTGTTCTTCTGCCAACATTGTCTTTTGGTTTAAATAGCTCTTCCTCCTCCATTGTGTTTACTCATTGGTGTATTTTTAAATATCAGTCGTATCTTCAGTCAGCCTTCATTTTTCTATTCTAGGAAAACCCAAACTCATTTATTCATCTCTCATGTTTCAAGCTCTGCATTCTTCCCATCATCTTAGGAGCCTCTCCTATCTCATTTCAGCCAATTTGTCTAACACATAGTCATGCACAGTATATTAGGTGGAATCTAAAAGTATTTCATCCATCCCATTCATACAATTAATTTCCAACTCATCTTTGTTATGTGAGAATCGTATTGCTCTTCAGTATTGATGGTGCAAACAACTAAGTTTATTGCTACACTCCTGGACTTGCATGACATTTCTTAGTAAAAATATGATTGTCTCCAAACTGAGAGTTGGATAACTCTGCTTGTTGTTTCCCTTCTGATCAGTCATTTTCCTTTCGGTGTGTGCTGTTGACCCAGTTCCTTCCCCAACCCTTTCAGTTCTTTACTACTCCTTAGCAGCACAGTATCTTTTGGTAAATGCAGATAGATTACATGAACTGTATTTCCCTGATTTGGAAAACCAGCTATTGTATCAACAGAAAGCTATCAGGTTATTTTTTCAAAGTCATGTAAATCTACATTCCATTTTTATTCTATTACACAACTAACCACAGACATGAATGGTTCTTTCCTTGAGAATTCATTGTAAAATGATGCATAGTATAGAGATCAGACAAATAGGTCAGCAGTTGCCTTTTCTCAGTTATAGTTGATGGCGGAAACACCAGTCACTCTCCAATTGGAGCACTTTCAGGTATAGAGTTCACCCAGAAATAAACAATATCATTTTTTTCACTATTACTGGGACAATTTCATGAGATGTCAAATGCTGAACTACCTGGCCGAAGTCTATGAGGGATAGTCTACAGTGCAATAAATACTGCTTTGGGTTAAGAAAGTTTGTTTATCCCACAGCCTTTGCTTAAGTAAAGCCTTCTTGCCACCTTCGAAGATCTTATTAGGTTAGGCTAGTCTCAAGCTCATTTTTTGCAACAACCTGCCAATTTTCAAGATTTCATCTACCCTGGTGTGTTTTCTGCTCCAGTGGGGAGCTGAAATGGTGTGAAGAAGCCAAAAGAATTGCTGTGGTTTCTTTTGAGACCTTACATTAAAAGGTATTTTCTTCATATTGTAATACTTTTGTGTTCTGAGTCCTTCCCATCCATATTATGAATCTATGACTCATAGTTCGTGTTTCAAAACTGTGTCACATGCTAGACTTCCCTTCTCTTGCCTTCATGAGCAAAATTACAAGGAGGAGAAAGACTTGGACAGCATAATTCAACTGAAAACTGAAAGTTAAGAGTTCATTCTGTTTCCCAAAAGGACCACTTTATTTTAAAACCATTTTGGTTTAGTTGATTAATATGTGACAACAAATAGAAATAAATTAAAAGGCCAGTATTCAAACAACTGAAAAACAGGAAATAAACAGCAAACAATATGAGCTAGAACTTATGAAGTGTAAAACTCTGGTTAAGAAAGATAAAGGCCCAAAGGAAAATTCACAAATTGCAGTGTTAAAGAGAAAGGATAGTGTGCTATTTAGAAGAATATTGTGAACAAAAGAAGTCTAAAAAGTGTGTAGAGTGCTTATTAGACGGAGATGGCTGTATGCTAGAACTGCATAAAAGGTAAGAGTGTTGAACAGATGTATTTCTAGTCTCTGTAAAGGAGAATCACGCACTTGCATCAAATAATACACCGTGCACTCTTCAGGCTTTCTGCAGGAACTTTCTACAGAATTAGGACAAGAGGTTACCACAGCAACATGGTATGAAGCACTGCCTCAGCAACTGAACACCAATGTCCTAGATATGCATATAGCCAAGAGGTGCTTCTGCTACTACCACCAATGTCAATAGTGGCATGCAGATAAAATTAATTTGAGAATGAACGTACAGGAATAAAGAACAAGTCAGAAGGCTTATGGCTAGTGGTTCTAAAAATATGGCTGAAAACAGCACTTGAAGTTGTTGAGCTGCACAGATCCATAGACCAAGAAAACACTGCCTTCAAAATCCATCTCCACTGCTGCAGGAGACTGGGGGCCTACCAGACCACCAGCCTCATGTGTGAATGAGAAACAGGAAAAGTTGGGAGGACGGTACTCAGTTGCTTGCAACAACTGCTTTCTCTCCTTTCCCTTTCTCTTTCTTTCTGTGACACCTGAGAGTCCTCACATGCTCTCCCCCTGTTTGAGGGGGGATGAAGACAAACCCAAAGCAGCAACCTTCCACCCCTCCAGCAGCAGGAGAGGGGACTTACAAGCTTGAGGAGCTCCAGGAGGAGGGGAGCTAGAACTGAAAAGAACAGAATTTCTGGGAAAGGGCAGCTATGGGTCGTGATCATTCACTTTCTTATTTCAGATGCTTTTAATCACTGCTGACATTAAGTCATGATGAATCTCTGAACACTGGGGAAATCCAAAGGACTGAAAGACAGCTGCTATATGACAATCTTCAGAGAAGGGAAACATAACGATCCAGCTAACCACCGGATGGTGAGACTGAGATTCATCTCAAGCAAAATACCAGAAAAGCTGATAAGAAAGAAAAATGACATCACTTAGCAGAATTCTATGGAATATCATGCTCTTCAGAGTGAAACTTCCTCATGAAGAAGTTATTGCCTCTAGCTCATAAAGAAATTCATTTGTATTAGTAAATCATTTAACTTAACACAACATTCTGATTTTTAAAAGCCACATTGAAGTATTATAGTGCATAGTTGACATAAGTAAAGAATTGATCAAGAGAAAGATAAAAAAAAGTAATCATAGAGAAATCACTGCTAGATAAAAAGTTTTTTATAAATTTTACATTTTTCAAGGTTCAATACAAAACCATTGGTGATAACATTTGCAAAGTTACACAAATTTAGAAGAGTGATAAATAATGCAGAAGACAAAATGAAATAGAGCAATCTGGAGTGTCCAGCAGGCTGTGTCTCTTTATCCACTATGGATCTTAATACAGCCAAATGCATACGCTCACATATCAGAATAGAGAATGGGGACTGCACCCTGAAATGCCAGTGATTCTTGAAAGGGATTAGGGATCAAAGTGAAAATTAAATACAATCCATACCCTCAGCTCCCAGGGAGGAGCTGCTGCAAAGGCAACTGATGTAGTTGCCGACCTAAGTGAAGTGATTTTACCTCTGTTTACAGATATAATGAGACTGATGCCGGAACAGCGTGTACAGTTCCCACATAAGTGTTTTTTAAAACTGTTAGAAATTGGAAAAGGCGAGGAAAAAAAAAAGCTAAAAACAGTACTTGCAGGCTGAAGAAACTGCCTTGCATAGAAAAAAGAATTAGGCAACTTAAGTAAAGTGAAGTAGTATCATGGGGAAGATACTGGTGCTGAATTATTTTGATCTGAAATACAGCAAGCACTGAGAAACTGAAGCTGAAGCCAGATACATCCAAATAAGAAATAAGGCATTAATCTGTAACCTTGTGAGTATTTAAACACTGGGGCAAGCTACAACCTTGGATTTAATGGATCCTCTACCTCCTGCTTTCCTGAAGTCACTGTTAGGTGTCTTTCTGTAATGTGCACTTTACCCGAAGAGAAGTTATGTTTAAATTAAATGCAAGCAGTTGGGCTGAATGCAGGCATACGCAGAAAAAAAAAAAAAACTTGTTAGCTTTGGTAGCTATAGGAGGTCAAACTACATTATCCAATGATCTCTCCTTTCATTACATTTTATGAACCATTTCCTGACCGAATGTGATCGCATACCATGCATTCAATGCCTGAACTACATACAAGGGCTGCACAGACACCCCTCAGAAGGCTGAGGGGAGACCTTATTAATGCCTATAACTATCTAAAGGGTGGTTTGAAGGAGGAGGGAGCCAAACTCTTCTCAGCAGTTGCCAGTGAGAGGTCGAGGGGTAACGGGCATAAGTTGAAACACAGGAGGTTCCACTCAAATGATAGGAAAAACTGCTTCACAGTGAGGGTGACAGAGCCCTGGGAGAGGCTGCCCAGGGAGGTCGTGGAGTCCCCTTCTTTGGAGATTTTCAAGACCCGCCTGGATGCAGTCCTGAGTGACATGCTCTAGCTATGGGCAATCCTGCTTCAGCAGGGAAATTGGACTAGATGATCTCTACGGTCCCTTCCAATTCTAAAAAATTCAGTGAAATTCAGACCACAGCTTTGAAGAGGCGCAGGTTCCAAAGAGACAGCCTGGGAATAAGGAAGTGGTGTTCTCATCCTTACCCCACCACAGAACCGCAGTGGAGCTTCACCAGCAGCTTCACCAGCAAAGCAAGAAGGGGATGGTGCTGGAGTACTGCTTGGCTTTTTGGTCCTGCCTGGGAGGCAGCAACTCTGGAAAAAGACTTGCACTTGAAGCAGTTAAACAAGGGAATGGAAATTTACCTGCCTGCTGTCACTAAATTAATTGTGATTAGCACATTTCTGGCAAATGCTTTGCTTTTGATGAACACTCACATTTTGGCAGAAAATATTACAATGGCTTTAGATATATTATCTTTACAAATAGAGTGCAATACTGTAATGAGCTGAAGAAGCCTCACTTCAAGAGAAACTGGAGTAAAAAGTCACAAAAAATGATGAAAAGCTGAAAAAATGAGCTCCACAGTCAGAGTCCAGGAGCTCAAACTGTTTGGGTTATCATGAAGAACAGCAATGAAGAACTTCCTCACAATAAGTAACTATATTATGTAAGAAACAAACATTTCGTGACAGAGATCAAGCTAATTCAAACAAGATCCAATTTGCAGAATTTGAGGCTAATTAAATTCAAATTACAATTAATGAGGATAACTATTTGCTTGGGTCTCTCCATCACTGAGCACTTTTAATCAAGATTTCTTTTTTCTTAAGAAAACTATTAGACTTCTGTGGTGAAGAATTTGTTTAAGGAGTCTGATGCTCCATGTTATACATGAGATCGTAACAAGATCACACTGGCTCTTTCTGGCCTTAAAATTTACTTTTCTACATCCATCTTCTCTCCAGTAAAAAAGGAAGAAAGTTAATTCACAAACCTGAAGAGCTGTTACAAGTGCTAAATGACTAATAAAAGGCTATATAACGCTTGTCTTACAGAGGGTAGTTATGCAAATACCAGGGATCACATACTGCATAGCTAAGGTTGTCTGACATGGCACATATAAAACCTCTTTTTAATTTCTTCTCGAGAAAATATGTACAAATTTGGCTATGTTTGGAGGTTCTGGGAAAAAAAAAAAAATCCAGTTTGCGTGTGCTTGGGAGACTTGTTGTAGTCTGACAGTTATCTATAGTTTCTGCCTGAGCTGAGCACACGTCATCCCCTTCATTCCTCCCACAGGCATCTGCACTATACATATGCATCCCCATGTGCTTTACATGCCTCCCCTCGGAGCGGCAAAGGCAGAGCCAGACTTTCCTTCTCACTGTTCCTCCCCATCCTGGTGTGCTCTCCCTCCTCCATCCGCCACAGCCCAGAAACAAGGGACTCCAAATATAAGGTACGGGAATGAGGAGTTGGCAGGGGGAAGGACTGGGAGGCATGTTGAGACAAGGCAGGGAGGGGGCAGACGCGGAGTGCTTGTAGTCCTGAGTCTCGCCATCCCGAAGACCTGCAGATAGACACTGTGCTTGGTCACACTCCAGAAGGGCACCACTGGGATGCACTGCTTTTGCATTATAGAATCATAGAATCGTTTAGATTGGAAAAGACATTTAAGATCATCAAGTCAAAACGTTAACCTAGCACTGCCCAGTTACCACTAAACCATGCCCCTCAGCGCTTCATCTACACACCACGGATGGTGATTCCACCACTTCCCTGGGCAGCCTGTTCCAATGCTTGATAAACATTTTGGTGAAGAAATTTTTTCTAATATCCAATCTAAACCTCCCCTCATGCATCCTCTTGTCCTATTGCCTGTTACTTAGGAGAAGAGACTGACCCCACAGAGAAAGCAATAAGGTTTCCCCTCAGCCCCCTTTTCTCCAGGCTAAACAACCCCAGTTCCCTCAGCCTCTCCTCTTCAGACTTGTTCTCCAGACCCCTCACCAGTTTCATTACCTTTCTCTGGACACACTCCAGCACCTCAATGTCTCTCCTGTAGTGAGGGGTCCAAAACTGAACGTTAGGACTTCAACATAGCCGTCCAAAATTTGATATTTTTCCCAGAAATTAGGTGGCCTGCAGGTCCCTACTGCAGTCTCCCACCCAGGTCCCCTGCACACTCCTTTGCCATCGCTGCTGCCTATGTTACAGGAAGAAGTCTGAGCACACGAAGCCAGACCCCTGGCCTGCTCGGAGACCTTAGGGAAAGATCTAGAGCCATGCAGGGGCTGTAGGAATGAGGCCTGTGTGACATGAGGCACGGAACTATGGCCAGTGACATCAGAGGCATCAACCTTCATTTTCTGGGAGCCTTGGTCTGGGAGCCTGGTTTCTAAAAGTGATGAGTGTTGAGTGCCACAGAAACTGTGCTCTGAATTAACATACACCAAAAGCTGCATCGTCTGAAAAACCACCTCCTGAATTGCTTGGCACTGAGTAAATGAGAATACGTCTTTCAGATTTGTCTCTACAAGTAAGTCCATATGCTTCAGCAATATAATAAAGATTAATTCAGTAATAGTTTTGATGTACTTAGATATTATAGTCACAATTATCACAAAAAAAGTCTGTAACAAAATCAATGGTGCTGTGTTCAGGAAGGGATTTGAACAGTGCATCGTATGGAGCTGGGACCACAAGGTAAATGAGGATGATGAAAACAAAATACGCAATTTCTATCTTTAGTATGACATTAAATTTAGTGCTTGTCTGCATAGGTGAGGAATTCACATTTCATCTTTAACTCACAGATTTCCTAATTTGTAAGTGCTTGGCTTTGAAACATGGCAGTCCTTTGCTATAAGGCAGCAAAAAGGCAGCTACACTCTTCAGGAATCTCTAGCAGAATAATAATTTCAATTATTATTCTTCCCTCACAAAAAAATGTTCATCTGGGGGCTAAATCATCTCACCAGCTCCCCTTTCTTTATTTGTTTATATAAGAAAGCATGAAATTAAGTTCAAGGAAACTTTTTTTTGAGCTTTGAGGATGTAAACAACTGACTTCTTTAAAAAGCTTAGATACAGGAGGTTTTTTAAGTGATGGTTTAAAAATTAGGCTGTTTTTGGAACTTCTAACTTGTACACTGTGTCACTTCAGGAAGGATACAGACCATAGCATGTATAAAAGCACACACACACAAAAAAAACCAGATTGTGTTTATGTGGGGTATAATCCTTTATAGTTAGCCGAGTGGCATCTCTTTCTACCAGGCTTGACTTTGGTCCTCCATTGTCTTTGCCAGAGACTGTCTGATGAGAATATGGTGTTGCCACAGCAGCTGGATCACCCTTTCCATAGTAAGGTGTGAGCAGTGATGAAAAGCTTTGCTACAGCTGGGGCATTTAGAATATTGTCTGAACCATATGGGTTATTTGATGATTAACAAGACACTCAATCTTACGTATCAATCTTGCCCTCAGTATCAGTGTAGCACGTTCCACCTTTAAACTCTTAGGAACATCATATCTTTGAGATCTCTGTCCCTCTGTTATGTTTGCCAGAACCTGACTAACAGGTCAAAAGAAGTAACTTCTGGAGACAGAAAAACAAAGAGTGTGGAAGCATAAGCATCATTTCCATAGCAAATTTGACCAAAACCAGTAAGGTAGATCAATGAAATATTTCTGCCATGAATGTGTATCAGGGCTTCAGTTCAGTTGTCTTCAGACTTTAGCTAGGTTCAGGTTCTGGGAGTAGCTTTATGCTGGCAACACAGACCTCACTACCAGCTAATAACTCAAGTATATTTATCAAGTGTAAATATAACTTTTCAGAGGGGTTCTCCCCAGATTTAGTTCTGTGCTGTCATGGTAAGGCTGCTAGATCTAGATAGTTCACCAGGTTTGTCTAGCTCATTAGTTTGCCTATACTACTCAGCAATTTTAAGTGAGGGATAAATGCCCTTAGATAAAAGGAGAACAGCATAACTTTGAATGGGTTGTGTCTACTTTTTTCACAATAAACACATGCGGCCCTGCATTGACTGCTTTTGCGATTGTCTTACCCTCATTCCCCACTTCCCTGTTCCACCATAGGGTGGTCCATGGTCCAACACCCATACACCACTGACAGTGTGAACTAAACACGTCGCTTTGAGTTGCAGAACTAGCCATAGGTTGCAAATGCAACTATGAACTATAAAGCTATGCTGGTCCTCCAAACCCTCTCACAAATTCACCAGCATTCCTGGTGTTTCCCAACCACCTATGTTTTAATACCTTGCTTGTCATTTCATCAGACTTTGATCGTCTGGGGTTTGGGGTTCTCTTTGAAATAGTAGAAGAATGATCTTTGATAAGACTATCATCATGCAGCCACCAGGCCAAACTAGAACTATGGTGCAACTTTGGAACAAATGCTAACAGCAAGATGAGAATCCCTAAGTTACACAAAGGGAGGCTACAGATAGATCAGAGGACTGAACAGAGGAAGAGAGACTGAATAGGAAGAGAGAAATGCTAAGAATCATTTTTAGGAGTTTTCTACTGTAAAGCCAAAATGGTGATAATTTAAATGGAAGCTTTATCAGGAAACGATTGCGTATGAAAATCAGGGAGACCCTCCACAGAGGCCAATAAGCTGGTGAACCCCTTCTATGAGTTAGCCAAAATCCAGCTATACTCTCCTGTCTCTCTTTTTTTCCACAAAAGGCTTCTTAAAAGGTTTTTGTTGCACTCCAGTGCAGAATAGGAGTAAAAATATATGGCAACTTATACACTTAGCATATAAATATATAATTTTATATATGTATATATTTCATAACATTTGCATATTTATGTAGCCCCGCAGACAGTGGGCCAGTGTGGACAGAGAAGGAAGTGGCTGTGTCTGGCTCAGAGTCACAGCCTGTCCTCAGAGGAGCTTCTGTGACACCAGGAGAACACAGCACAGCATTTTTCCCAAGAAAAGAAGCAAATGATGGCTTGATCTAAGGCCAACAAAATGGGGACATCTTTGTTGTTATAAAAGTTATTATGAAATGTGCTGTGTATAGGAGTAGGAGAGCAGGGAGCAAAATTACTTATAAACCTTGATGTAACGGCAGCTTGTTGGGAAGATGCAATCCCATTCTTCTCCTGGCTTTGCTCTTTTGTGTTCCTCCTTCCTGGTCGTTCAGTGGAACAAAAGGAGAGGCAAAGGATGAAATGCCAGGTGCCCCGTAACAGAGCTTCAGCAGAGGTTAGATACCTACAGATCCATGGAAAAAACCAAAAACTTTCAGGGAAAAAAGAAGGTGTTTTTCTCAAAGCTTGAGATGGAAAAGGGGAATGCAGAGAAAAATTGAAAGATGAAATATTTTCTCGTGGAAGTAGTGAGTTAAGTTAGCTTGATGCTTAAATTGACATTGATATTGTTATTGCTGCAATAAAGTCTTTTAAAATATTTTTGCTATAGGTGTAAGAAACACTGCAGCATTTGAAAGCAGCAGGTCACAGTTTAGAAATGTACACCAAGAGCCAGGCTGGCATGTAAGTTGTTAAGATTTTGCTCAGTTCTTGCAAGTTTAATGAAGCACATGAAAATAAGAATGAAAACTCAAAAGTTCCTGTTCTTTCAGATACAGAACGTGAAGACAAAAGTAAAAATAAAAACTGATGTAGCTATTATTTTTGAGATTATAAAAGTAGCTAAACAAGTTACACTGGTTGAAAGGCTGCCCAGTTTTGTCTGCTATACTGACAACACTACTCCAGCACCTTGGTTTGGATCCATGTTCAAATTTACTAAGGTCCTTAACTATGGATGTATAAGTATACGATTTCCTCTCCAGGAACACAAATTTCTCATTTATAATCAGTACAGCATATCTATTCCCATTCTGCTTCTGAGATCTATGGACATATCTACCTTTTTTTTTTTTTGTATGGTATTTGACAGGTTTTGGCACTTTTTATTGTAAATACTTTTACTAGTTTAGAAATATGTCTCCAGAGGAAAAAATACATTTAAAAACATTTGCAAGTTATCTGCAGTACAACTGTGTCTTTTAATACTATTTATATGTGTTACTACTCTAAAGCAATCAATATATACAAATTTATTCTCATTAATATACCCAACAGTAGTATTTCTATGTGCTCAGTAAATTTTTCATCATGTATTTTTAGACTTTTTAAAAATAATTAAATTTCATTTTCATAAAAAAGTAACAGCTGCAAGTATTTCACTGTATCTAATTAGGGTAAAAGGTAGGGAAAATTTGACCTCTTGCCTTCAAACCCCCCAGAATTTCTTTTAGTCTCTAAGATAAAAAGGCAAATGTTTTGTGGCTACACCCTACCATGATATAATTTGTCATAAAGCATTTGCTAGCATACAAAACCACCTGTCACTAATAAAGCAGCTAGTTTAACACTTACTGATTCTCATCCACTTCTGAAAAGTAATAAACCAGAAATTTTCATAGAGAGAAAATTTTAGGGAATGTCTCCAATTGCAGGGTAGAGGAAAGCTATTTTATCTGCTTTCATAGCATGCCTCCCCTCCCCAGTCCCTGAACACACATCCATCCCAAGACAGAAACATTTTGTTAATCATTACATCTTTGCAAATGGGGCTGTAAGAACCCTCAAGAGATCATACAGAACATCCTTCCCTGTTTCATACAGAAGCAGCTGTACCAAAACCATTCAGAGGTTTCAGATCAGAGAAATGGCTTGTGAGCATGAAAGCCTTGTCTGTTTTTTCTAGTTAAATCAATTGATATAATAAAAAAGCGCCACATCTTTCTAGTCTTTTCCATTCTTACGGGCTTAGGCGATCATAGCTGTAATAACACAGCTGTTAAACCACTCCCAAAAGCTGCTGATACTGAAGAAGTATAGTTTCTATGAGTACCCCAGAGATTTTATTCCAGCATTTGACTATGACTAAAATCTCAACATTTCTCCTATGCATCTTAATCTAGATTTTCCTTACTGTAACATATGATCATAATTTCTTGCCCTGACATGAACTTAAAACAACAACTGAAGTTCAACTAATTTAGCTGCTAATCCTATATTTCTAAAATTTTTACATTTTTTTCCCCTTTACTCTTCCCATCCCTAGACCAAACAATTATTTTAGTCTTTTCTTGTACGTGTTGTTTTCTAGGTATCTGATTATTCCTGTTGCTCTGCTCTGGATGCTTGATTTGGTCTGTATTTTTCCTCAAGTACCCTGCTCCCACATGATTGCAATGCTCCAGCTAAGGACCTACCTGCGTTGAGTAGGGTGAAAAGATTATTCTTATATCTTAGAAAAAAGACCCAACTATTTTTCCACCTCATTTTTCCATTTACCATTTTCACAACGGTGCAATGCTGCTGACTCATGTTTAATTTGTGATCCACCAAATTTCCACATCCTTTTCTCCTTAGCTTGTCTTGCCTAGCCAGCCTTTCCCCGTGCTGTATTTGAGTACATGATTATTCCTGGACAAAGATAACTTCTGCACAAGCCCTTACAGACTCAGACCCCGCTTGGTTTTCTGGAGTTTGTGACTGTCAAAAATCACTCTGAATTTGCCTCCCACCTTCCAGGGTGCCTGAAACTGTTTCAGCTTGGTGACATCTGCAGGCTGAATGCCCACATGCTCTGACCTGTCATTCGAGCCACTCATGAAACAGGGAACAGCTCTGACAGACCCCTGTGGAGTCACAATCTGAATGACAGTCTCCTCAATATACCCCTCCAAAACCTCCAGTGCCTGTACTCTTCGCCCACAGAACAACCTCAGCAAATGTTGCTTCTCTAGAAGTGGCCTGAAACAAGAAGAAAACACTGTGTTTGTGGAAGGATTCCTCATTCAGGGACAAGGAGGGGAAGACTCAAACTAACAAATGCACTAGGACCTCTCAGACATCAGAAAAACAGATTTTGGAGAAGCAAATCCCTGTGAAAGACAAGGAGTCCAGGAAGAGCCCGCTTTCCAAACAAGGCTGCCCTGACTGAGGTGAGAGCACTATGTTTGAAGTGTCAGCAAAGGAAGAAGTATGAGAGGCTACTCAGCATCATGACTTCCAGGAATCAGCATACTACTAAATGCAGGTAGCAGCACTCCCAGGAAAGCAAGACAATGACCCCAAAACTGCCACAAATTCAACTTCACTCTATCTCAGCTCTGGCATTACAGAAGAGGGAGAAATCCAATAATGGTGGATTTTTACAGTCCTAACAAGTGACACAATTTGATTTTATGTTAGCACATGTTTTCAACCTACTGAAATGACCACCATTTAGCATCAATACAAATAAAGTTTAAGAGTAAGGAATAAATATTTAATATATTTAATGCTATGCACGGATATTGCTGTTGAATACAGAGCAATACCTCTGGTGCACCAGGCACCACTGCAATCAGAGCCCACGTCAAATACATTATTGCAAACAACATGTTTTGCAGCCCCAGCTTAATATACTGCATCGTGGAAATTATTTATTCATTGTCTGAAGATGCAGCCTTCATTCAGAACTGTAGACAGTACGGTCCAGCCCAAAGCAATCTCACCAACTGACAAATATGATGCCATACATGCTAAATGCTTTGCTCGTATACGCTCCTATTAAAGGTGTCCCACTGCCACAGGCTGGTAAACACTGCTGTCTTGCACAGTTTTATACCACCATCCTGCACTGGCCCTGCCAGAAGGCAGCTCTCAGTTAGAAAGAGTGAGATTCAGGATAAGGTTTCCAAAACAAAGGTAAAAGAGATACACTGGGTTTCTTAGGACTAGAGCTGCACCTCTGAGTACCTGAGGATTGTACTGAGTGGGCAGATCCTCCCCTGTCTACACAGAGGTGGTTGTATAGCACATTGGCACTGGGGCCCTTGGAGGTTCATAAGTATTTGGGGTGCATTCAGTTAGTCTTGTGTCGGCATCATTTTGTTCACCTCGTCTGTGCAATCCTGTAGGTACATCCATTCAAAATCTGCAGTTACCCATGTCGTATTTGTTACGTTGACAACAGCACAACACAGCCACAACTGCTACAGTAACCTCAAAGATCACAGCTCTGAAGGTAAGTTGAACTAAATCCCTAACGGATGCCAACAGCTCTGTGGGAACTCTGGGCCAACAGAGACATACTCCTAAAGCATTTCCATCTCAGGATGTTCAGCTGGTCCTTAACTCTGGGTCAAATTCTTTGCAAAACACCTCGAAATTTTCAGTTTTCACGCAGACCCAGGAGTCTGCATTGGGCTCATCTTCCTCTTAAAAATTCCTCTTGGTACACGTAAGCTGCGTATTTGCTCTGGCGTCCACCTTCTTTGCTTTGATCTCAAAATGTTTGTAGAAGTTCTGGTCTGTTTTTCCTAGTAGCCATTTGCATAGAGGGCCAATAAAGAAACTGCTTCTCCCAAAGCAGCCGCTCTTGCTGCTGCTAGCCAAGTATGCCCAGATTTATTTATATATATTAGCGTATACCTCTGACATATAACTGACCTTCTCGTACCAGCTGGTAGCTGACAGGAAATGTATTTCTGGGGCAAAGACAATGTCTTGCTTTTAACATCTTGAGGCAGCTGGGCCCCATTCTGAGCATCGGCAAGCGCTGCACCGCTGCATGCAAAGTCCTCCCGTCCTGCTCGCCGTGACAAGCACGGCAGTTCGGCAGCAACGGTGTGGGGACGTTCCCATTAGCAAACCCGTTGCTTACCTCACGGTCAAAACCCATGGTGTGCCGGTAGCAGGGGAGGAGGCCGGTGCTGCCCGTTCTCCAGGTAACCCCGTTCGAGCGGGAGCAGCCAGAGTTGAGCAAAATCGCACTTGTGCCGCTCAGGCGGCCTGTGTTAGCAGCTGATGAATTGTGGTTATCTGAGCTATAGCTTATTCCTCGTGGGCAAGCCAACTCAAATTGAAAACATCACCACTCTTCAGCAACGAGCTTGTGTGTGTGTGGACATGAGTCAAATTAAGAAGCAATGTCTGAGTTAGGACTCCAGTTATTCCATAGTGAAGACAAGCCCGTGTTATCCAAATTCACCCCCTTCCCGGGACTCGACTTTATTGGTTATTCAAACATTACTGTAAAAAAAAAGGCCTGGCTGACACTTCCTACCCAAACTTGGCAATTCCTTAAATTTTCCTCCAAAATCTGCTTTGTCCTAGCTGTCTCTGGGCACAAAGAGACACTCCCACATCCTTTACATTCCAGTTGGGGCTAATTGAACTCACATGTCAGCATGAGTCAGCAGTAATTACCAGGAATATCAAGGAAAGATTTGGCACCGGACCATGGTTATTCAACAGCAGAGCCCCCATGTTTAGTGGGGGTCTCAGGTTAAATCAAACCTTTTAAAAACACGAAGGAAAAAGCTGTACCAAGTTCTCAGTCTAGTTCAACTACATATTGGCAGTTCCTGTTGCTGAAAGTGTCTTTACTCTCTTTTCAGATACACCTACAGAAAGGCAAATCTAATGGAAAAATAATTTCTGACTACTAAATCCTCCACGGCTGCCTTTAAATCTGTTTATACGCTGAAGCTGACGAATCAATATTAGGCCGGCTGGCTGGTTTTTATAAGCATCCTCACGGCAAACAGGCCCTAGTGCTGCATTTCCTCCATATGATTCCGGGGCAGAAATCCAAATCGACGGAGGTAATAACCTACCTCCCCCTCCCACAGCTCGCTTGGAATAAAAATCCTTAAACGGCTTTTCCACATACAAGTGTTCGTTCCCTGCCGCTCTTTGCCGAAACAGTCCCCCTCAGTACACCTTCACCCTAGGGGGCTCTGGAGCCTTGGGCTGCCAGAGATGAAGACTGGAGGGTTTTAGAGAGTAGCCCAAGGCAGCCCCTAGAAAGCAAACCCTCTCCTCCAGACCCAAACACACTTTTACAGTCATCTACTGAAAAAAAAGAAAAGAAAAAAAAATTTTTAAAAAATGAAAAAAAAAAAAGAAAAAATGAAACGAAAGGTTGTCACAAACGTATCTACTGGTGCAGAGATATAGACAGAGTGAATAGAGAGGGAACAGTGAGGACTGTCTCAGGGTGTGCTCAGGCAGCAGGAGCAGCAGCATTAAAGTTATCCAAACCTTAACTCAACTGGTAACTCTTTCTGGTTCTTAGCATCTACGGTATTAGGTATTTTGTTTTTCAAGGAAATAAATTCTTGCTTTTGGTTGCAAATTAACCAAGTGTCCTGCCAGTGAATTTGATCTTGTCAGTCACTAAATCTCTCACTTAGTCTCAGCCCTGGATAGTAACACTCTCTACGGTTCATAAAGGAGAACTGTTTTATTTTATCTACTGCAAACATATGTGCATCAACATTCTTCTCAACAGACTACTTATGAGCCCAACCAGATCAGTCAGTTTTATTTAAATCCAGTCCCGGTCATCTTTTTGAAACCTCCAACTACCAAACAACGTCAAGCATATTCTTTTTTTTTTTTCTGGTGGGTTTTTTTTTCCTTTTTTTTTTTCTTTTTTGGTCTTAATAGTCCATCTCCTAGAAACTCACTAAATGACGCACAAACATTGTTTGTGCCCGTCTTCAGGGGAAAAAAAAAAAAAAAAAGTTTTTTTACATGATATAACTTGGTTTTACACTATTTGCGTTATTTTTTAATAAAGACATAAAACTACAGCTTCACCCAAAGCCGCACAAAATTCTTGTTTACTAAACAAAGTACTGCAAAGTCGAAAAAAGCACCAGAGCCCGTACACACACTTCGTCCTTCTCTCACTGATATTTTCCCCTTTGCTATGTCAAAGTGAAACACAACAAGAATTTTCGGCTCTGAAGTTATAAACCGCTGAAAATAAAGATTTTCAGGGGGAGTCCCGGCTGACCCCAAAGCAATACCCACCCTCTTCCATGCCAAGCGAGCGCGATTCGGGCTTGAAAGTGGCGATGTGAAACTTTATTTCACTTGCTTTCCAACCCCGGAGGTCTCTCGAAGCATCAGTGGGAAGGATGGCTGAAGCCCGGTGTGGCCAAGGGGCCACGGCAGAGCCCTCTGCCCCCTCCCCAACCCCGTTTGAGCCCTCGGGACGGCGGGGCAGCACCCCGGGCATCCCCCCGGGGCAGGCGGCACCTCCCGGGGCTTTCGCCTGGGAGCTGAGGACCGCCACCGGCTCTCGAGCGGAAGAAGCCGGGGGAGTCCTAGCGGCTGCGGTCCCCACCGAAACGTCCGGGGGAGCATCGACACCCCCGGAGAGGGGGGCTGGTGGTTTGGGGGGCGAAGGAGCCGAAGCCGGGGGTCCCCCCGTTACCCCGGCAAAGCCTGGGCTGAAGCCTCGCCCGCCCGCCGCGAGCTCTCGGGATGCAACGACTTACCCCACGGTCCCCGACACGACCCCGGGGGGGTGCAAAGTTTCTGAGGGCGAGGAGCAGCCCCCCCCCCGGCCGCGGCGCAGAGCGGCAGTGCCGGGGCGGAGGTGGTGCGGCGGGAGCGGGACGGAGGCGGCCGGGGGAGGGGAGGATGCTCGGCCGCCGCTTCCCTCGTGATTCAGGTGGCGGGCTGGCGGCCGAGTGACAGGGCGAGCCGCCGGCTACCCCGCTCGCACGCGATCCCCGGCCCGCCGCCACCGCCGTTGTCACCCCCCCCCGACGGCGGCAGAGGGCGCTGCGGCGGCGGCACCGGCGGGCGGGCGGCGGCCGCCGCGGCGGGGGGACCGGGGCCGGTGAGAGCCGCCGAACGGGGCCGCGGCGTTGAAGCCCCGCTCCCCGGTGCCGGTGCCGCCCGTCGCATCCGCCGCCGGGTGTGGGAAGGCCCGAACCGGGCACACAGACCTCTCCTCACCTCCCCCCCCTTCCCCCGCCATCCCCCGGTGCACCTGCCGAGCCCGGCTCTCCCGAAAAGTTGGAAGGGAAAAGTGCGGTGCTTCCCCGGCTCCGGGGTGCCTGCAGCAGCCGCAAGGCCTCAGCCTCCTCCCGCGCCGGCGTCGGTGTCTCCGGAGGGGGCTTCCCTCTGCCCACCACCTGACGCCCTGCCGGCCCCCGGCCCTGCCCGGTGCGGCCCCCCCCGCCCTTGTCGCTTCGCGTGGTAGAACATCCTCAGCACACCGGTGCCTTCCGTTCAGCTTCACCGAGAAACTAGGTAATACCTGCGATTTTTTTTTTTTTTTTTTTAATCTTTCTTTTAGCTAGCGGGGCTTTTTTTTTTTTTTTCCCCAGAACATTTTGCCGACGGGTCTCTGGTTTGTACTGGAAGTGCCAGTGGATCCCAGTCAAGCAGCAAGGCTTCCTGCGAGCGGGGTTAGATGCCCGTGTTAGATGAGCACCTAAAGCGGCTCTTGCGCGGGAGGCTCAAGGAGAGGACAGACAAACGGAGAGGGGGCGGATGTGGGGAATCCAAGGTAACAAAGTGAGAAACAGTCCTCTCCTTGGTGGGATGCCAGCACCTAGTGAGGATATCCAAATATTGAACCCCCGCAGCAGGCTTTCTGGGACTGGATGGTGTGGGGAGGAACCGCCTGCTGCTCCTCAGCCCTAGACTGCTGAGGTATCTCCTGGGAGGCCGACCCTGTGGCAGGTACCACCCATGTCAGACAGCAGCATCCAGCACAGCCACCCCAGGCACTGCTGCAGCTTCTCCGGCCCCAGCTGGCTTAGCTCTATGTCTAAGGGCAATCCTTCTGAGAAAGACCAATTATCAAGATACAGGTGACAGGAATAATGTACAGGAAAGCACAGAATTGCACTTTTGCTAATGCATGTTTTGATCATACAAAGATTTACTCTTGGGTTGCTTGTGGTACGGTTTGATTGAAATTGCAGTGCCTGGGCAAGGATTTACTGGGGAGAGAGGAACAGGAGTGTTAGAGAGCACCTGAGACTCCCCTTCTCCTCTCCCACCTGGGACAGCAGTGAGGACAGTGGCACCAGCTCCGTGACAGGTCTCTGTGGCTGCAGTTGTGTGGCTTCCCAGCTTCTCCAGCAGTTCAGAGCTCTGCAGTGCCCCACCACCAGACCTCATGACCACTGCTTTTAGCAGGGGTACCTCAATTTGACAAATGTCCCTGTATAGAATGTTTCCGTTCCTCTTTGGACGTGTTCTTCAATATGAGGGGATGCCCAGACCCCAGCCCTCCTCTCCTGTGCATGAAGATTGAAGAGCCCAGCTCACAGGAACACTATTGTTCCAGCAAAATAGAACCAGTCAGTGTTGTTGATTGCTCTGTTACATCTTCCCAGACAGAGCCTTGGCTATAAAAATAGATGCAATAATCCACATGGACAGTTGCAATTGTAAACGGCATTCAAAAAGCAAAAACGGAATTCATAGTTTGACACAGACATATCCCCAATCCGTCAGGATGTGACACATTGGCAGCGTGTCTGTGCCAAACTATGAATGCCATTATTTATTTTTCTTCTGAATGCTATTTACAAATGTAACCTTCACAGTAAATTAGTGTATCTATTCTATATCGGACATTTTCTGAGAGAATTTGGTATTGTCCGCACTTATTATATTCACAGAATTGATGGAAGTTAGACCAATTCAGGCCACAATAAATCTTCGGGAACTACAGGCTGTGCTTATGTTAGGAGGTTTTGCCAGCACAATCCTACCAACAAAATCCTATCTGGCAGAGGAGAGGCCTATGTTTGGAAAGAGAAATCAAAGGCCATCAACACTGAATAGCTCTCCACTAGATGGAACAATGGCGCTTCTGCTGCCAGGCCATTGACAGGGAGTGATTTACCCAGAAGAGAACTGGGGAGGGGGAGGAGGTGGAGCCCAGAAAGTGTTGGATAATGGTGAGACAGTCATGGGACAACTATTGTTCATCACTTCTCCTGGTGAATGCAATGCCATAGAGGAGATAGGAGGTGTCTTGGTGTATGAAGACACATCTGAGCTCATTGACCAGGCATGAAAGGGCTCTGACTCAGAAGCAGTGTCACCATGTGGTGTTCAGGCCACTCTGCTAAACCTCTTAGCAAGTTTGTTTGACTGGGAATGGTGCCGAGCCAGCATATGTCCAGCATGGAATTTGGACCCTTTTGCACCTGTCTGCATCGATACGCCTGAAGACGACGGTTCAGATGTTTTATGGGAGCTTATTCCATGTACAGCTGAATAACCCAGCCTGCAGAGAGAATATTTGTGCTGTGTTCTCTTCACTCCCTGGTTTTTAAATTTTGTTAAAAGTAATTACATTTGCCAGGCAAGAATTGTTTTTCATAATCTCATGCTGCTGACTGTTTATACTTATACCAGCTATGTGCAGATCTTTTTTATACAAGTTAGGCTTACTGAACAACTGCCAGATAGTTCTGCTTTCCTTCTTGAATTTTAATTGCTTACTTGCCCAGCATCTATTTTTAAAATGGAACTGTAAATGGAACAGTAAGTTCCATCACTCACCGTAGAGGCAGGGGGTCAGCACCCTCCTTACTCCTCCCTCTGCTCCCTCCTGCAGGGGAATGTGGAGGAATCGGGACCTGAGCTGTCAAAGCATTTAGCCACGGGCATAAGCATTTAAGTTCAGGAATGCATCTAGATGCTTTGCAGGACTGGAAGCAGAGCTCAGTGTTTTGCAGGTCTGAGACCAAAGTTATCAGTACATACTGATTTTATATTAGCAGCGTGACCATCTATAGGCTCACCTGCACAAACGCACACATATAGGTAGAGACACAGAAACGGCTGCAGTTGCAGCGCACACAGAGTAGGAGGCTACAGACCCACACAGTCTCAATTGCATTGTGTGACCAGGAAACAGGTTCCTGATGGTGGTACCAGGTGGCTTATAGACCCTTGATGTGCTTAGCAAATCTCTGCCTGCATGGGATTTCAAAGCAGAAACTTTGAAACATCTGTCTGTTTTCACCTCAGACTCCCTCTACTTGGTAGAAAATGCATGTTCATTCAAAGGGCTGGTTTGAACACTGAACCTAGACTCTCATCCACTCCTTCATTTTCAAGATCACATGCCATCAATTCCTCACATAATGCGACTTTACTTCTGGAAAATAATTATAGACCTTAGTTGTCATCTGTCTCCTTAAGGTCATCATTACTTCAAGCCCCTATACACTCAGAGCATTTATTTTATCTCCAGTATTATTGCTTCTTGAAAGTAACTGGCTTCCCAATTGTATTCTTTTTCTCACTTTTTAGTATTTCCCATTATTTTTAGACTACTGGGAAAGGAGGTGATCATGTGCAGGAAACTAG
Source organism: Scolopax mira (assembly GCA_004320125.1). Classification (NCBI taxonomy): domain Eukaryota; kingdom Metazoa; phylum Chordata; class Aves; order Charadriiformes; family Scolopacidae; genus Scolopax; species Scolopax mira. Next base: position 38,930 of record BJBW01001640.1, on the reverse strand, counting down.
CAGGGAGCTGGATGCTTTAAATGACACACACTATTTGAAAAAAAAAAAAAAAGAAAAAAAAGAGACAGATATTCTTAATATTCTCATAAACACAAGAATTTCCTCATGAAGAAATACTGGTTGCTTCTTACTCCTTCCATACTGCTTTTATAAACTCTTAAAGTCCAAAGTGATTGAATTACAGCAGGTCTCCAGGTTGCTGCAGCTAGCAATTTCAGGTTACCTTCTTTTCTTTCAACAGAGTTTTTCAGAGCTATCATATCCTATTCGCAGGGCGGGGGGGGGGAAGGGGGAAAGATGTGTAAGATGTTTGGATAACATTCTTGTTAAACTGCAAACTCTCCTCACTCTGGATTTAGCCCTAATTTAATCAACTGTCCATGCAGAAGTCAAAATGCAGCTCAAAAGAGCATCTTGATGACTAACTGGGGGTTTTTAACTTGTTTGTTTTTTTTTTTAATTTTCCAAAATGTACTTAACTGGTATTGGTAGCTCTCTAAACTTGCATACTTCTAAGGGTCGTCTCTACTAACCTCATCTGACTGTGTTACACAGCAAAAAACAATTTCATCGTTTGAGCTGGTTTTGCTTCCGTTCTCCTCTTCCTACTGCCCAGAGGACTGCAGGTTGGTAGGGCTGCCTGGTGCTGATGCTTCAGCAAAGGCTTCTGAAAGCTGCAGAGAGGGAAAGAGCAACTTTGACTGCTCTGCTGTTGCTGCTGCTGCCCGCATGCAGGGGCTGCTGCTTGCTTGCTTGCTCAGCGAGAAGCCGGGCTGGGGGCCGCAGGGGACAGAAGGCTGAAACCACTACTTGCTGCTGCCTGGAGTAGTGGTAGATCCGAGATCTTAGATAACACGACCCTGGAAGTGACAGTGACCTCGCTATGGAAACTCAAGTCACTTCTGTCATCGCTTCCTCACCCAGGGGAAGGCTGACTTCAGGCAGCGGTAGGACCCCTTGCCCAGAAACTGTCGGTGGGTGACTGAGGAACAGAACTGCCTTTACAAACCAATGGAGAAACAGGGACGGAAAAGAAAAACAAAGTGTTTCAAAATAAATGCAGAGAGCTCAAAAGAAGAATGAGTGCTTATAACAAGATGCTTCTTGCATACTTTTATGCACGCTTCTGTGTTTCTCCAATTTTGTTTCTATCAATTCCCCCAACCTTTCATACCTAGAGGTCAATATGAACCGGTGATTACTGTAAAATGCAGGGAGAAACGTTTAGCATGCTCATATAGAGAGTTGAGAAAGAAGAAAAGATGTTATTGATGTCTAAATTCTAATTGTATTTTCCCAATGGGAGTAAGCAGAAAGAAAACTATGAAAAAATACTTATAATAGCACATTATGAGATACCAGACTATGATTTGTCATATTGTTCATTTAGAGAGGCACACAGACAGCTAAAAGGACTTGATTTCCTTAAGTATTAAAAGAGGATCTAAAGCAAGAGGGAAACAGCACGGCAGAGCCCTTACAGGTCATCATTGCCTATAAAAATCAATAAATAGCTGCATCATGTCAGTGAATTTTTAAGTCAGTTCATTCCGTATGGTCCATCTTCCCTCAGACAAGTCAGTTGCTAAAAACAAGTAATAAATCATCCCCCCATTCTTTTATTTTAATACTGTAAAGAATATTTGTTTTTATAACCAAATTGATTTAAGACTTAGTGTAGCCACAAAACATTCTAAACAGATGTCTAGCTTGAAAGCTAGACATTTTCTTATTCTGTAGTTATGAAAATTTGGGGTGCATGCAACCTGAAACCTAGATTTTTACTCCCAAAGGAAAATGCATTTAGATAACATATATGTTATTATAAATATACATTTGCAATAACAGAGAGAAAGCATCGTTGCTACATAGCACTGCAACTGAATTAAAAACTGTGCCTACAGAAAAGTTGTAATGATACTTAAGAGTTATGGGCAGAGGAAATATTGTTGCATTAATATCATAGAATCCTAGAATGGCTTGAGTTGGAAGGGACCTATAAAAGTCATCTAGTCCAGTACCTCTGCAATGAGCAAGGACATCTTCAAGTAGTCCAGGTTGCTCAGAGCCCTCTCCAACCTGACCTTGAATGGTTCCAGGGATATGTGGATTTCTGTTTACAGCTATAGATAGCTCAGAGAAGGGAATTTTTTTATTGACGTATATATGAAGAATCTGAGGCGTGGCATAGCCCATGAGATTTTATAATTGTTTGCACATAGCACTTTCTCTCGAAAGCATTAAAAACATTTCATCCTGAGAGGTGCAGCAATAGAGGAGCACCAAATGCTTCATTCTTCAAACTTGGGCTCAGCATTACGACAGTATGGCAACAATATTCTCTTTCAAAAAATTACCTGCTGTCTTTCTCTGACTGGTGAATTGACTGGTAAAGCAGACATTGCACATTCATCAGACTATTCTGGAGCTTTCTCAGTAGAGGATTAGGACTGGAAAGGAGGATAAACTCAAATCAAAGAGGAAAAAAACAACCACAGTGGAAAGAAACATCATCCTCATCTTTTCTGAGTCCTGAATAAGACAGAAGGTATTTCTTCTATCAGGAAAATGCTCATGGATCTGATATGAAGCTATGACAGTCCATCTCACCCCTGCACACAACTCACTTGGACAGTGCAGGCATCAGGAACGTGCATGGCCAGCTAGCACCGATCCCACAGTGCCCTGTCACTGACTTTCTGTCTCTGCTCACCTGGTTCCCTCTCTACAACCCCCAATTAGAGACTAACCAAGAAGGGCAAATGAGGCTGTTTCCTGAAGAAGCCTCTGCCATATGAAGCAGCGTGATATGGGAATGAGTGCCAGGCTGTGATATGGATGAGCAAAAAAGTGGTCCTGTGCAGGGACACCCCTGGTTCAGCTCCCAGCTCCACTGTGGAGAGCTCCTTGAGATACTTGGAGCAGCCTTAAACTGCCCCTTCCCAAAAAACAGCATCCCATAAGCTGAGGATGTGGACTTCTGCTGTGGAGGACAGAGATGTAGAGCAATTGTTTTTTCATGCTCTGGATGCACTTGCCAATTGTGAATGCTTGTGTGTGTGCATATGGTGGCAAATGGAAGAGTAGATCTAGGCACATTTTTGTATTTTTATTCAATTTAAAATATTGATTACTGTAAATTGTAATTTGATCTCTACTTTGAGCATATGGGACCTACCAGGCTCCTTGTGAAAGGTTTTGAAGGGAGAGAGAGACTGTATATGGGTCATAGCACTCACAGAGAATAGGCTCATAGAGAATGAAAGCTTTGCACAGCTCAACAGCTTCTTGCCCGTCCCATGATAGACTAGAAAGTGTTCATGTTGGTGAGAGGGGACAGTACTGTCTCATGTGTTCCCCCAGGAAATAGTTTGGAGGGATGTCATGGACATGACTTTATACTTAAAATACACAGCACAGGTATTATCAACTGTGCAGATAGTATGCACTGTGCTAACAGTAGAAGTTCAAATTAAGGAAAAGAGAGAATTTAAGATAATTTAATAATTTAAGTCAAAGCTACTGTGAGTAGACTGCCTTTCCCAGGGCTGCTGCAAGATGACATCAACCCAACTTTCAGATCTAAATAGCTAAGACAGCTGAGTCTTGCCAGCAAAATATCTGCTGGTGGTTTAATCACTTAAATGCTGACACAAATAAATTTTGGGAACTATTGACAACTTCTTTGTCAATAAAAGAAGATAGGAGGCAGCTGGCAATTTTAGTAGAGCCTGTCCTCATGGAGTTTGGTTGTTCACCTTTGCAAGCTGCCATAACACCTTTGTATCAATTGGCATTTTTAACAGTCACATCCCATTCAATCACCTCTTGTCTCTCTTCTGCTAGGTCATCTGGCAAGTTTGATGTTTCCACCTCAGTTTGCTGTCATTGTTGGTCTTTCATTCTTTATCTCCTCCTTTGCCTTTTCCTTGCCTTAGAGACACCTTTGAGAAACCCTGCAGTTTGTCCCAGAGGCTTCCCTTTCCACATATATAAACCACATTTAATACATTTAATTAAGGAATTACCTTAATTCTTTGATAGATACATTAGGTATTCGAGCCAATTTTGGCATCTTTTGCACAGACAGGCTAAGTAGCACTAACAGGTCTCAAGATAAATACCTTGAAAGTGTTATATCAAAACCTATGAAGCTTTAATTTGATATGACAGGTCAGTTGAACTGGATGGCACTAGACCTTTACAGTTGTTTCTCCAGCTTCGGTCAACCTGGCCTTGCCCCTTGCTTTCACAGATAATCTCCACCTGAGCTGTATTGGTTATCCCTTCTCTTCTGCCAAGAGACAGAATTTTTACCTTCCAAAAATGAAGGAGACAAAACCAAGAAGGAAACCAAACTGCGATGACACATGTAGCAGGCTGGGCAACGGGTGCATTCAGTCATTTTCACCAGTGTGCTAATCCTGATACTCTGGTGAAAAACAGAGTCCCTGGAGTGAAAGAAGGAACATGTAGTCTTTCCCCTAGAGAATCCTAAGGAAATTTTTCTGCCTCTTTGGAGTTTTGAAATCAGCATACCAACCTCAGGCACAAATACCATTTTCTCTGAAGTGTTGCTGACAGGGCAAGTGTTCTCAGGGGAAGGAGGCTGGCTGGTGGTGGAGGGAGAGGATGGGGTGCCATCTCCATTTCTGCAAAATCTTGTCAGGCTTCAGCTATCTGGTGCAGTCTCTCAGGAGGAGTCATCAATCTTGTTTCTTTGGCGCTTGTCATCTGTCATCAACTTCTGTTGGCCATGCCTAAATGTGTGGGTCTGAATGAGTGTACCATTCCAACAATCCTGTCCAATTTCAGAGCCAGGAGACATGATGGGAGCCTTGCCAAGAGTGTTGTTTGCCTTAAGTGATGTTGTTGGCCACTTTCAAACCTTTGATCTTCATTGCATACTTTAGTGTCACATCTGCAGGCTTTACAGTGGCGATACTACCAATGGTATCAGCTTCTGCTTGATATAGGACTGTCTGCATTGTCACTTTACCCCAAGAGCAGGCATCAGTTGGAGTATGATGCCCACGACTAGCTGAAAAACATCATGCACGTTTGCCAGGGTGTGCCTGTTGAGTCCTAGATTGTGCAAGTGAAGCAAGATAGAAATTTGGCTGTACCAGAACATTAATGTGGAACAGTAGCATCTGTTCACTTTGACCCCAGGAGTAGTATCATCCTTCACATTTCTCTCCCCCTGTCTTGTTCCACCCATCAATCTTGCACAGCAGCAGCAGGCACCGTCATGCCCTGAGGCAAGAGCAGCCCCTTGCAAACTGGCTAGCCAGAACTTGACTACTCTACCGTGATTGCCCCTATGGATGGGGCAAGTTAGCATATCCCTCCGAGGAAAGAGATCACCTTGGGCAGCAGTTGGACTCCAGTCCTGGATGCTTAGACAAGGGCATAATCAGACAACGGGTTGTAGCTGGCTCCCTCTGTCTTCAGAAGAGTTGGAGAACTACATCAGGATTATTGCCAGTCACTGTAGTGTGAGGAGTTCATCTACCATTCACTAAGACTCTGCTGCTTAAAGTTTTCTTGCACTGTCTTTCCTCGGGAGTTCTCTTTAGATCTCCTCCTCTATGCATCACATTTTGCAAATGGAGAGTCTTTGCTCGCTTTTGAGTGCCCAGATGTGCAGATAAATTTTCCTGGTTCGGAGGTGAGGAGATCAAGGCATCTCTCTTAAGCATTTTGGTATGTATGCCTGGAAATTGAATCCAGTCCCTTTTACAGTTAACCATTGTCTGGCAAAAAGGCTTTATATAAAAATTGGTTGGTGATGCAGAACTTAATACTGCAGTCACAGATTTATACCAATGGTGAGAAGCATGCAGAGTTGCTATTTTTGCAAACTAGATTGTTAGCTTTGAATTTACAGAACTTTTGCTTATGTTGTGCTTTTTCTGCACTCTTGAGAGGCTCATCCTTTAGGTTTAAGGACAGAAAGCCACATACAAGCTCTGGTTTTGGTTTAGGCTCCTAGTGAAAGAAGCTAGTACTAGGAGAAGATCACACTAAGTGGTTAAAATATTGTCACAGTGATTAAGCTTTTCATGCATTCTAAGCAATTGAACAAGGAGAAATAGATTTCTGACTAATGGTTAAAATGATATGGTGCATCCCATTTTCTTTTTCCTCTCCTATTTCATCACAATCTGCTAATGCTAGTCACATTCTTGTAACTTTTGAAGACAGATATAGTTAGTAATGGTAGTGAAAATACTGGCTTTAATCTTTGTTCTAGTCTTTGTCTTATAAGGCTTTTCTGTGCAACTCTTGGGGGAAATGTACTCCCAGAAAATTTAGTAGAAATCATTTGAGCAATATCATTTGAGATTCCTACTTTTTGACCAACGCTTAGAATGACAAATAGATTTCCACAGTTCACCGATAAAGTATGGTATCACAGTGATCTTTCATCCTTGAAGCTCAGAAGTGCTGATGTATATTAACACAGAGGGAATATATATATACACATATATTGGAAAGAACTCTGATCTGCCAAACAACTTCTTGCCTGCTGTTGAAAGGAGAAAGTGGTACCCTTTGTATCTATCTATCAGTTGTTCCCCAACAAGTACTCCAGCTAGGAAAGGGAGATACTCCTCATCTCCTTTTTCTCCGGCATTAATTGGCCAGGGAAAGGAAATGAGCCATGCCCTCCTTCCTTTGCATTCCTTTTTCTGGGAAAAAAGATCTGTGGTGGGGAGATGGATGTAGCAGGCACATAACTATCAAAGCCTCACAGACAGAAGTAGGAATACTCTACACATCTGAAAAGAGCAATTCATGACTGTGTCATTTTGTGTGTCATGCTTGTTTTGTTCAGCTGTGAATGACAGTGAAGAGACAGCTTCATTTCACACTTGAACCTCCTCTGCTGCAGATGGAAGTGTGCAACCGCCTTCTGAAGCCCTGGTCCATAATATGCATTACTTACTCCTGCCTGCAGATGGTACTTACTGTACTTACAATTCACCATCTTTCTTCTTTCCTGTCTGGCCAGGAAAAATAATTATTAAAACAGTGAAAGCCTGGAGAAGAGTAAGAGAGAATACATTAGGCAGAAAGTGATCAAAGGTGTTTAGAAGACAAGTGTCAGAGCCATTTTCTTTAAGGTCATCCTGTATTACTATACGTCTACTGTGGATTGTCCTATCCACTCTATACAAGTGATGTGCAAGGTCTAATGATATTATCTTCTCTAGGTCAAATCTCTGCAATGAGACATTACCAGCTACATGTAGACCAGAGGCAGACAACAGCCTGATGTTGAACTGAAGAATAAAGAATTCCCAGTGAGATTCCAGAAATTCTTTTGGTATCCTGTTGAAGTGCTTCAATATCCTATTAAAAACTTTCCTGTTATTATTTTCTGCAAAGCAAATCCACTTATTCTTGTCCTTTTCCCAGTAGAGTCTAAGAATAAGTAGTCACCATTCCATTTTAATATGTTTAATAATTTTCTTCTAGAAAAGAGAGGAAACCAGAAAAAAGTCAGTCTCCTCCTGTCTTTTGCCAGACATCATTATTTCTGAAACTCTAATCACTCTTGTTGTCCTACTTGGGTTCAATTTGGAGGTCTTTTTTACTTGAAGTATTGTCTTTAAGACTCGGCACTGCTTCAGTTAGTTAGTAGCTTCTTACCCAAAACCAGGACTCCCACATGGCAAGATGGGCTGAATGTCCATGAAACCTGAGTTCTTCAGTGGAAGAGTAGATAAAACAGAGAAACAAAGCAGTTTAATTATGTTTCCCTGGAGGAAATGTGAGCTGGGGAACATGAAGATTCAAAAAATCTAATCAGTACAGAAATTAATTGCTCAGATCTACCTTTAATAAAGGGTTATAAAGTTATCCAGTAGATACTTTGCAGACTTCCAAAATATCCATTTCTGCTACACTCAAATATTTGGAGAGAAGGCAAAGTACATGTTTGTCCCAAAGCAGAGCTCAGCTCTGCATGTCATTTCTCTCCCTTCAGAATAATTTAACCACAATTTTTTCCATAAAAAGGCTCTTCAGGATAAGATATAGCACCCTCTTTAGAATTAGACAGCCACAATCTGCTCATTGCTCTGTGTTAGTTCCTGTTCATTGATTATGTTAGTGGCTAGTACACCAATGAGTGACAAGATTAATTAAAACAGCCTGGCAAAGCTATCTAGGGTAGGGGAGCTGCACTAGAATATCCTGAGCCATATTTCAATGAAGAGCTCTGCAGATTGTGCGAATGGCAGCCGTCATGGTCAGGAAATTTTCTTGCCTTAGCATAGCAGTGCCAGTCTTGTGCAACAGCACTCCCCAAGTGCTATTGGATGCATTAAAGATGACAAGTCTCAGCAGGAATTAAAAATGAAGCAATGGTGATTGCTGGTGGTGTTCTGCAGCAATTTGGAAGCTTTCCACATTCAAGACTTCATTTCCCAGTATGGGGAAAGACTGTGGCTGGAACTGACACTGTCTTACCTTCACTAATGATATTTGAGAGGGGGGGCAGCAGGAGAGGGACACGTTCACTGTGCATTGCAAAAGACAGACCTGTAAGACATTTACCATTATCTTATCCCCTCTTTTCAAAATGTAGCTACACCATGAGATCCATCTCTAGGCAGATTGATCAGCTGTTGAAATCTGCAGACTTCTATCAGCATCTCTAAGTGTGTCTTGCTCCTCAGCTGACTTCTAACTACTTCAGGTGTTTTGGTAGTTTTCCTCTACAGCATCTGCCGTCTTTCCTAACCTCCTCACAAATGCTTGTGCCACGTAGAAGCTGAAGTCTTGCATAGCAAAGAGCTCTTTCCCCAGTAAGTCCAGTAGCTGACTTCTTTCTTGTGATCACCTCTGGGCAAGAACAGATGGTTCCAATCTTTGCCTAGGAAAAGGAGTGGATTGCTCCTCTGCCAGTCCCAGTACAGGTCTCCTCCCACTCCAGTGAGACAAAAAAAAGAGGAATCATCTCAAACAATCCCACTTGCATGCCAACTGGAACACTGTCATTTCTGAGTCACCACTGGGGCTTTAAGTATTCTCTTCACATGCCTCTTATCCACTTACCCTGACAGACAGTGTGGGAAGAATGCAAGTAGTGTCATCCCAGAAGTCATCCCCCCTGCTGTCCTGAGAGAGGTGATCTATGATTCTGTGAAAAAGACACAATAAAATGTATGTAAAAATTAGAATACTCACTCTGTCTAAGTCAAATGTTTCTGTCACTACAATAAAGTATTTCCAAAATCATGACTTTTTATTTCAGTTAAGTATAGCTTGGTATTCCTTTGTGCTATCGTTTGAGGAAACCACAACAATTTATTGTTGTATAGATAATTATTCTATCACCCAATGATGCCTCCCCACCTGAGAAGGGGAATCAGGAAAAACAAGGAAACCCAAGGGTTGAAATATAAAGAGATTTAATAGAATATGACTAAATAATTAACATTAATAATAACCAGTATTGATTCCGATACCAATACAAAATATGCAAGGATTATACTGGCCCAATTCTATCAGGGGGAAATTGTGCACTCCCAGCAGTGGACAGCAAATGTGGATCACTGTCAGCAGTGGGAGGAAGAGAGGAAGGGAAGGGCTCAGGGGTCCAGCACTGGGGCAAGGAGTTCTCAAGATCACAGCCATCAAGTGAGAGAACTTCTCAGCAAACTTTCTAATTTATACTGAATGCGACATTCACAGTATGAAATAATCCTGTTGGCCAGCTTGGGTTAAGTGCCCAGGTCTCGCTGCTCCTCATCCCCACACCTGGCAAGGCCTGAAAGCACTGAGACCTTGAAACCCATGTGCCATAGCTGGCTCTAATGTAAATCTTTTCACAAATTCAGACACTAGTCTTTTAAAAGTGCAGTTTTACCAAGCATTAAAAGAGAAATTAGTCCTGTGTCACTCAAACCAGAACACCTTGTTTTGCTAAGGAAAAATTAGGTACTAATTAACTTCCTGTCAAAATATAGAATTTCTATCCATTTTCTATCCATGTTGTCTGGATTTTCCTCAGTCCCCCAGAATCTGATGAGACAGGGAAAACCAATTCTTTGATTACTCAACCTGCAATTTTTCTGTCCAAGTTCGAAGTCAATGAAGTCTGTCTGTCTTTGCAATCAGAAGGAATGGAGATGAAGAGATGGAGATACATAGGGTATTCCTGTGACAAGTGTGTCAGCCTTTCCCTTAGTACATTTCTCCTGTGGCTTTTGCGGTATCCAGTATGATACACATCATTCTCATTGCTGAGTGCATTCATTTCATCTGATGCCTGATGTCTGTCTCTTGTTTATTAGTTGCACTGTTGACACACTCCATAAACCTAAAAGCAAGGAATTTATCATGAAAACATAGGTATTGCCAACAACACAACAGTAAATCTGTGTACAGTGGTCAAAGAGTCAAATATTCCCAGTGGGGTTTTTTGCAGTAGCTTTGCTGCTCTATCAAAAAGGGCGGAAAAGAAGTGGAGCCCAGTGGTATTGCAGAGATGAGTCCTTCACAGTCTTTCCTCCAGAAATCACTCCAAGTCCCCAGCACAAAAGAGGAGCTCTTTAGCTATGGCTGTAGGCTGGGTACCCTTGTACATCTCACAAAACTCTTGAGTGCAGGAATCGTTCCCAGGGACAGACATCTGCAAAAATCGTATCAAGGAAGAAAGTCCGGAGGCACTAGTTTCAGAAGTAGACATTGGGGATGCCAGCAGAGCACTGAAGCTACAGGGGTATGTGGTGGAAGGGAGAACTTGGACAATCCTGTGAGGTATATTGTTTATGTAGGGTTTGAACATCCTGACCCCAGTTTTCTTGGTGGAAGAGGAAGTGCTCTCATGCTTCCTGCTTAGACAATTGGTAAGTTCTTTGGGTGAGGGTACTGACACATGGCAGGAGAAGGAAGGCAGCGCAGAGCTGGTTTGGACTTGCCTCTAGTAGTCATGGCCGTAACATTTCTAGGATGTATCTGATCTATCCTTAGCATTGGTGGTTTAATAAAGCATGGAGCTCAGGCTCACAGATCCTGCAGGACCACTGACTGTTGGCATGGACTATGTTTCCTACAACTGTGGGTTGTCAGGAAGGTTTGTCAACTTGGGCATGATGTCAACCTCAAACCACCTCTGGGTACTTACAAGGGTCTGCATGCTGACAAGTAAGCTTCCTGGACAGTGGGGCACTTGGGAGCAGAAGGGAGATATTTAAGGAGTCCTCCTGGTGACAGCATGGGTCCAGTGAGACTGGCACTGATCCAGAGTTAATGGGCTCCAGCTGAACAGACTTGATTATGCCATTGGGCATCTGCACCTGATATACTCACTGGCATGTTTCAGCTGTAGGGCATTTTTCTGAAGCTACTAAATGTTGTGAGACAAAAGGTGACACAGGCTTTGTCCCACTTCTTACCTTCCTTATCTGCTCCACTGATGTTTCCCATAGTTGCCTTATTCTGCTATCACAGTAACCCCGGAGTACTTCACAACCAGGAGGTGCTGCATGATGTCTGCCTGGTTGAGCAGTGAGCTAGTAAGCTTTCCTGGACTTCAAAGCAGTGGATATTGGCATAAGATGCTCAGAAAGCATTGGGACTTTGCCAGAGGTAACCAGCCCAGATAGACTCAAGCTTATAGGTGTTGACCAGATTATTTAATTTCTGTAGCCCAGAAACAGCTTGGCTATCCTGCTGACAAGAGCAGTACAAAGTTGGTGGAAAGAAGTAACTTTACTAGCTAGCAGGAGTGCTCCAGACTCACCCAGACAGGCAGTGGTCTTTAGTTACTTGTTTACATTCTGTTTCTTCAGTAATACAATAAATATCAAGTAACTCTTCTGGAACTTGAGATAGGGATCTGTCGCATTTTTCCGTCTTGGCACAAATACTCTTTATTAAAAACAAAAATGGGGGAGGAGGGGGAGTTGAAACCAGAAAATTTATCATAGATGCTTCTTCTCTTAGAGTGAAAGGAACTGATGATATTTGTAGATTTGACTTCATTGTAGTTTGCACGAGTGTCTAGATAGCAATATTCCACAGGTTCCTCTTTTCTGACCATTACCGTCTTCAGATTTTCCTCAAAGTGACTAGAAGCACAGACTAGTTTATACTCATTTAGTTTAATCAACTATACAATACATGGCTTATTACTTCTTACTCTTTGAACAGCCTCACTCATGTTTATAAAAGTCTTTGGCATTTTTGTATATTGCAAATATATTGGCAAATGCAAAAGATATTTCTGTGGTTAGGCTTATGTAATCTGTGGGTTTGGTTGTGCCATTTCTAACAAGATTCCAGTGGTCGGAGAGTGCAGAAGGGGCTCACCTGAGGTGGCCACCTGCAATGGGGGGACAAGCCCCTCTTGGGCTTCCTCCCTGTGGAAGAAAGGCCATGTGAGCAGCTGACCAGAGTGGTGTGCATCTCAGATGATGCCCCTTAGCGGCTTTTGGTTTACAGCTATCTCATTAAAGCAAAGGTCTGGTGGCAGTAGGGCTATACTGGTATTTATTGAGGGCCAAGAGATATGTGCCTGTGTGGCTTTACTGCTTGAGATGAAGGAGCCCCAGGCAAGCAAGACAAGAGAGAGGGAGAAAAAAATTAAAATAAAGATGTCTTTCTTTGCTTATAGGGACTAGATGTGGATTCTGTTCACCATTCATTTCTCTGCTAAGAAAATAGACTTGTGGTACCTTTGGACCTGTAATGTCCCAGAAGAATCCAAGAGTCTGGGGAGGCAGAGGAGGGAGTGGGCTGCCAGGACTGTGGTGGGCAGCAGAGCTGTAGGCAGTGGCGGTGGCTACCCTACTGGCCAGGGCCAAGGCCAGTGCCCAGAGTGGGAGCACTGCCATGGCCTAAATACCAACCCCTGGAGCACCAGGATGCATCCAGGCCAGAACGATAAGCTGGGAGTGGGAGCAGCTACCAGCTGGGACAGGGTGGCTCTTTTACCAGCCGTGCAGGGCCAGGAGCCAGGATTGGGTCAGGATGGCTATTGGGTCAGCAAATGGCTATTTCTCCTATTAGTTAAGCAGGTTTTCCAAGTTTATGTGTTGATGTATTATTTTTTTTTCTCTTCTCTGGCCTCTCTCCTTGGGTCAGAACATGTGTACGTCTAGAGCCCTTTTGTTTAGCTCTCAGCTTCGGGGCGGGAAAAAGTTACTCACGGCTGAGATCTCGGGGTATAATTTAATTTCCTGGGTCTGGGAAATTTAAACTGATGTCACTTAGGAGTTTTTTAGCAAGAGCACCTAGAAGCTGAATTGGCGGAAATGATATGGTAAGTTACAGGTATGTTTTCTTTGAAAATGAGTAACAAATGTGAATGCTACCAAGAACCAGGAACTTCAGTTATTTTGTGTGTACTTTAATGTTATCTGCGCTGATCAGTCTCCCCAGTCTTTGGTTGTCTTTGTTTTCATTTTCGCATGAACACAATGATGGTGCTTTTAGACTGAGGTATTTCAGGCACTATGTCTTACGCAATTTGCTCTTAAACAGCCGAGACATGGGTGCCTATCTGTGTATGACAAGGATTAGTTTATTGCTTATTTAATAGAGATCTTGAAAACTTGTTTATATCTGTTTACATACAATTTCTTCAACAATTCGGATTGCCTAAGGCTACGGCATGTTCCCCTTGCTTATGTGCAGTGTGTAACCCCCATGTGGCCTCAGGCAAATGGAGTGGTTAAAAGATTTATGCACTGTGCGGATAAACAAAATCTGGGAGAATTTCCCTGAGGCTTTGCCTGGATTGGCAAAATGGTGTGATTTTAAAACATGGTAGTTGGTACCTGGCATTTCTCATAGAAGCTGGCTTGATGAGGAAAAACCTGTGTGAGAGAATCAGGGTTTTTAAAGAAAAAACCCTCCCAGGTATAGTACATGTTCACATCTTGCCCTCTTTAACTTTTTATAAGACAGAGACTACTATCACTGAAATACAAGCCTTTTTCCTAGTGTAGACGTAACCTGAGAAAATAAATACCTTGAAGACTTTCAAGAATTTCCCTGACCGGAGGATGCAAAGGACACACCAGACTGAGACGGAGATTTGGGGAATTTCTCTTTCCGGTGGAAGGAACAAAGAGGAGGCTGGCAAAATCCCCTGAGGGTTTGGATCCTGCCCTGACCCTTATCGAGGATTTCCTGTAGCTCAGTATCAATGGGAAAAACTTCCACAGGCTGAAAAATGTGAGGATTTCACCTGCAATGTGCTTCCCTTCTTCTGGTTTTATGTTGAAGCCACAAAATTCTCATTTTTTGGGGGGGAGGGGGGAGAAGGGGAGGGATGGAACAGGGACGGATGTCGCCACGGGGTTCGGAAAGCCTTGCTCACCCTAACTCGGCTTTTAAGCAAAGAACAAGGGGCTATATATAGGCCATATGTAATAGGAAAATGATTGATTTTTCTTTCAGTATAAACCAGTCACTCACTGACACAGGCCACCGAGAAATAAAGATGTTGGCTTGGCTTCCAACAGCCAGCGAGGAAATTAATTGTAAAACAGCACCGCTCGTTACAACAGGCCAGCATGCCTCTGGGCCCCAGACCACCGGGAGAAGCCGTGGGCGCCGGCCATTTTCCTCACACCTCCGGTGCAGGGGAGGAAGGTGCCTCGGGTGGTAGAGGGCGGGGGGGGCGACGACAAAGGGGGCCACCGCCAACCCCCACCCGGTCTCTGAGCGCCGCCGGGTGCCGGGGGATGGCTCGGGGGGGCTTCCATAGCTCCCTCCTCGGGAGACGATCTGTGTGGCGGGACCAACAAGCCGCCCGAAAGCAGCAGGGTGTCCCGCTGGGCCGCTGCAGCCGCCCAGCGCTTCCCGGCAGACCGGCAGGCCCGGGGACCCTCCTGCTCCTCGGGGAGGAGCCAATTTCCCCCTGGGAAGCCGGCTGAGGAGAGCCCCGACGCCGGGCCGCCCCCGGCCCGCGGCCCGTGGCTGCCGCCCGCTGGAGGGAGCGGGCAGGGCGCGGGGAGCAGGCGGCCCGGGGTGTCCCGTCGTCCCGGTTGTCCCCACGGGCCCAGCGTTTCGCCAGCTGCTGGCTCTGAAGCAAGTCCAGAAGTGACTTGTCGCACCCCGCTAGGGTGGCACCTGCTCTCGTCGGGGGGCATCGAGACGAGAAGCGGCCCCCGTTACGGGTGGTGGTTCTCCTCCCGGCGGTGACCGACTGCCCGTGGCCATTAGGACTGGTAAGTCCCAGGTTTACTCTTGTACAGCACTTTCTTCCCCCCACTCCCGTCCCCCGATTAAAAAGCCCTTCCACAATCTTTTTTTTTAATTCCTGAGGAGGATTCTTACGCAGCCAGATCATGCTGTTTATGCGAATTCTTATTTATAAGCCCCAAAGGTTGCTCTCATTAAGACAGCTGGTGTAAGGAAACCTCTCAGACCCATCACTCAGAACCCTCTATAGCTCATAGCTGCACCTCACCTGCCCAGTTTTAATGTTGGTGTACAGCCCAGGCATGCAGACCAATAATATTTAGTTGTTGGACTTCCCGGGGCTACCTAGGGAGGTATCGCTTCCATCTCTTACCACCATCCCTCCTTTATATTTCCCTTTAATCCTCTTTGCAGGTGCATGCCCTCAGGAGCCCAGGTCGGGTGCCTGCCCTGGTGATGATCCAGAAATGCCACTCGCTCCCTTGGTCACTCCAGGTGTCTTATTTCTGCTTTCTCCTCTTTAGGCACGGCCTCTGCACATCAGTTCCAAAGCTAGAGTTTTGTAGTTTTGTCTGCGTTGAGATGCTCTTGTGAATGAGCCTGCCTCACGGAACAGGCCAGGCTACATCATATCTCTGCCTTGCCCTATCACTACTCTTTTAGCAAACTTGGTGCCAATGGCAAATGAATGATGATTTGCACATTTCCTTCAAGATTGTCCTTGGTGCCAATGCCCATGGAATGTTTCTTGAGAAAGCTTTGACCAACAACTGCTTTCAAGCGCTTTTATTCCTGTCAGTTAAACAGTTTTTAGGCCATTTAATTTGGATCATTTCTTTTCATAAATCATGTTAGACTGAAGCAAAGAGTTTATCAATGTCCACGTGTTTTTTATTAGTGCAGTTACCTCTTTATCACAATTCTGACTTTGTCTAAGAGCAAAACCAGATTTACTTGATAAGGAGCTGTTTGTGGTTTGTTTTTTTTCTATAGAAAGGTTGCTAGTTGCATTCAGATTTCCATACATGACCCTTTCCTCAACTGGTAACCATTAGTACTCCTCCAGGTTTCTGAGTTTTCCCAATCTTCTGAGATGCATATCAGTTGAGTAGTAACAGTCAATCATCATTTCTGGGGCTCTTGGTACAAGTTTCCTGCACATTTTAATAAATAAACTCCAACTCCCCAAACACAGTCTTTGCCCCTAGAAGAAATCTGATGTTCTCTTTCTGTACAATGGACCATGAGGTTCTTTGTCATCCTCATACGAAAAATCAACCGTCATCTATACTAGATACAGAAGACACTATTGATTTTAGCATTTGCCTTTTTTGTGTCAATAACAGTTTACCATTGGCATATAGTAAAAGGAGTATATACTTCAAATTTTTAAGTGTTGTTGATCCCTGTTTTGTAACCTCAAAAACTCTTTCCTTGCTTTCAGGTCTGCCGGTCAAGACTTCTTTTCCTACTGTGTTTATCTTAATTTATCACTGCTGAATTTCATTAACTCTTTTTCTATAGAATCATCAAGTTATTTAGGTTGGAAAAGACCTTCAAGATAATTGAGTCCAATAATAAACTGCCAAATCCACCACTAAACCTAAGTGCCATGTCAGCATATCTTCTAAATTCTTGGAAAATAAATACTTGGCCACTGGAAAAGTATAAAAATTATGTTCTGCCGCTACTTTTATCCATGATCATGCTATCCTTTCTTTTTCTTTCAGATTTCCTGAAGTATTTGTTATCTTCTGATGAAGTGCACTGGAAGAGAGTTGCTGCTGCTTTTCATAAAGTATCGATTAAAACCCAGCCTTGTGTTTATGTAAGAGAAACCAACTCAATGAGCTATTCTAACCCTTATCTGACTTGAGCCAGTCTTAAGACCTATGAGTTTCTAACTCAAGGTTCTACATGGGGTCTATAGGCCAGCAAGCCAAAATGGCAGGAATTGGCTTCAGAGCAAATAAAGGAAGGTACATGAGCTAGCAATGTGTGCTCACAGCCCAAAAGCACAACTGTATCCTGGGCTGTATAAAAAGAAGCATGGCCAGCAGGTCGAGGGAGGTGATTCTGCCTGTCTTCTCTGCTCTGGTGAGACCCCACCTGGAGTATTGCATCCAGCTCTGGAGACCCCAGCACAGGAAAGACATAGACTGTTGGAGCAGATCCAGAGGAAGCCACAGAAATGACTAGAGGTCCTTCTGTGAGGACAGGCTGAGAGAGCTGGGGTTGTTCAGCCTGGAGAAGAGAAGGCTCCAGGGAGACCTTATTGTGGCTTTCTAGTACTTAAAAGGGGCCTACAGGAAAGATGGGGATAAACTTTTTAGCAGAGCAGGACAAGTGGTAATAGCTTTAAACTACAAGAGGGAAGATTTGGACTAGATATAAGGAAGAAATTTTTTACAATGGAACACGTTGCCCAGAGAGGTGGTAGATGCACCATCAATGGAAACACTGAAGGTCAGGCTGGATGGGGCTCTGGGCAGCTTGTTCTAGTTGAAGACGTCTTTGCTTATTGCAGTGGGGTTGGACTAGATGACCTTTAAAGGTCCCTTCCAACCCAGACGATTCTATGATTCTATTTCTTCACTCTACATATATTCCAGGTGTGGAACACATGGTTATTGATAGTTTACATAGGTTCAGAAATCATTATATGCAAAGATAAAGTTCCTGAATTCGATGAGGTATCTGCCTCACAGAAAAGTACATACTATGAAAGTATTGTGCACTTGTGTTTATTTTTACTTTTTTGCTGGGCATACGCCATTAGTCTCTTTTGTAGGCAGGGTACTTGATTAGATGGAGCTGTGACCTGATCCAGAACAGCTTTTGCATTGTCTTATGTACATGAACCCATCCACCTTTGAAGTCTTGCCCCAGTTCCTCTCGATATCGTACTAGTCACCACAAAGTTCTACACGTGGTGTGGGCAGGCAAGACACTGGTGGGAAATTGCCCCTTAGCAACATGGCTTTTAGTTTGATGGGCCTGCATAGCAAGTCCTAGAGAAGCAGGGGGAAAGCACAGGCTGTCCTATCCACTCCTTGTTCTCTCTCTCTTCCGATTGCTTCTGAACACTCAACCTGGTGGGTTTTCACATCCCACTGTTCATCTTGCTGCTTGTGAGCAGGACAGACTTTCACCTTTCTTGAATGTGTCATGGCATGGTTTAGTTTCCTAGTTTTCTATGTGAGGTCCAAACTGATATCGTTAAGATGCTCTTAATAGGAACTCAGTTATTTTTATTGCCCAACAGTGCCTGACAGAAGCTCCCCAGAAGCAAAGTGCTAGTGCTTAACTCAGGTTCAAATCTGATCTACTCAACAGACCTACAGGATGAATGTTTCAGAGTAAACTATGACTGTATCAGCATTTAATCAAACAAAATGTGAAGTTCAGTGGAGAAAACAATCCTCACAAATAGCACTTTTTCCCACAAAATTTGACAGTGCAAATGAGAAAGCTTCTCTGTTCCATGCAGTTGAGTGGAGTTCAGTTTAAAAGACAGAAATAGCACAGTTGTGTGTAAATTAAATGACATTATTTGAAAACAACTCTGAAAGAATGAAGACTAAAAATCTCATCTAATTAATGCATAACCATAGTTGATGATTTATTGACTCTTCTGTGAATATACAGTTTCTATTAACAATAGATACATTTTCTCAGAAATTCTTAATTATTTGTGTTTAGTAATTTATGATTAAACATTTTACAAGAAACAAGGCACTAAAATGTACAGTTAGTCATCCTTATTACATACTGTGTGAGTTTCAGACATACAGTAGATTTCCCTCACTTAGACAATTATTGGATCTCTTCCTCCAATGGTACTTTTCATTGCATTTCAAACATACCCAACTTTTAGAAAGTACACAATGTAGGGCCCTACTTTTGTCTCCTTTCATTCGCTGTTTCTGTAGGAAAACCAAAGAATTTGCTATGAAAATTAGCTACACAATAAAGATAATGAAAACCTCACATGAATGAATTATGAATTCCTCACATTTCTAAGGACGTGGACATACTGTGAGGTCCGTAGATATTCAAGCTATAATGTGGGTATTATTTACCAATTAAAACCAACAGTAACAAAAAAAGTTGTTCAAAGGTGCAATTCCAGAAGCTATTTCCATGCAGGACAGAACCAGCTTTGGTGGTGTTTGAGGCACTAAAATACTAAACCAACAATTTACAACCATGCTAGGAAAACCAGATTAGGCTCGTGGCTATCATTGGTCTAAGAATGGGATCTTAAATAATGTATAGTTTTTAGTGCAATTTAAAGAACAAAACCCAGAAACTGTTGCTAATTAAAGGCAAAGACCACAAGAGATACCATCTAATACTCCATTAAAATATTTAGTATCAGGAGTGCATACATTTTCAAGTATCTTATGATAAATAGCCCAATACTCAAGTGCTAGTTCTGTTTGAGATGCTCACTGACTAAAAGCACAAACACGACACAATGTAATTCTATATACTGTTAAAATACAACAGAATCTAATGCCACATAATAAATACAACACAGTGTAAAGAAAGAGGGGTTTCCTAATTATTTGACCACTTATACAAAAATGACAAAGAGGAGCACCTAGATTCAAGTTTCTCCTTGAGATTCTCAGGCACTATTTCAGAGTTCTGATTTTCCGTCCTTCTGCATTTAGATTGCAGTGATCCTGAATCCCCCGAGCACACATGGAAAGATTACCACTTTCAGAAATTTTCAGAGGATCCTCGCGGTCTCTTTGACCAAAGTTAATTCAGGTGTTATTCCACTGCTAGTGGAATATACATGCAAAATAGGGGAAGCTTGTGCAGGATAAGAAAAAGTGATGGTGGAGAGATAATACCTCACAACAACCTCAAATAATACCCTGGGTCATTGTCAAATTAAGGTGAAAGTTACTTTTTCCTCTCAGAAAGAGAATTTCTAAAAACTTGGCCAGTAAGTCTTCTCAAAACATGGCCACCATCACAAGATGGCAGTAGACATTTGGCAGAGATGGCAATAACACATTTGAAAATGTGTTTTGGAAACAAATTATCTCTTAATGAGTTTTCGGTTTTTTGGGTATTGTAAAAATATTTCTGTTGAATGGCATGAATTTTTGGAAAAGAGAGTTTCTTACTTAGCAATATGAGTTACCCAAAAAGGACAGGAGGAAAAAATGTTAAAGCCAACCATTATGTCATCGTTCTTGATAAGCAAAAACTACATTTTTTTCCCTCATAGTCGCATAGGTTCAAAATTCCAGAAGATGCCCAGGTGAAGTGGGGCTCCAATGCTCCCTGGAAATTGGTGGGATCTGAAAGTGTAACCAACAAGCTCTACTGAAAATCTCACATGTGCTTTCTAGAGCCTATTTTGCCCAGAAGTTCCGACTTGCCATGATTCCTGATGAAGACAATGGGTGAGCACCTCTGAAAAACAGGCCCTGTAACTACACTAGCTCTGCTGGATGGTAGTGGGTGGCAAAATAGCTTGCACACCTTGTGACTGGAAGTTCATAAACACAACCACAGAAAGAAAGGTATTTTTAGGGCTGAGGCTTCTACTTCTCTGTGAAGTAAGACACTAGAATATCTCTATCTTTGCATTTATGGACTACCAGAATGTTTTTCTGGTACAGATCTAAAATGTCAGGACATCTGCATCTTGAGAAGCTGAAGATCAGATCTCTTATTATTTAACCTTAGACTCTTCAGAAAAAAAAAATAAATGGAAAGTATAAATAAACACAAAAGCTCACATAAAGCTGAATATACAAAATAATAGAAAAAAATTCGATATATTGTTCATTTGGTTGAATTCATGTATGTATCTGACTGGGGATGAATTAACATAGTTGGCTTTATTTTTTTAATTAAGAATGCACACTGATTTGATAGAAGTAACAAAGATTTTACAAGGAAGAAAGGTGAGAACATGCCTGTGTAATTATTATGCCTATTAACTATACCAGTTAACCAAATCTTAACAGGACACTGACTCTGTCAGACTGAAGCTGTGTTAATTTATTGCTGTAAGTAGTTGAACACTTACAGGGCATAATTTTAACTTGTCCCATGATTTGGAAGATTTTAGTACATAACAATTCAAAAAACCCATTGGTTACCACCCAAAGCCATTTTTACAGATCACCAAAGTGACCCAGTGCTGCTACTATGTCCCTACTTGTGTTTTAAGTTGTGATGGGATGTGGGCTTGACTTTGCAGTGTCATGGGGCTTGAGCCACTTATGTCCATGCTGTGTATAAGAGAAGGGCTTAAGTTTAAGCCAGTCTTTTCGTGTGCCTGATTTTCCCAGCCTGGCTCCCTGACAGTGCACTCAGGATGGATTTACACACGTGGTGTTGGTAGCTGTGGCATTTGGACCAGAATGAAAAAGATCTACAGCCATCAAGCCAGTGGCAACAAATAGAGAAATGTATTGGCTTCAGTGGAACTATGAAAATGTAAATTGGAACTAAGCAAGTAATTTACAAGTCTACATGAGAAGTAAAAGCCAGATTTACCCCAGAAGACAGTGTTGTAATTGGCTGAAAGTACCATTGTGATCATTTGTTGATTATACCGCTAAATTTGCGACCTTATCAGGCTGACAAGGCACCTCAGTGACACCATCAGTAATGATGATTGTTCCTCCTGGCCGAAGCCCTTCATTTTTTATTCAAATTCATACACCACTGCTGATTTGGAAACTGGAAAAGATGCAGGAAGTCAGTGACAGACAACTTGAGAACATGAGCCCCTAGCCATGGACCAACTGGCACCACCACATGGCTAAACGCATCCAAGTAGGAATATTGCATTCAAGAGGAACGGGACAAAATCAGTAGGGGAAGTCTTCCTCAAATGCTGTCAGCCACTAACTGTGTGCAAGATAAAACCCAGTGCAGGCTCAGAGCCCTCGTGCAAGCCAGTAATTGAAAGCAAAACAAGTGCATTTTGGAAACTAATGTTGCTTTATTTGGCAAGGACTTCATATTACACCTCACTTTAGACAGAAAGTTGGAGGTAAGGAAGTATTTGGATTGGATATTATTGTTCCTTAAGCAGAGGTTTAATCTCTCTATTAGGTCAGCACTGATAACTCCCAGCTTGCCAAAATTTCTGCCCTTGTTTAAATACCAAATCCATCACATCACCTCCCTAATTTGTACTTTTCAGAATCTCAGTATGTGAGAGCATTTACAAGATCTTTTTCAGATAAATGGAGTTTACCATGTGTGTGTCAGTTCAGACTTCGCACAGTCCATAGGCTCGGTATTAAAGAGTTATGAAGCCACTTGGCTCCTTGTGTTGAAGGACGGTTCTGTGGGAACATGCAGATGACTAATAAAACAACTTTCAGTAAAGCTTCAGCGAGAGTGAGGGCAAAATTTCAGAACTCCACAATTAAACAGAAGCAGGAGGGTTTTTTCCACTTATTATACTGTGATAGAGAATACATGGAAGGAATTTATATGGGTGACTCAGCTGATCCATTTGTGGCTTATTCCATAATTTCAGGGCATAATTCTGAGAAAAGGGAAAGGGTTTGTACGTGACCAAATAATGGACAAAGCTTGAGCAGCTTATATGTCACCTCATTAGTGGCATATAAATAATAAATTACTACTAAACTGGTGTATAATGCCAGTTTCAGATTCAGAGCTGTCCAAGAACAGCCTCTGATATCTGAGAAGAAATATCTGAAGACTAGTGGAATATAATCAATCTCAAGTTGTGCTGAATGCAAACCTAATTCTATTCTCTTGCCAAACAAATTTGATTAATTAGGTGCTCTAACATTTGGTCAGGAACTGAAGCACACAACTATTCTGCAGCTGGACAGAATAACAAAAGGAAAACAATCTCAAACAACATTTTTTTTAAAACCCAGATAAATTAAATAAGGACTATCTAAAAAAATCTATCTTGCTTTATTTCTGTTACATTAGAGAGCTCTTTCCCTAAATAGACATATATATATATATCTAGTGTAGCGTTTTATCTAGACAGCTTTTCATCAGGAAGGCAACAGATTGTTTCTAACTATTTTAACTGCTAAATTCTTTTTTTTTTTTTTTTTTTTTTTTTTTTTTTTGTCCTGAGGTGGTTGTGACAGATTGGGAAATCTAGACTAGGATGAATTAGAAAATTGGCAAAAACACTTCTTGATTCCTGCTGTTAAAGACATTGACCATCCAGTGAGATGCGTCCACACACCCTCACAAATATAACAGTTTTATAACCCATATGTGGTGGACAACCTTTTCTTTTTCCTTGCTATATAGCCTGTGCCATTTGGCAGACTATGTGCTGGACAAATTTCACATGCCTTTCCACAGTCTGAGAAAATTGTCCAGCTTCAGTTTAGTAGAGATTGAGGTCTAATAACTCTGGTTGTATTCCTACTTGATGTGGTTACTTTTTTTATTGTCAGGCAGTTGGAGCTGGGAATGGTATGATGGACGTGTCCAGAGTCTCTGAGCAGAGTGATCAGGGAAGGTGAAGACCATGCCGGGTAATAATTGTTCAAAATATGTGATGGTGTTACTTCTTAGGACAGCTAAGAGCTGTCTTCATTTCTGACTCACTCTAAAAGACATTCCAGACCATTTTTTTGCCTTTTCAAGTTTTTAATTTGTTTAGTGCTATTAACATAACTGATGGTGTTGTGGGATGCCTAAAACCTTCACCACCAGAATAGTAAAATATTCAGAACCACAGCTAGTACTTTTCTATTTTATTGCTCTTGTTTTAGGCCCTGAAATCTGTTCATGTTTCTATGTGCACCTTCTTTACAGATAATTGAATCAAGCCATTTCATGTAATATCATGAAAAAAAAAATTATCTAAGAAGCAAAGTCACTTGTAAATCAGCAGCACAGAAGTTTATCTGTGGTACTGGAAACAGAGATAACTACTTGTTTTTACTGTAAAAATACATTATTATCCTATTCTTATAGATGGCAACAAATTGTCTTCTTTCTTTTTATCAAATGTACAGAGCTGTCCTCCATAATGCTTTTTAAATTATATTAACATGTACTGCATATTATCCTAACATGTTGTTACTTGGTTTATTTTATTAGCCTAAATGTATTAATTTTAGCACACATTAGTACTTACTTTGCATGGAAACATTTCTGAATATCTAACTAGAGACAAAGATCAGGAGGAGTGATGATGCGTAAGTTTCCAGTCAGCTGCTTTGAGAAGAAACACAAAAATAATGCAAAAAGACAAGCAATTATCTTAGGAAAACAACTAAGATGCATCAGTGATAAAAATAGCTTTGAACAAAAATGTTCAAAATATGAAATCACAGGAGTACTTGCAAGTGACTTTACTTGCCTGGAAAAAAATACAATCAAGATTGTTTTTAAGATTTACGTGTAATTCATCTGCCCACAAAGTAACAATATATAGATGTGTAGCAGTTTATCATTTCAATGACATCATGAGAAAAATATGATACTGCATGGGTGTTGGATTGTACAGACTGTAACCACAGAGACTCAGAATGAAACTGGGAGTGTTATAATGCAAGCAAGGGAGAAGGAGGAGGGCAGATCATAAAAGCCACTGTAGCTACAACCAGCAAATAAAAAAATCTGCAAAACATCATTGAAAAACATCTTTGTAATCATACAAATCCTTGAGACACTGCTAAGATTTGGTACTGGAAACACGCAAAGATAAATGCCCAATAAACAAAATTCAGGACAATATCCTCAGCTGCACCAGATGTGGTAGAACTCAGAAAAGGGTAGCCCCGAGGCACCCTTCCTTTCTCTGCTCACGGGGCTGCAATGGGACCACTTCAGCCCCGTGGTCTGAGCACTGAGCCCAGCCACACCAGCCACCCTGGCCCCGGTAAGGACTCCTTCTCTGAGCAGTGGCTGGCCAGGAGGGCTGTGTCTTTCAGCCCTGCCTAAATACATCTCTGCACTGGAGGAAAGAGCATCACAGAGAGGATTTGTGACGGGCAGAGAGATCCTTTGCTCCTCAGCACAGCAGCCCAGTCGCTGAAAGAAAGTAGTATAATAGATTGCAGGATGGGTTATTTCTTTGTCAAAGTAAGAGCCTAAATTTGAGGAAGTATGGGTGAAAATCTTCCACTGAGACTCTCCCACTACCTAGAAAGATGGAACTTTGTCATCAGAAAGCCTCAAACCTAACCTCTGCAGAACCCCAAAGACTTACAAAGAATCAGAACCACTTACACAGCTTCAGCATCCTGCATTAGCTTTGACCCCGACTCTGTAGTCACAGACTGTACTCCCAGAATCCCAGGATGGAGCTGGAATGGAGAATGCTCTTCTCTATTCGTCCCTTTCTCTACACTACCCTCTCTTCAAAATCCTCTAATATGTTTCTCAGTCTTTGTGCAGAGTCCAGAATGCTTGAGCAGCTGTGTAGAACAGGCTCACTAAACATGCTTCCCATGGAAGGGGAAGATGACGACTGTGAGGAGCATCCATTTCATGCTCATTGCAATCTGGGCAAGCAAAAGGAAAGAGTGAAACACAGACCTCTGGATGAAATCCTCTGCTCATATTGCTAGTTAAAAAAAAAAATAAGGGGGAACACAGGCATAAGGAATTAATACAGGAAAAATATATCAACAAATAAGAAAGATTGCATCAGATAACAAGCTCGCCAAGGAGAGAGCACTTGGAGCCAGGCTAGTGTAATTTTGGGGACCATAAAGGAATTCAGCACATCTTGGCTGGAAGGTTATAGTTTCTCTTCATAAGAACATAGAGGCTGAGAACAACAGCCACAACATGTCTGCTGTATATTTTTTCTTATGAAGTTAAGTAGGGATAATTTTACCCCATATATCTTTTAATTTTATTCCTGCCAACAACTTGTATAACAAACGCAGAGAAGAACAGGCATGTTGTTGTTCTTAAAATACAGCTGTATTTTATATATGAAAAAAACCTTGTGAAAATAACCTATATAGCTTGGCCAAGTGGTTAACAGGAAAAGACAATTACGTGCAAATATTTGAATGATGTAAGCTAGAAGAAAGGGAGAAGAACAAATGGACATACTGTCTGAGATACCTATGGTAAATAGAAGAAAAATTAAACAAAAGATAATTAACATCAGAGGAAGTAATTGCAAAAAAAATGTTAAAAGCCACATTTTTCAAGCTGTTTAAACTCCCCCCCACCAATCACTTCATAAAAAGACTCTAGATGGAGAAGCCAAAACCTGGCCAGGAGACACATTACTTCATCTTGTTGATGCTTTACGTTTTTCTGTGTCTATCACTCAACAGTCAACCACAGCTGGGAAAGCAAAAGCCTGTGTCGCCAGTAAGACATCTAT
The DNA here is from genome assembly GCA_004320125.1 of Scolopax mira. Classification (NCBI taxonomy): domain Eukaryota; kingdom Metazoa; phylum Chordata; class Aves; order Charadriiformes; family Scolopacidae; genus Scolopax; species Scolopax mira. Next base: position 12,412 of record BJBW01001640.1, on the reverse strand, counting down.
TACCTGCAGCAGAAAAGCCTCTTCTATCATTTGTGTTAGGTTGATATTCCCATTCTCCCTCTATGCATGTACTGAGCATTCTTTCTTTCATATCTTCATCTTTACTCTAATTTTTCTCCTCTGATATTTTTTCTTCTAAATGGAAGCTGCATTAAAAGGGTCTACTGCTCAGCCTACAAACCGTAACTTTTGGTGTCAGAATAAGTCAGAATACCAAAATGCAATGCATTGCCCACTTAGTACAGTCTGAAAACATGCGTATTTTAAATGATATTTTAATATAAAAATAAAACAATCTTTCATAAGCAATGGTATAACTTTCAGGAGTCAAATCTACATTTATCTCACATATCATGAGATTCTCCCTGGCCTATTTTGTACCTTCTCACAGGGCTCTCTACACCTGGATTGTCTCTGTATTCTCGCTCTCTTCTCAGTGCTGAAATTGTCTCCATCCATCACCTTTTGACACCTTAATATACACAGTTTCAATTTCATAGTTTCAAATTACTTTCACTTAGAGGCAGCGTGGAAGGAATCCCATCACTGGTTAAGAGAAATGTCTTTGCTATCCTTTTTTCTGGATGGTGACTGAACAACTGTCATAACCACTCAAATAATTGACTCATCTTCCAGACCACAGAATGCAACCTCAGAACAAAAAAGTTCTCATTCCTGTTTACTTCTTTCTTTTGCCTCTACTGCTATTATACCGGATTGTCCTACCTTCCAAAACTGTTGCCATTCAGCAGAAAAAAGTGTCCATAATGACATCCTTCTTTGGAAGTCCTGTGCTTTATTCATACAACCAATTTATAAGAAAACTGAATTTACTGTCAAAAAGATCTGTCTTTGGACTTCATACATGGCCTTTTTTTTTTTTTTTGATCTTGCAACAGCTCTGCAATTTTTTTTCCTCTGACATATTAAATAAATTGCAATAAATCACTGCCATTGCATTTGCTGGTGTTAGCAGATGGAAGGGAGCACTGCATGTACCACAGCTTTAACCACACTGAGGACTGTGGTTGATAATGGCAGTGCTTGCAAAGATGAATCATGAGCAGGGAAAGCCCTTCTAGAAAAAAATACAACCCCCCCCACCACTTTCCAAACTCCACCAGAAAGAAGATGTAGGAAAGAGATGGGAGTGTAACAGGGAAGAACGGTATGTTTTGTAATGTACCCTAACTTGAATATGTTGCTCACTGGATGGACTTGCCCTCATGAATCATGATCTGAAGGTACTTTATTGAATAACGGGATGCTCAGTTTTTTTAATGAAAATGTTGTTCATTTTTCTCACTGCTTCAAATGTTCTCACTGTACAACTGATGGTTGTATACCTTCCTGTAAAACAATTTTTCACACATCAGAAGTTCTTAAGAATCTTTGCAGAGTTCTGTATTTCACATTTTCTTAACCCTTGCCCCACTAGGCTAAATGACTGCCTGGGGAAGGATTACCTTTATTTGTGCTCTCCTACCATCTACTATTCCAATGCCCCACAAACTCTATGGGGACCTCCATGTGAATGCTTTCTTTCTTACAAATCATGTTCATCACTCCTTATTGACAACAAAGGCAAGAAACATACCATTGTCACACACAGTACAGAACAAAAGAGAACAGTGCTCCAAGACAGGAACGATTTCCTTGAACTGCTTCCCGCCCTATGTGCAGGTAAAGAGGATGAGCCTTATTTTTTTTCTTGTAGCTAGGGAGAGGCTGAAATACTCCTGCTACACCATCAAGTACAGCCAATGTATTGGCTCACTCGCTATATTTTAAGAGCTTTATTTATTTTTTGTTGAAAAGCTCTTCCCCTCAGAATGACTCCAAGTGAACAGTACACAGTGTTGGCAGCAGCACAAGACCCGCCTGTTTTGGTATTCTAGTTAAATACAAGATGGGCCCGGAGAGGACAAGCACAATGGCTTTTGAGGAAGAAGTTACCTTTTTCCAACTTCTTTGCAGTCAAGGCTCAAAAACTGGAGGGCCAGTCCACAACCATTTGCTCAAACGGTCAGTCAGATGGAAAATACTACTGTTCTTCACAAGCAAAGGGATCAGTTACTACAGTGGTCCTTGTGCAACTTCATTAATTTTCACATCTTCTCTGAAGAATAAGTTATGAACTATATTAGCCACAGACAAGGTCTTTTCCCTAAGCCCCAGCATAACAATCCAAACAATACCTGTCAGTCACCTTTTGTCTCAATAGCAGAGAGCAACTCCAACCCTTGGGAAATGGTAAATAGAGATGGAAATAAAAATAAACACTGTAACCCGATGTTTAAAGCTGTTTTCTTATAAGCACCCAATGTAAGAATACCTGGAGTACCTTAAATTTCAAAGGAATGTTAGGGTATTCTGAGAGGGGGAAATATATTCACATTTTAGAATACTGTGCGTGTCTGAAAGTTAAACAAATCAGAACCACCTACAAATGAACAATACGATTTTCCCTTTGGTGGACTCAACTACTGTTTCCCTAAATATGAAGAGTCAAAGTGTGTTGACTACCAGCTGGGCACCTACACTGTCCCTGTACATTCACATTAAAAAACCCTCTTTCCAGTGCGCATTACTCATAAATGTGCTTAGTCAGACTGATTCTCTGCCCCTTTGAATTAAGGTGAGTTAGGAAACGGTCTGTTAAAGGATGATACAGGCCATTCTTTTGTGATGGTCTGCAGTTTTCTCTCCCAATACATTTTCTTTTTATTTAGCACTTCCATTTTTATCCTGTGTTCCTCTTCAGCCATCTCACACTCTCTTTCTATTTGCTGTATTTTTGCCACATGAACTTCATTCATTTGGATTAACTGCAGTTGCAAAATTGACATTTGCTGATGATGTTCTTCCTCATGCATCTTTTTCAGAGCACTTTCCTGAGATGCTTTACTTCTGTAGTTCTTATCTGCTGCTATTCTGACATCAGAACATGAAGGCTCAGGTTGGGAGGTACCTTCACACACTGGGAAATGTACCAGCTCTTTCTCTTCATCACAAAGTTCTCTATTTGAGACAACAAATGACTCTGCAAAACACAAGAGGAGAAAGCATTATAGTATTCCCTTCTCCCTCAAGAAACACAAACTTGTGATAATATAGTTATTTGTGTATACCTTGTGCTTCTGTACCATATACAGAAGTCACTACATAATGCAGTTCTGTTACAGAATATTATGGGTATAATGGTCTGAAATGAACCACTTTGGGCTCTGTTGATAGACCTCCATGGCAATAATGGGAGCTCAGAATACTAAAGTGGAGACATTTATAAGTGGACACCTAAATATAGGTGAAGCCTAACCTTAGGAGCTGAACTTCAATGCAGGTCTTTAAGCCAAATCTACGTGTGACTTGCAATGTTTTTATGAAAAATCTGAGGTTCAGGTAAAGAGTTGTATCAACATGAATACCAAGAGATCGAGGGAATACTAGGAAGAATGCTACTTATTCCTTCCTTATCTCTACTGTACATGTCATAAACACACTGATGTATATTTTTACAGAAAAAAATGACATTATTCTGACTTTGAGAAAGTTATTCTGAAATAAAAGAAACTACTAATGAAATAAAATAGATACTACTGCAAATAAGGATCTCAAAATACATTCCTTTACAAATCCTGAGAACTATTTATGGTAAACAGATTTATGAAAGAGACAATGTAAGAATGTTATCTAACAATGTAGTTACTGTTGTCTTTTGAGAAAGGACAGTCTTCTCTGTGCGATCCTGACATAATAAAGTTTGCAAGAAACCAGTCTAGCCACCCTCCCTTCTGGTTTTGGATTATTCCTTCTGTATATGTTTGCCAAACCAAGAAGAATGTAGTGCTGAACTTTTTCAGAAAGGCCATTCTCCAATGTGGACTGCAGTGTGAAATATGGCTCTACATACTCTTTTTAGTCCTTGAAAACAAAAGAGGAAGGACCTACAGGGAACTCTTGCAGCAGACAATTGTGTAGCAGTTTGTTGCTGGTATCTTTTTTTTTTTTTTTTTTTTTTTAAATGCTTAGATGACCTTTTCCCAGCAAAATGATACTTTACAAAGGATCAAAATATCCTTGGGACTGTTCTCTGGTAAACCAGCATGATAGCTACTGTGATGCTTGCCAGAAAGCAGCAGATCAGTGACAAAATGATGGGAAAAAAAAATTGTAAAACCTCAGTTTAATTCCTGGGGGCGTAGGGAAATACATGCAGTCTTGTAATATCATAGCTCTGAAATTACTTTTCTATAACCAGCAGTCACAACTAAGTGGAAAGATTTAGACTGCTGAAAGAGAACCACTGACAAAATGACACAGAAATGAATACCAAAATGAATACCACTTGCATCGTTACAGTAACATGTATACCTTGACTAGAAGCATCAGGCTGATATTCAGGATCTTCTTCTGGTGGGCTCTGCAAAAAGTACATTTGCTCAGGCATTATGCTGGCAATCTTCTCTTTCCCTATGATGTGAGTATTTATAAGTGGACTAATACTTCTTTTTACCTTCTCCCGCCTTTCATGTGCCATTATCTTTTTTGTCCGTGCCTTGATATTTTCCCAGCATTTCTTTAACTGTTTGAAGTCTCGCAGTGATACACTGGGCTGTGAATTATATTCATGGGCTAGTGCTTGCCAGGTACGTTGTTTCAGAGCAATAGTTCTTGCATCACTTTTTTTACATTCAAGCACGTATTTGTATTTTTCAACTAATGCAAGCAGCACACTCTTCTCCACTTCTGAGAAGTATTTAGCAGGCTTTATTATTTCGTTTTGCATTTTCTATTGTTTCTCCAAGAAGCCAAAAAAATCCTATGAAAACAAGGTTGAAAGCAAAAAAAGAAAAAAACAAGCATAAGTTAGAACTAGTTACAGTATCGAGAAACTCTGTTTCAGCAAATAACTCCTATGCATAGCTTCTGATTCTAACACACTTCATTGTCTAGAACAGCTTGTGAGTAGTTCTACAGTACATAATGAAACATTCAGGTAAGACATAGTGTAATTATATGCTATTTTCTATTGCTTCTTTAGAGGCTACGCAGTTACAGAATTACTACAATATAACGAAGAGAAGCTTCTTCTCTTTGTTACAATTTGTCTTGATAGAAAATACTCAGTATTCAATTTACTTAGTAACTTGTGTTTAATAACTTTCTTTCCTATTCATTGCACTTTGTTACACCTGGAGAGTTTTCAAAGCACTGAACTGTGGAATGAGTTCTGAAACCCAGCCCTCGATAACTTCGGATTTAAGACTAAAGCCACCTTCAGCAGATTTGGGTTTCCACTGGTACACAAAAGACCCTCTTCAGCCCTTGCAGACTGCCTGTAACTAATTTCTCCTGTCTCTCAGCAATATTTGAAAGTTGTATGAGAAATGATAGTAAGAAGTTATCTTTTAAAAGACTTCTGTCTGTCTGATTTTTCTGCATGCTCAGCCCTCCTTAACTGGCATCCAACAGGCAGTAGCACCCTGACCAGTGTTACAACACTGAGAAGAGAGAAGGGTTGCAAGATGACACAAAGTAATTACGGAACCTTACTGCTCTGAAGGTATAGGTTCTTCACCCTTTACTGCTGACTCTGCATTTCTGGCACTTTTCCTCACGCTTGCACTTGCTGGTCACTCTTAGGAGTAGGACCAGGCTAAAAAGAGTTTTGGGCTCATTCAAGACAGCCACTGCTATATACTCATACCATGTTGTGACTGCCTGTCTTCTCAAGCCTAGGACTTACGTACATACTAGGAAAAGGGTAGCTGATACCAGGGAATTCTTAGCCATAAAAAAAAATTAATAAAGCAGTGTCTCCTTGAATTATTAATACATGACTGTGCTGCAAAATATATGTTTTAATTTTTATCTTTCCACACTTTTCTCCCCCTTCCCTCCCACTACAACTGTGTAGACCCAATTACTTTTTCATTTTGGGAGCAAACTTCTGGATCGTTAAGTAGGAAAAGGGGGAGCAACATTGTCTTAGGACACATTTCTTCTGGCTTTAATCACGAAACTCAAAGACGAAATATATAAAATAACTGGTTCTTCTTCCTAACAGTCTAGGACTCTCACAAAAGTAATTTTCTAGTTCCTACTACTTCCACATATATATTACTTGAAGATGTAACAGATGTCACCATCAGATTTCCTCTTTCCAATATTTTTTTTCCTTAATGCCACTGCGCTAGCAGTCTCTTTGTACCATTGTTGTAATTCTTTTCCTCCAAATGTCTTAATACTTAGCGTTATTCTCACCTTTTCCAGTGAAGGTAACCACTTATATTTACAAAGAAAGCTAACAGGCAAGCTGATGTCAAAATGAGAAACCAACCCTGATATAAGAACAGGACCTCTCTCAAGGAGCCTATAAAATATGACAAAACCCAGCAAAAAATCATTAGTTCTGCTGCTTGCAGAACAATTTGTTTATTTTGCAAGGGAAAAAAAAAAAAAAAAGAAAAACTTGAAAGAAGGAATAGAGCTGGGTGGCTGAGCGTAAGAAAGACAGTTCCCTGATCCAGCATTTCCTCCATCACACTATAACCAGTTATTTATTACTCTCTATGAAAACTTAAGACACTCCATGTGTTGGTGACTAATTCTTTAACAACTGTAATCCTACAGAACAAAGTGTATGTAAACAAGCTTGAAAGTATCACATATCAATCACTATAATGTCTAGGTCTAATAGACAGAGGAGAACATCTGCTTCAGAAGTTCCCTCAATAAAAAAGAAATGTAAAAAAATAAGCAAAAAGCTGGGAAATGGGCATTCTAACAAAGAGATACTGAAAAATTGACAACTTCACTCCATGAAATGGCTCCCAAAACACGTAAAATAAGAGACCTATAATGAAACAATTACATCTACCAATCTATTTTACTTACACACTTATTATACCATTATAAACCGTTGAGCTGCTTTGGACAGCTGCTGAAATTAATTATTAGGACTAAATATTGATGCTTTGACTTGTTTTAGCCTTAGTTTCACTACGGTACAGGACAAAAAGCAGCTTAGTCATAAGGTCCAACAGCTTATGACCCTGAAAAACCAGGATCAGGGACTCCATGTGATCAGAAACGGCTGATTCTATCTTTCAGTCACTTTGCAAATCTTATTTATAGCTTTGAAAAGGTGTGAGAATCTCAGACCAAAAATCATGACGTGTTTGTGTGTAAAAATCTCTTTAGTTAGAAAAAAAATGGATTTTCCAGAACTTTGGAGAATAAGTTCAAAAAGTTAAACAATGATACAGGCACTTCTGGATTGCAGGTGCTAAATATTTATCTACAGAGATTGGCAGAGATCAACTAATATCAGTAAATATTTAAAACATATATATTAGCAGTCTGTGTACTAGGATAAAAGCTCATCTTTTATGGATGGAGCCACAGCAAGTGGCCTTAAGTATCACTTTCATACCACACTATCATTTATTACTCTTATTTTTACTGTGGTAGTATCTGAGATCCCCAGTCATAAACTCAAATAGCGTACATTTAAGAATGAAAACATAGGTCCCACTCTGAGAAGAATACAATATCCCTTCCCCCATATATATTCCTAACTATTTTTTCCTACACATACACACTGTACTTGTGTTCTTTCCATGAAAAAGCCAGGATCATGATCTAGGATACATAAAAGAACTCAAGAACTGCTGAAAGCAGTTTAATAGATATAATACACTGAAGAGTTCTTGAAGATTCTTTTCAAGCTCTTACACACTTAGCCTTCTTGTTTCAATATATTAAAGCCCATTTTCAATTAGGTGAAAAGAAAGCATTCTGAGAAGTCAGAGAACTTAGAATACTGAAAAGTTGCAGTAAACACCAGCACATACTTATATTCACCTCTTTTTCTTTAATGCATATCAATCACTCTCTGACAGTCCACTAGCTACTCTGTGGAATATAAGGACTCTCACAAGTGCAAACTATTTCCATTTTGAGGCTCAAAGAACCTTCCAGGACATATGCCCAGGGTATAATTTAGCATGTAGGAATCTGTGCTGAAATGGAAGTAGTTCACTGTGTATAGCTCATACAGTAAACAGGATTGATTTGGCAATGTGTAGGCACATGAGGACAGTTGCACAGTAAATTCTAAGAATGGAAGGCTTTTCCCACTTGTACAGGTGCCCAGGCCTTAATACATATGCAGCAGGAAATACTTTATCCTAAATATCTTCTTCTAACATGACTAAACTCACAACTTGCCTTAAACAAATCAGTGTTTGAAGTACTGGTCCTGTCATACAAACCTTTATTGCTATAAAATAACAAACATATCTCTCAAGTCCTCATTTTACTTGAAAATGTTGTATGTGATTCTTCTTTTAAAGACTATAAGGGATGTGCTGTGATCTGCTGGAAGAATATCTTGAAAAAAATTGTTAAGAAGTGCACACAAGTTCATAAATATGTATACATGTATTAGTTTGCTTGCACACACCTAAACCACTTGCAAAGAAGCCCATTAAAAAAAATAAATCATGTTGGCATGTGCACGAGCATTTTCAGTCCCTGAAATATTTTTTTAGGCTTAAGAAAATGAAAAGAGAAATTTACAGTGGAAGATTTAACCCAAATGTTAGGGGTACACTAACCAAACCCAAAGAAAATAATTTGCCAGCAAACTGGTCACTTATGGTGTGAAAATGATATTCCCGGACCAATGCCAAGAGGATTACTAGCAGAAATAGTTAAGGGCTTAAAAAAAGAGAAAATGTATTTATCCAACTTAAACTGCAGGTAAAGACTTAAGCATAATCAGTAATAAATAGCATTGGAAATAAATCATAATACTGTCATTTTCATCAGTGTTTACGAGGGTGAAACAAAGGAACAGAAGTGCAATGACCCAAACAAGTCACAACAGGTTTACATTTCATTTGAATAACAGAACCAGCAGTAAACAGTGTCCTTCTTCCTCAAGTGTTAGGTTTTCCTCACAGAGCTTCCATCAGAGTGTTCCAGGCCTGACCCTGACTACCTTGAGACTTGAAATCACTAGGTAATTAGATGCATCAAACAAATATGAACGAGGTCTATATGGAAATTACATTACATATAAGCAGATTTAAAACAAAGCAAAACAACACAACCCCTTTGGGTGCTTTTTTCCCCGATCTGTTTTAATACAAAGTAATAGTTCGCATGGATCATCCAGCTAATGAAGAAAATAATCTAGTAGCAAAAATTCACAGTACTTTGCCTAAATTTCTCCTGGCCGATTTTATATAGATATACACATTGATGTATTTTTTAAATAGATAAATAATATTACATTATATCTACACACACATATATTTTAAGCGGGTCATTCCGCCGTCTATGGAGGACATCCAAAGCAGTTTGTGCAGAGAAAGGTAATGGACGCAGGTTGTTATTTCGAACGACTGCCTGAAATTAATCAAAAATAGGCATAAACAGGAATCCTACCAGACTCTCCCGCACCCGAACTTCTCAAACATTAACTCGGGCTTGTTTTTTTTATTTCCTCGCTATAGCTCCTCTTCTGCACGAAGGAGAAAAGAGAGCAGGTCCCGGCTCGACAAAGAAGACCGCTCCACCCAGGGCGGGCGTGCAGGCTGCGGTGGAAGGCGCGGACCCGGGGACATCGGCGGCGGGAAGGAGGACGGACGGACGGACAGACGGACGGCAACGCTGTCACCCAGAGCCCGCCGAAACCGCGCTCAGCCCTGCCGGTGGGGACAACCCCACCCTGCAGCCCCCCTCCTTTCTCCCTTCTCCTAACAAAGCGCCGCCGCCGCCGGCTGCCCTCCCCTCTCCTCCTCCTCCTCCTCCTCCTCCTCCCCCGCGCTGGGCGGCCGGGCCTGCCTCCCTCACCTCCTCGCCGGCAGGTCGCCGGCACTCCTCCAGCTTCCCGCAAACCCCGCGCTGGATTTCCGCCTCTCCAGAGCGCAGGCGGAGGCGGCCTCAACCGGCGGCGGCCTCTCCCGCTGTGCCGCGGGGAGAAACCGCCCCGGGGAACCCTGCGCCTTCAGGTGCGGCGGAGCTGCGGGATGGTGTTTGGGGCGTTCTGGGGAGCAAATACCCACCGGCCGCCAGGAAAGGGGTGAGCGGCCCTGTCTGCTCCTGACACCGCCTCACGCCGCTAGCGGTGCCGAGCGGGGCCTGGGGAATCCCCGTCCCCGCTCACTCGGCCGTCCCGGTGCGGCGGCAGGAGACGCCAGCTCGGGCTTTACCTCCGACACCGCCCGGCCGAGCGACGCGTCTGTGCGCCAGCGCCCCCAGCGGCGGCCGGGGGGAGGCAGGCCGGGGGGGAAGAGAGGGGGGTGCGGCTGCCGCCGCTCCTCCGCCGCGACCCATCCCCTCCCGCCGGTGCGGGGCTCCCGCTCCTCGCTCCCGTCCCATCCCCCGGGCTGCCGGCGCCCCTCCCGCGCCCGCCGTGACGCAGTTCCTGCCCGCCCGGCGCGCCCCGGGCCCCGCCGGCGGCGGCGGCGGCGGCAGTTGGACGCGTAACGGCTGGCGCGCGCCGCAGCCCGCCTTCAGTCCCCTGAGGAGAAAGCGGGCAGCTGCCGCGGCGGCTCCCGACCCCGGCGGTCGGGCGGGTGGGTCAGGCAGCAAGGAGTGCCGGTGGCCGCCGGGTGCCGGCTTCCCCGGGTGCCTGCCCGCTGCCTAGCTGGGGTAAGTTGGGTGCCCGGCGGTTTTCCCCCGCCTTCTTGCGGGAGCAGGTGTCCGTCCGCTCTCCCGCGGCGGGCGGCCCCGGGGCTGGCTGGCTGGCTTTCTCGGGGGGGCCTCCCCCCGCGCTTCGCTTCCCCCCGCTGCGGTCCGGCGTGGGATCGTGGTTTTCTTCCCCAAACGCCGTGGTGCTCTCGTTACACAGGCGTATTTCAGGCTCTGCACGCCTGGCTGTGGCCGCTGTGTGCCCTCTGCCCCAGCCCCCGCGCTTCTTTCAATGCACGGAGAGGGAAGGTTGAAGTAGTTCGGATGCGTTTTGTTTCGGGGGTGTGCCTAATCTCCTGGTGGCTTTGTGTTTCCTGAGGGAAACTCTTGGAGAAGGACTGTTTCTTTCCACGACGCGCTTTGCTCTCAAGTTAAAAACATAATGGGTTGCCTGGAGATTTGAAGGTTGGATGTAACTGAAGATGAGGCAGAAATTAAAACTGGGATAGGCATGGCCGTTAAATAGGTGGTACAAGAATATGAATGATTTTGTGAAGCTAAAATAATAGTTTGCAGTCTTTTTTTGTAATTTGCCCAAGGTTTCTTTATCGTCTAAAGATCAAATATGGACCCCGAAGCTGAGATAAAGAAGCAAGTAAACCCTTTCTACTGCAATGTAAGTATTTCTTACTGAAAATTGTAACTAATGCAAAATAACTTTGGCAGAACCAAGTGTTAACTTTTTTTTCTTCTTTTGGGCGAAATTGATAAATAGCACTGGAGTTGAACTTATTTTGCTGTCTTTGTTATGTTTGTGTCAGGAGCCAACATATTAAAATGAACAATTTTAATAACATTATGTTTATAAATAAAGGTATTATTTTAAAGTGGAAGGTTGAATTGTAGCTCTTTTCAGGAAAAAAAAATCCTAATTTATCTGGTTCTCAGGTTTATTGCTGTTGGGTTTAAGTATCTTGGTTTTTTTAGAGGAGGAGAAAATATTTAGACTGCATTTGTTAATTTTTATGAATTTAAATCTAATCTGCTCCTGTTCTGAACCAACCCAGGCATAAACCACCTGTAATTGTAAAACTTCATGTGCGTGTGAGTGAGGCAGGCCCCAAGCTAGTAAGAGTAACTGTATTAGTCTGGATGCAGCACTGAGGCCCACTGGCTCATCTTGTAGATGAGAAGCTCAACATGAGCCAGCAGTGCATGCTGGCAGCCCAGAGAGCCAACCGTGTCCTGGGCTGCATCAAGAGAAGCAGGTCAAGGGAGGTGATTCTACCCCTCTGCTCTGTGCTCTTGAGACCCCACCTGGAGTACTATGTCCAGCTTTGGAGCCCTCAACATAGGAAGGACACGGACCTGTTGGAACAGGTCCAGCGGAGGGCCACAAGGATGATCAAAAGGATGGAGCATCTCTCCTATGAGGACAGGCTGAGAGAGCTGGGGTTGTTCAGCCTGGAGAAGAGAAGGCTCCGGGGAGACCTTATAACGGCCTTTCAATATCTGAAGGGAGCCTATAGGAGAGCTGGAGAGGGATTCTTTGTCAGGAAGTGTAGTGAAAGGACAAGGGGCAAGGCTTTTAAATAGGAAGAGGGGAGATCTAGATTAGACACCAGAAAAAAATACTTTACTGTGAGGGTGATGAGACACTGGAACAGGTTGCCCAGGGAAGTCGTGGGTGCCCCATCCCTGGAAGTGTTCAAGGCCAGGCTGGATGGGGCTTTGAGCAACCTGGTCTGGTGGGAGGTGTCCCTGC
>BJBW01001639.1:6030-16210 GCA_004320125.1 Scolopax mira | reverse complement strand
GCCCAGGGCAGGGGGTTGGAACTGGATGATCTTTAAGGGCCCTTCCAAAGTAAGCCATTCTATGAGTATGGATTTTATTATTTGTGTTTCCCTTTTTGTTTTGTTGTTGGTTTTTTCCCCACCTGGCCATACCTGTGTTCCATTCCAAAGGGGATTGCTGGCTTTCCAATGGCAGCAAGGTCCCCACGGTGCACGCTTAATTAGGTGACATTTCTGCCCAAAGTAACTACTGCTGTTACTTTGCAGTACTTTTTCTGTAAACAGCAACCATCAAGTTATGTGAGGACCCGCCAAGAGCTGCATTGCAGTAACTTGGAGAGATTTTTACCATCTCCTGAAGGATATGGATTTTCAGTTCATGATCTTCTCTTTATTGAGACATTATCATGTTTTTAGAAATGTAACTGAACATGACTCCTATTCTGCTTGTGAGAAAACCAGCTCAGGAAGCAGCGCTGTGTTTACGTTTACTTTTACTTCACATCCTGTGGGGCTGCGTTTGGCTTCCTTCCCTCTTTCCTGCCCGCCCTCCCCCCCAACATTTTTCAGGTAAATCTCAAATCTGACCTTTTTTTTTTTTTTTTTTCCCCAGGATCCTGCTGCTCCTGTGATAATCTCTGCTGCTTTTCTTGTGTGCAGCCTGGTAACGTCTCCAGCCTGTTCCAGCGGTGGGACAGCTGTCCAGGGACAAGCAGCACCCAAGTTTTTACCCAAATCCTTGCATCTAGAAGTTCTTTTATTACTGTTTTCACCTGGGCTTTACATGGTCTCCACCACACCTTTTTGCAGCACTGCATCATTTTTAGTGGGTCGTTAAAGGAAAAGTGATGCTGCTCATTTAACTCTGTCTCCTTCTCTAATTTACCCTTCCTGGAACTCCAGAAGGTCTTCATGCTGACCAAGAGGTTTCTCCATAGTGGCTCAGTGTAGGATAGAGGCTTTGCCCTGGAAAGAGACTAATTTGAACAAAGTTCCAACACATCTCAGGGCGTTTAAACGAGCTTAAATTCACTTAAAAAAAGAAATAAAAAATTTTAGCACAAGTGACACCTCTCAAGTATACCAGAAAAATTTATTTATGAAAGGATAAAAACTAAATGTCACCCCTGGAACTACTGCAGATTTCTGTTCATCAGTTTGAAGGGAGAATAATTCCTGCTGTTCCCCTGGGGTTTTTCTAGTCACAGGGGGGAATCTGAGTCTGAACTCCAAAACTTGCATCTCCTCACTCCGTTATCATTAACTCCTGAGAGTTTTTCTGGAATTATGCCAGCATGCCTGATGGATCCTAACACTAGTTCTACAGCTCGAAGGAGCCCCTGGTCCTCTTTTTCTCAGGGGTGTGCAAACAGAAAGCAGAAAAGAGGGTCCTTCCCCTTCTCAGATAAACTCTGACCCAATTTGGGCTAATCCTGGGAAGGGCAAAGCTGCTGGGGAGCTTCGTGAGGGAGAGGAAACAGCAGAGCTTTGGGAGAGGGCCCGAGGTAAGTCAGAGCTGAGTCATGTATTAGCTCAGTGCTGATGGCATTAACCACTCCAACGTTCACCCTTAGCTTTATTGCTATGGAGAGGGTTCTTTTTTGATGGAGAAAGATCAGCTGAAACATCACCTTTGACAATTAATTCTACTTAAAGTAGCCCAAAATCCCCACATCACAAACTCCTGTCCTACCAGTAGTTTTTGGCCGAGTATGGCTATTGTACTTTTTTCTTAGCAGTCAGAGGGAATCTTTTTTTGCTTCCTTTCGCTGCAATCACCGTACAGAGGTGAATGAGCACAATTTGTGCTCTGCCTCCAGTTATACCGTGGGAATCCTCAGAGGTTAGGGAGGGCACAAAGGTCCCAGTATCATTTTAGACACACAGAGGTCTCAATCTGAGGTATCAGTCAGTAGAAAAAGCCCTAGGGTTAAGTTCATGACTGCACTGTGCACTTGAACCTGAGACCCGCTAGCTTTGATGCTGAGTCAACAGCGTGATTCAAGTTGTTTCTACATCATTTCCAAGATGTCTGCAAGAAAAGAAATTCATGAGTTTGCTGAGCTGTGAGCAACAAGAAAATGAAAAACTGTGTGTCATGGTTGCAACAGGAAAAATAGTTTTTATTGACTCCTATTGCAATAATATTAGAGATCAAATACATCTTATACAATGAAAAAGGTCAAAGCTCACAATTATGGAATAAACTGGAGGTCTGGCACTATCCTGCTTTGAAAAATGCTTTATCACTTTTTGTGTTCTTTAAGAAAAACCCTTGATGTTGGAAAACGTGTAAAAGAGAATGTACAGAGAATGGGTAGGCAAGTTGGTTGGTTGTTTTTTCTTTTTTTTTTTTTTTAGCTGATACTCAAGGAGTGACTTTAGCACTAAAGGGAGTTACGAAAATATCAGCGGCGGCCGCCCATCCCAAGCAGAGCAGCACAGCCAAGTCTGGGGAAAGTGTTTTGCCAGGGCACTTACTAACCAGCACAGACATGGCCAGACTCCTTGTTTTTCTGGGTGAAATAAGCTCTTTCGAGTGTCGTCGCGTTGACACCAGGGACCGTTGCCAAACTGTGTTGGTACAGAATCGTGTCTTTTGCCACTTTTCCCTGAATTACATCAGGGGAGTTTTGCAACATGCATCTGATTTGCTTAATTTGAAATAGAAGTCCTTGGGTTTTTCAGGCTTATTCTCTAATGATTAGGCACTGCAGTAAGAGAAAACAAATATATGCTTTTCATCTTGCCACTTTTCATTGAAGTCTCAGCAGTAGGCACAGAGGCAGAAGCGGTTTTGCTCTTATCCCTGGTGTTGGCTTTGCTGTGTGGGCAAATCAGTGCACTTCTCTTTGCCCTTCTTTCCCAATCCGTGCCATGGAGATAAGGCTGCTCTGAGATTGGAGATGGCTGGGCAATGCCATCACGGGCTAAATCCCAGGGCAGTTTCAGAAACCCCAAGCAGCCAGCATCACTGTGACTTAGTTGGGAGCAGTCCTGGTCTGGTCGGGGTACGTGTCAGCAGAAAAGTTGACCTCAGGGCCCGGGGTGGGGAAAAGTCTGAAACTGTGACTTTTCTTCCAGTGATGATAACGCCGTGAAACACGAAGAAAGATCCGCATTGTTCAAGGAGACGTGCTTTTGATGTAATCAAAGATGTGTCTTTGTGGTTGGTTCTGTGGTAGCTGTAGGTCTGGAAGGAAATGAGGAAATGTGGTTGTGAAAGAAAAAAAAAAAAAAGACATTGACCAGAGTGCTAGGACACGATTGGCCTCTTTACTATAGGAAAACAGGAATTGTCTGTTTTCTTTAATGATTGGAAATGAGATATATTCGACTTCAAAGGGAGTTCTTGAAAGGCTGGCTCAGTTATAGCAGCCTCTCCTCAGTCACAAGCCAGCTTGCCCTCTGGGCACCCTGTAAAGTTGTCCACAGCTTGTTGTTAGCCCACCACCTCCTGGCCTTGGCTTGGAGGAGATGGTGGTGGGAAGAATGCTGTACCTGCAGGCAGTACCTGCACTGGGGGAAAGTGTCTTTCTGCCAGACAGGAGGCTTTTAAGCTCTTGCTCCTCTCTGCTTTGATGGGAAATGAGTGTTTCTGAATGATTCCACTTCAGGTTATAGGCAGATTGTATCGTTTTTCAAAACTATCCTGGCAGCAAAAGGAGATCAGGCAAAATCTCTGCAGAAGTCATTTAACATACTGTAGGTATGTTTGGTCTCTTGTGACGTGTTACCTGAAAAGTAAGATCTCAGAGAGCATCTTTTGGAGTGACAGGAGCTCTGTTCTAGTTCTCCATTCCCCACGCAAGCCCTGCAAGGGCTCTGTGCCAGACCTGCCCCTCCGTAGCCACCAGCTGATGTAGCTGGTTTCTCTCTGCACAGCAGTTGGGGTAGGAAGACAACAGCAGAGAACCAGTGCATACAAGGAGTGAAATTACAGATGAAAATTGTCTCAGTTTGAAGCCACCAGGATTTGCGGGATCCTGTTGACCACAGTTGGCTGGATGCATGGCCCCCAGGAAGTTTCTTAACACACCAGACACTTGTGCTGACACAGAATGGGTCAGGGCTTCCTCTTCTCTCTTACCGCATCACATGCGTAAGAGGCTGGTGATCCATTGCACCATGCAGTGGAAGCAGGTGGCTTCTGGCCAGGGCTCTGTTTTGGGGCCAGTTCTCTTTATCAACAACCTGGATGAGGGAATAGAATGCACCCTCAGTACTCTACTCTGGTGAGAACCGCCCCTGTAGTGCTGCTTCCAGGTCTGGGGCCACCAACAGCAGAAGGACATGGACCTGTTGGAGCAGGGCCAGAGGAGGCCACGAAGATGGTCAGGCTTGTCCAAGCTTTTCTGACCTTACTGCAGTGCACAGGAGCTTTTTGCTTCTTAATCTGTCCGTCCTTCTCCCATGGCATTGGAAGCCTTCTCCCTTCCTCCCACAGGCATGTAAATCAGCCGAGTTTATCTGAGTGCTTGAAGCCTGGTCAGGGCAGTTTGGAAGCAGGATTGCTGCTGCACAACTTAATCCAGACAGACTTCAGGCCCCTGCCTTGTACCAGGAGAGCTCTCCAAAGCCAAAGAAGTTCCTCCTTAAAGGCAGCTTCAATATTAGGGTGTCTTTGTACAGCAGGGGACAGCTCAGGACTCCTTGTGTCTTTGACACGTCCCTGAACAAACGTGCCAGTGCGTGTGTAAACCTGAACAAATACTATTTTTCTTGGACTTTCACAGGGAGAAGGGATGAATGCGTGGCTCACGCCCTCACTGTGTCAGACAGGGCTTCCCAGCAGCATGGCTGTAACGTGGCAAAGCTACAGAACACCACGCAGAGAGAGGAGGTGAATTCAAAACTCCATCCTTTCTGGAGAGGCGTCTGCTCTATACGCAAACCTTCCAGCACTAAGTTCCTCTCTCCAGTCAGGAAAGGGAGGGAATAGCCTGCCTGGAAACAAATTAACCCTAAGCACTTTTTCCCCCTTCCCAACTTATTAACATATAAAATCATTGAACTGACCACAGAGTAGGTTTTTTTTCCCTTTTACTGTTGAGAGCCATCTTTGGACGTGGTGGGCTTAGAGCTGGGGGCTCAAACTCTGATGGAGTTCCTATCACTACGTCCACCTGTGTTCACGTTGGAAGAATTTCCCTGGCGTTGGAGACAGCTCTGCTTTTCCCTTCCTGCCTGATGGTAGGGATAGCACTACCCAACTTCCCATCTGCTCGTGGCCCCAGATGGCAGCAAACAGCCCTCCATGGTCGTGCAGTGGAACCCAAAGTGAAGGCAAGTCCTTGGTCATAGATCATCTGCTGCCATTCCCTCCACACCG
This sequence comes from Scolopax mira, assembly GCA_004320125.1. Classification (NCBI taxonomy): domain Eukaryota; kingdom Metazoa; phylum Chordata; class Aves; order Charadriiformes; family Scolopacidae; genus Scolopax; species Scolopax mira. Next base: position 10,899 of record BJBW01001639.1, on the reverse strand, counting down.
GGTCCTGCTCAGCCTGCTGTGAGGAGTCTTGGATCTGCTGTATTCGAGGGCAATAAAGCTAAAGCCCACTCTGGGGCACGGGGAGTGTCTGAGGAGTGTCACCGTGCCCTGTTCTGCTGTCACAAGGAGATAAATGGCCATCGAAGGCTGAGTCTCTCCAGCTCCTAGTGACCGCAGGGAAGGACTGGCATCCACTGTGCTTCTTAGGTCACCCTCGTTCTATGCAACCACGCTGGAGAATCAGCTGTTCAAAGCCATCTGGACTCATTTGTCTATTGAAGTAGAGTGTCAGCTCTGGACTAACCTTGCCAGTTATCTAATTGTCTCCTACTGCTGAGAGCACTGGTATAGAGCACTTGTTCATTTCGGTGTTTTTTTACTCTTTTTCTACCTGTGCTACCCTTATTTCACTGCACCATGTGAAGATGCAGGTGAGCCGGGACCTGGGTGAAACCAATGGAAAAGCTCTGGAAGGTGTCACTGGGTTGGGGTTTTGCACCCAAGGCTGGAGACTTTGTCACGAGAGTGATGATTTCCCCCCCCCCCCCTTAGTTTGTGGAAAGGTCCTTGGTTTTCTTTCCTTATAACCTTGTTTAACCTGGCAGCTGCTCATGAAGGTTTTCATGGCTGATTTATCTCTCCTGCCTCGTGGTCATGCTCCCAAGAGCCAAATTGGGAACGATTCCCAGTCCAGGTGTGATAGTAGCTCTCTGGGGGGACCCTGCTGCAGAGAGAGGAGAGGAATATATGGAGGCGTACATACCATAGCCCTCAGATATACGTTGCTTTAAACACTGCATCTTTCAACTTGGGCCACAATTTACCAATGTGATACGTGACCTGTGTAGGACTGATCATTCCTAATGCTATAGAGTAAATCATAGAATCACAGAATGGTTTGGGTTGGAAGGAACCTTAAAGATCATCTCGTTCCAACCCCCTGCCCTGAGCAGGGACACCTCCCACTGGACCAGATTTCCAAGGCCGACCTGTTGTCCAGGTGTGGGAGATATGGAATAACCATGCTGGGGTCACAGCGGGGGAAAGGGCTCCTCCTGGAAAGTGCAGTTGTGGTGTGACAACAGCATGCAGACTGTCAATGCATAGGCTCTTGCTGGGACAATAAACAAGTTAGGAAGCCAAGATTAAGACATTAAAACAAATTTTCATCAAGTAATGGGTTTACCCTGACAATATCTCCTTTTTAGCCACAATCCAAAGATTTTGCTGTTGCTATTGACTTTACCTGGAAAGAGCTCTGGGTATTATCAAGACAAGTAGCCTGAGAAAATTTAGGATGGATACACCATTAGATGCCTGGTGCTTTAGTTATGATGATAAAATACTGATAAGATGTGCAATCACTACATCCTGTACTTATTTGCAAGCCCATTCAGTTGGGGTGAGATACCGATTTCATGCTTCTCAGTTGTGCAGAGATCTTTGGATTAAACATCTCTCCATAATCTTTCTGAATTTTATCCGCACTATGTACTTTCAGGGGCTGTACATATAAACGAGACTATTCCCCACTTTGTCAGTCCCTTGACAAACCTGGATATTGGTTGAATGCTTTTTTTTTTTTCCCTTTCTACTCAACCCAAGTATTCTTGTCGCTTGTGAAATTTGTAGCAAGTCTAATATTATTAAATGCATGTATTTCTCTGAATAAGTCTGCTTCAAATCTGTGCACACAGACTGTGTATGGATAAAACAGATAAAGGAAAATGAAAGTCTACAAGATAGCATCATACTGAAAATGAAAGTTTCATAACCAGCCTGAAACGCAGGGTACGAGTTCTAGACTAATTTCCAACACTTGCAAACAGGAAAGAGAATTACTAATCGTGACTAATCTATCCCAAGCAAGTGCTTTACGATGACCTGGAGGATTGAAATAAAACCCGTTTGTTTGCTTGCTTTGGAAAAGAATCAGTTTTTCTGCGTGGAAGGAAGCAGGACAGAAATGCGGCTCCTGGGGAAGAAAGGGGAATTTAAGAGGGCTGCAGATCCCCCCTGGTTCTCCCCGCTGACCACATCTTCTCACTCTTGGCCATTTTCCCACTTTGCAAGAAAAAACAAGGATCCTAATACAAGGGTTTAATAAAAAAAACCCCTACACTTTCCCTAACTGAGAAGCTGGAACACTGCTGTGCCAGAAAGTTACTGAAAGAAGGATAAAGTCTACCTTCAGGGTGTTTGAGGAAGAATTAACCCTTTTTTTTTCTTTTTCCTTTTTTTTTTTTAATTAGAGTTGGAGTTGCTGGTTCAAAGAGAAACCATTAAGCAAATTGGAGATGATCTTCTTTTTACCAGACCTTACCATGTGGAAAGCCAGGGGAATCTTGTCCTGGTTGTAAGTGGTCCTCGCCAGAAATTAACTTGTCTCTGTCGGACTTTGGGGGTCATTTGTAAAGAATTTTACATAAATCTTAAAACTGGAGTGTTATCTGAAAGGTACAAGTAGCTTCCTAGAAATTTGAAACAGTATTTTTGATTTTCACTTTGAATTTGTTTTACATTTTTATTTCTTAAGGATAACGAACTCATTACTTTTACAGTTGTGGTCTCAAATAAATGAAAAATAAAACCTTCCCTCCAAAAAGGCCCATATTTAGCGCTCTGCTTCCCAAGATTTCATCTTTCCTCTTCTAATCAGAAGAGGATTGCAATCTGGGGAAGAGGCCTTTCTGTATTTGCATGTTCTGCAGAGAAGTCCCTGCTTGCCAGGAGGGTGCTGCTGCTCTGCCAAAGCTCTATCAGTGGAAAAGTTTAGTAATGGTTCTTTCTTGAGATTTTTTTTTTAATGGCAGTTATTTTTTTTAATTTTGAATTTTTTTAATGTTGAATTTTTTAAATTGTCAGAGACACTTTGGTCAAACCCATTTGCTTTGGTAAAACTCTGTGAGAATCCTGTATGGATGCTGAAGGGAGTTTTTTACTTGCTGGAGAACTTGCATTTTAAGACATACAGATTTTTAAGCTACATGGGCATTTAAAATCTGATCATACCAAGGGTAGGCACAAGTGTGGAAAACCAGTGCCATCTTACTGTAGATAAAAACTCACTGAGCAGCAATAGATCTTCCAGGCAATCCAGTGCACCCTCTGTGAATTATTAATATCCTCATCTAGACTCTGTTGAAGCCAGGGGAAAGATTTTCTTCAACTCTCAAAGAAGGTGAATGAGGCTTCTTCTTTGTGTGAACATAATCACACTACAGGATGGCCAAAAATTGAGTGCTGGCTTATTAGCTACTATAATGATAATACACCATTTACGCTATATACAATACACCACATACACTAATATACCATAAGTGTATATGGCCTGGTCGGACTGCTTGAAAAAGGTTGAAGATGATCTCTGCATTCCACCCACGTTTGCCTTTCCATTTCACAATTCTTATCATATTAAGCTATCAGAAATGTCCTCATAGTTGGCCACCCTGTGCCACAGTAGGTGATAACAAATTTCAGGAAACATATATTGCTATGCTTTATTTAGTTGGGCAGATTTTTCCCAAAGTTTAGGATGATGCAGCTCTTGCTTTATAATATGGAGTGTATCGAAGGAATATGAATCTGTGCTTAGAAAGAGGGATTTGCTGCAGGATGCACCTGCTATAACGTTGCTTTCTTTCCAAAGGGGGTGCAGAAAATGGAGGTTGTGCTGGGCGCCCTGTGGCCTGGCCAGGGAGCTCAGAGGCCAGCTGACAGCAGAGCTGGGCTATGGCTGGGGGATAGGAGTTGCCACGGGGTTTGAAAATATTCTCTCACTTTCTGGTGAAAGATTACTTCATTTATAGTTTGTTGTGGGGTTTTGTGTGGGTTTTTTTTAACATCAAAACCTGAAGTATTGGATGCTGAATATTCTACTGCATTTGAGATTGGCTAAGCAATTGTGCAAGTTTGTGGTTTCACTTTAAGACACGGTGGGTTTAGTGAAAAGAGCAGCACCTGTATTTAACCTTGTAGGTGTGCAGTTAATAACCTAAGCCCAAAACTGAGTAAGCAAAAACTTCCTTGTCTGTGTTCATTAGATAATTTTCAGCTTGTCATTAACTCGGTGGAGCCAAACTGATATCTGCTGCATTCCTCAAGGATTTGTGCCAAATCGTGTGTTTCAACCCTTAGTAATTTCAGCTGCAAGTCTATTTTTATCTTTTTTTTTTTTTTTTTTTAAATGTACTCAGCAGTACACACCAATACCCCTGGGTCCTCATTCTCTATGGTCATTTCAGGCAAATAAGAGTTTAAAAAAAAATAATTTTGCCCAAAATGCATGGGTTTTTTGAAGTTCTGTCAGTAAATCCTCATATAATGGGAAATGTAATCGCAGCGGTACCCACTCGCAGGTGGGATGGGAATGCAAAGGCAGTTTTTGTCCCCAGGCCACCGAGGTGCCTGGCAGCTGGGGAGGCAGGGCTGGGCTCCTCAGTGACCTTGGGGCCAGCGTGGCCACCTGTTGCCCTTTTTACCCAAAAGCAGCGTGTGCCAGCCAGCCAGGGCCAGTGCTGAGCTCTCCGGGGAGCAGCAAAAGAGAGCCCAGGAGCACCCAGTCTGGTTTGCAGTGCACAAGATCCTTGCCACTGGTATGAGAACCCTGGGTGCCACACGTTGTCACCGCTGCCAAGAGCCTGCACCCTGACACTCCAGGCAGCACCAGCTGCTATTGCCGGGAGCAGAGATCAAAATTGCTCTTTCAAATCGATCCGTTGTATGATTTCTCTTTAAATGTCACTGTAATATTTAATAACTTCAAAATGCGTACAGTGAATGGGAGATCAAATAGGAAAAGAAACTAAAATGTTTCCCTATCTCGAAGTAAAATAATAATAAGTAATATATAATTCTCACCTATTGTAA
>BJBW01001638.1:47069-100399 GCA_004320125.1 Scolopax mira | reverse complement strand
AGCAGTTTTGTATATTTATGTAAAAACTAGAAGCATTCTCAGTACTTCTGAAAAATGAAAATTTAAAATCGTTCCACAAAACACACACCTGTTGATAGGATTGAAGTCATCTTTACAGATGGATATGCCTTCAGGTCCCACACCAATAAGGAGTTTTTGTCCTTCACTATCTCTCACCGAGTGCCATTCTACCCCATAGTTCTCCAATGTTGTGACAATCTGTAGAACCTGGTATTCAGCAGAAGTTTGACTTAGACCTTCTAGCTCCTTGTGCTTTGCAATAATGCTGTTGATACAAAGATTAAAGATAGGTGAAATAACTCAAGTGTGTGTTGTTACTGTCAGCATTTTGTTTTAACATGGGTTTTTAGATGACCTAGTTAAACAGATTAATAAGTGCTCCTGACCTGCTTTATCCGGCTAAAGAGTTCCAGTAATCACAAACTGGAAAGAACCGAGAATTACTTGAAACATCCTGAGAATGGATCAGGAGACAATTCTGTGCATTTGCTCAGAAATTAAAAAGTTACATTTAATCGTGGCTTTCCAACTAATGCTCCCCCACAACGTATTTACCTGAAAAACCACCAAGTCCATAACTTAAAAATCTACAGAAAACCATGACATACTGAAAGTTTATTAATATTCAGGCATTGAGCTATGAAGATGTTTCTGGAATCCTGCTTACTTCTCCATGTAAAGGTACTAAGCCAGATAAATTACTTTTTTTCCCACAAGTGTAGATCTGAGACACTTGCAGTTTGATTATCCTGCTTTGAACACTTAAGACACCAAGTACTAGAGTTCAGCAGCTTTTGCTTTTCACAAAAAGAACACTCATAACTGAGCTTAAAAAAGAACTAAAGTCTGAACACTGGTTAACATTCAGGTTGTATTTTGACCCCCAAAACTATCTGAATTATTATTTTGTTAACAATACAAATTACAATAAAGCATCAAAAATTAAGGGCATTGCAAAATCTTGTGCTTTTGGTCTCCAAAAAGGAGATTATGTATCATTGTGCTCTTTTTACCTCTCCAAAATGGTAGCGGTGAGTTCTTTTGCACACAACTCTTCATAATTATATTTGGCAGTGTTCTGGTTATAATCTCCAAACTTCATTTGTGCCAACAATGCACTAAGTTCAATTGCATGCTCTGAAGAACACTGAAGATTACCAGCAAGAAGATCTTCTTTTATATGCAAGAAAAACATATGCCTGTAATGGAATCAGAAATATTTGCTTACACAAGATGTTTGCAATCATGATATGTATGAAATAACATCTCAGATATGTTTGGTAACCACTAGGTTACCAATGAAGAATTTGCAATGGGTGTATCAAGTAGAGAAAATCTGGCACTATCTAAAGATGAGGCTACAGCTGAAGACAGTATTTAAAAGCACTATTAAAAGAAACAAGTACTTTAATATAATGTTCTTTAACTCCTGAGACTACTTAGAAACTTTTAGTGAGTGAAGTATCAAATCCATTTGGATTAGTTTCCTATGTTTAAATTCCTTCGGTTGTCATTTACAAATTATTCTGCATTTCAGAAAAATCAAATTTGGGAACAGCAGCCCCTAGCAGCATATACATATCTATTATGTAACAGAAGCCACACTTTCTATACACAGCTGTAATGCCTCTGCAACCACAGTCAAAGGGAAGGCAGTGCTTTTGCCTGTGACATGATTAACAGAATAACTTGGAACATCTGAAAAGGTATTGTGGAATAAAATATAAAAACATCTACTGCATAAGCATATTTGTCAGACCAACCTTTACATATGGGATCAAGGCAGGTTTGACACCTAGCTGGAAAATTCACATAGCTGCTCTTATCCAATAAGTTAAATCAAAATTCCTATCAACAGCAGCCTGCTATTTTCCCCTATAGTCTACCTTAACTTCTATAAATTCACCTTCGTCTCCCCTCAGGGAAGATAGTATAATTTTTTTACCATTTATTCTTAAGACCCAACACATTTATGGCAACCAGATGCAGAAGTACTGAAATATACCACTGAAAAAATCTTTCAATAAATGAAGCCTAACATCCACAGGGAGTGGTTAGCTTTCCTTTTGGGCAGTATCTTATACATATCCTATTGTAGCACTTTACATGTACACATGTAAACAGGGCAAATAGGGCTCCTTTTTCATCACTATGAGAAAATTAAGAAAAAAACTTGCAATTTTTGTGCTCATTCTTAGCTCTATGGTAAATGGTGCAGCTAAGAAAATACTGTCCCCAAAGATGCCTCACATCCAGAACTTTTGCAATCAAGGAAAAGTTATTGCAAAGTAACTAAAGCTATGCAAGTTCACATCCTGACTTACTATTTTGTTGAGTCAGAAAAACGGCCAAAACACTCATATTTGTATTTAACAGGACATCTCACAAAGTCATTGGTCTGCACCTAATAAATCCATTGCTGGCCCAAGCCCATTGCCTAAACTGCACCAACAGGTCAGAAAGTAGTTAATTAGGGCCTGCCAGCAAAATTAGTTTCTGAATTGATTCATATTGGTTTGCTACAGCAGCTGCCCTGAACCGAAGTTCAAGTAGCAAATTCACTGTTGTTTTGTGTTCAGACTTTTTTGTTTGTTTTTTTAATCCTTAAGTGTGTTTGAGGAAGGCAAAGTATGTAGAAATCGAAAGCCAGTGAGAACTGCAAACATTTTATGCATCTGAAAGAGTGATTTTGATTAGTGCAGATGCGCATTAGCCCATACAGCCTAAGACTTCACTTGTCCAAAGTTATATTAGTATCTACTCCAAAATAACCCCCCTTCAAAGTTCAAAACATGACACCAGCCAGAATCTGATTATAAAAGCAGGTTTTTCCTTTTTATACAAAAATTAAAAAGTCTTTTGAACCTTAAACACATAGGCAAAAGAATGTGCTGAGTACAGATGAACAAAACTAAAGCATAGGGAGCCTTGGAGCAGTTCCTTATCTAATTCTGCTATGTCTAAAGGACTACAGATTGTCTATAGAAAACCTGGTCATGTTACAGATTTTATTAGTTACCAGAAAGTATTTATGTAAATTTCTATAAATTAGATTGTGACCTAATCACTTAATAGTACTCAATCCACTCTCCCTTCTCTCTCTAGGAAACTCTAGATACAATGAAAAATTGTAAAAGCATTTTAAATGAAATTTTTACCTAGCAATTTAAAAAAAAAAAAAAGTTGTTTTAAAAATGAAAACTGAACCATTTATAACTGAAATCTTCTAAAGGTTACATTTCTGGGATTGCTAGTATCAATCACCACTTCAGTTACACATTATACATTAGTATTATCTACTATAAATTTGACAAGTAACTCAAGTCAGACAAAAGGTATGTTTCCTAACCCCCCACACAATATTCTCTTAGCACATTCTGCAGGTTTTTACTACTCTTGCAAAAGTTTTATTTCCTTTTTAAATCTTCACAGAAAACAAGTCTTCACAACTCTGACCTTTACCAAGCAATTATTGTGGTTTCTAGTCATCTTAACACCTGCCAGACCTGTTGGGCCATTGAACAACTAGTGACAGCTTTAAGAACAAATAGTACTTGTAGCCCAAGTTCTACACACAACAGCATTCATACAAAAGACAATCTGTATAACCACTGCTAAACCAGTATTAGTTCTCCTCCCCGCAGCCTCATGCTAGCTAGATATTCCTGTATATTCAATTACAGAACATTCCTTTGAGTTTGGTAGTTCAGAGCAGTACATAGTAATACTTATTAGAGGACAAAGTGTCATGTTTGTCAAAGCTATATACTTCACCAGTCATTGCCCAGGCACAATTTCTTCCTTTCCAAAGGAAGGAAAAGGAGTTTCAGAATTAGAACAGGATCACATAAGACAATTATGTGCATTTGGAATCAAAATTCTGCACTGCAAACTTTATTTCTACTACTTATTTAATGAAGGAAAACAGGGCAAATCAAAATCTAAAGACTGTATTAAAAGTTTCAAGCTCTTAACTTAGCCATCAGTGGAAAAACTGACAAAACCCAATCTACCAATAAAAGTATCTGTATGTGACTAATTATTCCTAAACTAGAAACGTAGCCAAAAGAACCCATTCTCTTGCCAAACTACTGGCAAGAATCTTAGCATACATCTCAAGGAGCAGTCTGTTCTCTTTGGGGTATGACACTCCTTACCACAGAGTAAGGCTTTTTCCTACAGTGAATTAAATTTACAACTTTCCTTTTACAACAGATTCCTTTAGACTGCATAAAGAGGTATATTTTTTTTCCCCTACAAATATATTGGTAAAGATCTATAGAATGTAATTCTGTTTTTAAAAGCAGATGTAGGGTCACTCCATATGAAAAGCAATGCCATACAGAGTTACAATTCTGTTCCTCGTTATCTTTGTTCTTATTTGCTGTCAGCAGAGCGAGTGAAGCTTTCAACTTTGATTTAGACAACAGATACATTAAACTCACCCTGGTGTTTACTACAGCAGATTGTTTTATTGCATTGTAGCAAATACCATTAATTACACTGCTGTGCTGTCTAGCCATTGCTGCAGGATAAGAGAATGTTTTTACGATTTTCTGCCTACTACATGCATCTACCTGCTCAAAAATATTTTACAAGCCTGTTCTTCATATTTACTAGTTCATCAATACAACTGGATAACACTACAAAAACAATGTACTTTGAAGATATAATTCAAATACTGGCAAATGTCACACACAACTTTTAAGAGCCTCCAAAACATTACCTATCTCAAAGCTGGCAAAATACACCTCTTTTGAATGCTTCATGAGGTGTGTGGCTTGTTAGAATCTGAATGTTACTTTAAATTGTCATGGCTTACGTATAAATAGTTGATTTTCAGTCACATTACAGAAGATAAATAACTTTGTCCGCTTTGAAGTACATCTGGGTAAATCTTACATTGCTCGAAAAATGATTCACTTTAAAGTTATTTCTACTTTTGAGCATTCACTGCCATGTTGACTTTATCCTGCCAGACTTAAAACCATTATTCTCCCAGACAAGCGCTTGGCAGAATTTTCCTCTTGTGCAGCTCGGCAAACACTCTCATTGTTAAGGTGGATGCAAGTTTGAGGACTTCTCTGCTTCACGTTTCACAAAGAAAGCTTTTTCAGCTGAAGCAGAAAAACTTTCTGTCCCAAGACAGAGGCTTAGGCCAGTCGGGAGTTGCTCTCCCCGGGCTGCTGGGCCGTGTCCCAGCGCCGCAGCCGCCGATTCGCCGTCAGCCGAGGTTACTCCCAGTCAATGACCTGGAGTTACTCGGCGGTGCTTCCCCAGCCTCAGCGCCGCACCCGCCGCGGCTCCTCCCGGCCGGGAGAAAAAAAAAAAAAAAAATCACTGCCCGCACCTCGGCTCCCCCGAGCCAAAAAGTACCCTGGAAATTAGTGAAGTACAATCAAAGTCCCAGGTCCTCTCTGGAAATCAATGCTTCGTAAAGTCCGACACAAAAAACACCCATACATCCTCCTGACCAACCCCCCTACTTTTTCTGCTTACTGTTACATTACCTGTCAAAACCACAGGAAACAGTGAAAACGCACATAACATAAGCTAGAGCTTAAGATCTAGACCTTGGACCATCAGATGTATCTTTAAGAAAAAAATCAGCAGTCCTTTTCAAGCCAATGTGATTTTCCACTAAAAAAAAATAATTATTTATCCAAACTCCTCTAAACAAGCACACTGTTCACATTTGACTTGTTTGTAAGACTTGGTGACAGCAGATTAAGTTTGAGTAGCATTCCTGCACTGAAGCACCTCCATTCCACCGAAAACAACTCTAAACTACAAAATCCAGTGATGAAGTTCAGTACTAGGCAGTCATTTAAAAAAAAAAAAAATAAAAATTGAGATCCAAAGAACAATAGAAATGAACCACTTTTAACCTTGTAAAAAAAAAAAAAGAAAGTGTAGTAAGAAGGTGGGGTTTTTTCCATGCAATTCTCCCATTCACAAAGGGTTTGGTGAAGGCGTTTTGTTGCCGCAGTGGTCAAAGGTACAATTACAGCCTGCCCTGCCTTTGCACTGAGTAGCAAGAAGGCTTCCTTGCATAAGATGATTAGAATGCATGAGGTTGCAATCTTCCAGTGAATTGTACAATGATTAAAAGTAACAGAAGCAGAGGTTGATGTTCACTTGACAGATCAGCTTTTCACACAGCATGTAAAAACCCGAACATTAAATTGCTACAAACAAGCATACACCTGAGCTTTTAATTTAGGTGCAAGACAAAGATCTAATGAAGCAGTACACTTAGGGTTGACAAAGATTCCAAAGTATATAGGGAAAAAAAAAACCCTGGTAACAACTCATTCACAACACTTCTATTATCATCATCATGATGAAGCACATCAACAAAATTTAGAATTACTTCCAGCTTCCCATATGTCAAAAGCAGGCTTAACGTGCATCTAATTTTTATGTAAAAACAGCATCAGAGGCAGCAAGTAAGAGACTGGGAAACTTTCTTTGCATAAGGGACCAGAAGGCAACCGCTCTGCCAGAAACACCTTATACAGCAGTTGCAGACATAACTGCTACAGGAAACCATGGATACCTCTCACTATTTCTTTGTCAACCAGCATGCTGACTTTTCAAGTAAATTTAAGGAATAAAAGGTGTCAGTTAGTACAGCTAATCCTTGCATTTCTTTTCTGTGATATACCTATTGATTTAAAGCTAGGTGACAGGCTTAACAAGTTTGTCTTCTCCTTCATATCACACCTGCTTATATCCAAACTAAACGTAAGTGCACAGTTATGTGCATATGTAAATCTTCAAGCAGATCTGAGCTACTCAGAGTACTGAAACTCAGTGCCACCAGTACAGAAATATACATTAACCACAGACACTATGGAATTCTAGGTCTGCTACACATAGACTTCTGAGCATACACAACTAAAAGACAGCTATTGCAAACTATTTTGCAACTGGTATTTGTTTTTAGCAAGAACACTGAAAATACTGAGGATGTAGACTGAACAGCTTAGCCGAAGCCTCAGGACCATACATGTTTGCAGACCATGTGACATTAAATACTAGCTCCAATGCCTGTTGCTCTTCAAAGTTATAAGTAATTATTCCCAGAACAGAATTTAAATAGATCTCTTCTGATGACTGAGCCTCAATTAATTTTTACAATTAATTGTTTGATAAAAATATTAGTTTTAGAATGGTCTTAACTCATAAATAAAAGAAAGCTTGTCCCACCTACAAGCTCTTGAAGTTATTTTAATAGTGGAAAAGTACTTGCTACTTTGATGTACATATACACGCTCTGTTGCATTCTAGCTACACAACCTGTCTTTTAGGCCCCTGGGGCATGTTTCACCAGTTCAAGCTCTCTATTAACTTGCACAACCTGCCAAGTCTTGCACTGACAGTGTGGGAGGCAGGAATACAGGTCTGCAAAAACCTTGTGAAGTTGAACAAACATTCATCAAGGATAGCACAAAAATGTCAGTCATATCAGCTTTAGGTTAAATCATATCAGCTTTGGGTTTCCTCGGATTTACCCCAATTTGGTCTGTATGAGACTCATCCAACATGCTCGGGGTAATGCTGCCTCATCAAGTACAAAATTGCATTGCTCTTATGTTCCACATAGAAATTATTCATTATTTGGTTCTCTCATTGAGAATGTTTAATTAAGACAACCAGTTTCTTGGAAACAAGAACTCCACAAATAGAATTTATTTTCCCAAAATAAGGTACACCAAAACTGGAATTTGATGAGAATGTATTTGCCTAACTAAACTATTATCTAACTCCATTGCATTCTGAAGATTTCAACCAGATTGATGAGCTGAAACTACTGCTCACCAAAAGCCTCTCCTCTGCACATTAAAAGACCCCAAACAATATATGCATGCTCCTAACTCAAAACCTTTTTTCCTATGAAATGAATCCCAAACCATGCTGTCAGCCTCTGACCAAATTCTTTAGACAAATATTGTGCAAAACAACCACTTTGTATTTGTGGTCTTAATCTCAAAGTACCAAATTAAAGTGATCAGTGAAAATGTACTTTGGCATTATCATATAGACACTTGGTTTCAATTTGCCCCATTTGCATTAACTGCAAAAAACTGTCTAAAAACTGTCTAAAATCTAAACCTGTCAGCATTAAATATATGTACTCAGCTTTCTTTAAAGGTAACTCAGTTGCAACTGTGGTAATCAAGCTCAATGACTAAAAGCAAATGTCTAGTAGCAATCTTAGAAAACTAATTCTCCAACTGGATAACAGTGTAACAATTTAGTTAAGAGGACTGGCCACAGAAGAAAACAGCTGGGTTTTTTTGTATCCTCAAAGGGCCTGTAGCTATTCAAAAGTTACTGTAACGTAATACCAGACGAAAAAGGAATTCAGCAAGTTGGGGTTTTTTTTGCACTGTGGGAGGAATTGTTTCCTGTCTTTCTGTACCAGTGGTTTAGAACAACCTAGAGTAACACCAGTGAACAGGGGTTACTATAGGACATACAAACACCATATAATTAACTTTCTACTGGTAACAGTTTCTTCCACTTCCAGAACTAAGTTCTCATGAATTACCTACACTCACTACTTAGCTACACAACACCTACAATATTACCAGTTTTATTCCTTTTTTTTTTTAAAAAAGAACTAACATTTAAATAACACTAGGTTTTCAAATCTACACAGAAGAGTCAAGCTAAGATTACCAGAAGATGGAAGAAAAAAGGTCAGCATGTAATCACCTTTGTAAGTTACAGAAATTGAAAACAAAATAAATGAGTTCTACTTACAACCATCTTTACCTTACCTTGTCTGTTCTTGTAAGATAAGATGTGGCTCTACAAAAAACTTGACTCTTAATTTCAATCGATAAGGGGCTAAACCATCCATCTGCTGGGAGATCCTGTTCCTCAAATTCAGCCATAGATTTTCCCCTTTGCTGCCAGTGAACTGCAGTCCAAAATAATCAACTTCTATAATTCCCAACCTTCTGCAAACCTGAAAGAAAGAGATTCTTTATAACAAGCCTACAACATAACAATGAAAAATATCACCTGAATCAAGTACTGTTTGAGACTGCTCTCTTAAAACAAACAAAAAAATAAATCCTGCTGTAAGCACCTTTATATAAAAGATTAGTTAATTTCTTGGATTTTAATTTGTGTACAAAACAGCATGTAGACAAATACTAAGAGTAACCTGGGAAATTCTCCACTAGTCGAAAACCACATGGACTTCCACAGTCAAATTCCTCCCCAGGACAGGCACTTAAGAAGGTCAGTGCACTTCCAAAAGAGGAGAGTATCTGTTATTCAACACTACAGCCAAGAGCACTTTCTAGGCACAAAGGAGAAAAAGAGCACAACCCATAAGTTTTATTTAGATGCCACCAACAGACAGGGCCGCGACGTTTGTCTCTCTCCAGCATCCTCACGGCAGCCACAACGACACCAAGGCGGTGGCAACAGATGGGCGAAAGCACCCGGAGGACAGTTTCGACCAGCACGGACCCAGTAGGCCGGGGGGGTCATCTCAACACCGCCCGGGCGGCTTGAATTCCGGTCATACAGGGTTCACCTGTATGTATACAGCACCCTAGGGACAGCTGGAGCAAACTGCAGTAGCGAGGCCGAGGCCTTCCCCAGGCTCCCCCCCCCCCGCCTGCCCTTGCTACACGCGCAGTAAAGGAGGAGAAAAGGGCCGGAGAGCCCGGAGGCGGGGGACGCAGCAACCTCCGCATCCAACATGGGGGGGGGCGGGGAGGGGGAAAAACAGCAAACCAACCCACCCAACCCAGAAGGAACGGGGGGAGACTGCAGCAGCTCCCCGTCCCCCATTTTCTCCCCCCTTCTTCTCCCTCCCCCCTCCCCCACGCCGGCCCCACGCAGGGTTTGCGCCGCCTCCCGACCCTGCCGCGCGTTGCCACCGCCGCCCTCAACGGCCGGGGAGGGCGATGGAGGGCGCAGCCAGGCCCTGCTTCTCACCACCCCCTCCGCCGCTATTCCTCCCCGGGGGGCGCCGCGCCTGTCAGGCACCAACGGTCTTGCGCTACGCAACAGTCACCATTTCCCCCCCATCACCCTCTCCCCGCAAGCGGCGGGGCGACGGGCGCAGGGTGGCCCCTCACCTGGTTGAGGCAGTCCTCGCCATTGGCTTTCGCCTCTACCTCCACCTCCATCACCACCGCGTCCGGCCTGGTCACATAGCATAGCATGGCTAGGGCCGGCTAGCTGCGCCGCGGAATGGCAGCTGTCGCTACGGGCTGAGGTACGCGCGTACCCCGCCGCCCGCGTCCGGGAACAGACAGCGCCCAGGCAGCACTCCCCTAGTGCTAGCCTTCCGCCGGCTCCGCTCCCTCTCTATATAGCCTCCATCCCCCTCCCTCGGACGAATGGCACCTGCAGACCAATCGCTGGGCGCCGTTCATCTCTGCGGCCCGCCACCACCACCAATCAGCGCCGCCGTCCCCGGCAGGGCGTTTGTTGTGGTCGCTCTTTGACGCCCCCTGCCGGCGGACTCCCCCCTCCTTCCGCCCCGCTCCCCGGCGCGGAGAGGCCCCCCCCGCGGGCAGTGCTCGCCACGGCTTGGTCGCCCGAAGGGGAGCCCTTCCCGCTTCAGCAACCCAGCGTCTCCACAGCACAGGGCCTTCATCCCCCGCCACCTGCAACAGCCCAGAACTTCTTACCGGGGGTTTGTGTCCCCTTAAATCGCGGCAAAATAAGTTCTTTTAAGTGTAAGAGTATATTGTGGTGAAGACCAAACCTGCTGTCAGGGACTCCCCACAAAATTAATTTGAAAGCGAGTGGCCATGACCAAATATTTTCATGGCTTATCTCTAGGCTTTGCAAACACTCCTTTTTTTTTTCCGTTGAGGAGAAAATAACACATGGATTGATGATCTTTCTCCTCTATTCCCTCTGCTCAACCTACTGTTCTGCAGCGTGCAAAACACTGAAAATGTGGAAATCTTAAGGAGCAGTTGAGTGACATTGCAGCTGCCACTCACTCTCGTACTAAGGGATGATGGAGCTTTCACAGAATCACGAAGGGTTGGAAGGGACCTTTGGAGGTCATCTAGTCCAACCCCTGCCAAAGCAGGTCCACCTACAGCAGGTTGCACAGCAACGTGTCCAGGCAGGTTTTGAATATCTCCAGAAGAAAAGACCTCCCTGGGCAGCGTCTTCCACTGCCACCCTCAAAATAAAGAAGTTCCTCCTCCTGTCTAGGTGTAACCTCTTATGTTCAAGTTTGTGCCCATTTCCTCTTGACTTGTCACTGGGCATCACTGGAAAAACATCAGCCCCATCCTCTTGACACCCTCCCTTGAAGTATTTATAAGCACTGATAAGATCCACCCTCAGCCTTCTCTTCTCTGACTCAAAAAATCCAAGTTCCTCAGCCTCTCCTTGTAAGGGAGATGCTCCAGGCCCATCTGTTGTATCCTCCCCTGTCCTTTTTGAGCTGGGGAGCCCAGAACTTGACACAGTATGGAGCCTCACCAGGACAGAATAGAGAGGCAAGATAATCTCTCTTGACCTATTGGCCACACTCTTCTTGATGCACCGCAGCATGCCATTGGGCTTCTTGTCCATAAGGGCACATTGCTGGCTCACCTAGGTCTTTCTCCTCAAAGGTTCTCTCAGCAAGTCAGCGCCCAAACTGTATTGGTGCATGGGGTTATTTCTCCCCAGGTGAACTCTGTAGGTGAGAAGCAGGTAGGTGATTCCTGGCCACGGGAAGAACACCTGGCAAGCCCTTAGAAGTATTTGCTTGACAAACATACACAAGGTACATGGAGTAAAGTAGTTCATGGCTGCTTTAACAATGTGAATTGAAACAACAGACTGCACAATGCATGCTATTTAGGTTCCCCCAAAGAAAAGATGATAAAGGGAGTACGGAGCAGTGCAGTGGTGAGGAAGGAACAGGTAGTCAGGTATTCTGTCAGGGGAAGAGCTAAGAGAGGAAATGGGGATCTGAAAATTCAGTGAAGAGTATTAGGAAGAAGAACGAGCCACAGCACTAATGCAAGGTCACCACAGGAATGAATATTAGTTTGTTCCCGTGTGTGTGGGTCACTTGCCTGTCTGGGTATTACTGCTGTGCTTGCCAATTTTTATTAAAGAAACTCTCAGAACAGATGCTCATTCTGCTGGGAGCTCTGCAAACACAGTGGATGAAATCCTGATAAGCGTAGATAGACCTGTATCCATTTTGTTCTTGTAAACTCTGTAACTAGAAGATTACAGAGTTCTAAACATGGTAGAACAGCAAGAGGCAAGTAAGAGTCAGAACATGAGATGGCAAACCTGAATGGTGTTGCATTTCACCTGTACGCTTACTAGTTCAGATTTTTCATGCCCCAGTCTACAGTGTATAAGCTTAGAGTCTTAAAAGATGAGACTCACAGAATGAAGAGTAGGAAAACAGAAATATCATGAAAGATAAACAAAATTACAAAACTATGTCAACTCTAATATTTTCTGGGAAAAAAAAAAACTCTTTTGTGAGGGACTTAATTATAAGGGGATTAGCCACTAACAAAACCAATCATAAAATATTTTAGTATGTAAGGATGGTAAGTATTGTAAGAAACTTGTTCTTTAGTTTCAGTTGGAATGGATGCAGGAAATAAGATTTTAGTTTTGCCTCTATATGTGGTGGTGTTACAGTATTTTCTGTGATTTATTAATTTCTGTCATCATCAAAGACGTCCTAGAGCTGTTTTGAAGAAGCTAAAAACTGCCATGATGACTCATGCCATTACTATTCTGATATCCTCTCCCTGACACTAGCACAGATCAGATGTTACAGAGGAAAGTACAAGAAATCTTTATGTAATTGTGCTTATATATTTTCTTTACCACTAAACAAAACTGGCTTTTTGGATAAATAAGCCTTTACTTATTTATCCATGTTATTTCTATACTAAGAATCAGTTAACCTTGTGCTAAGCATTGTCCAGACAAATAAAAAAAGATTATTCTTGTCCCAATATATATATTAACATCCATTCTATGTTTTCGTTTCCTTAATGTCAATGCAGGTATTCTTATTATATCTGTAAAAGTGTTATCCTGCTTTGAAATCTGCTAAACTCTAAGCCACAAAAATAGCTTCTGGCAGTAAATTGCATAGATTGGGTAAGCCCTATGTAAAACAAGCATTTCTTTTCAAGGGTGTCATCTGGACACTGCTGTCATAGAAAAACATTCTATTTCACAGTCTCTCTGTAATATTTTATTCATGCTATACAGGAGAGAGTAAAGGACCAAGTCCTGCACAAAGGAGACAAGTGCCCATTGCACACACTTTGGAATCTGTCTGAGAGAATAAACAAGCATTTTATAGTGTCCTGCCTTCTCTCTTTGTTGAATCAACAGCACTCAGTAAGGTGGTGAACTGGATGTTCACCCTTTGTGTATCAAAAAGAACATTGTCTATCAACATGTTATCTCAGTACTGTCTGTCATGAAATGTTCTGTACTACCCGACAGAAATATCTCTGTGATGAATCACTCTTTTGCTGTTGTATCATTTTGTGTGTAAGTATTTCACCTTATATACATTAATATATTTAATATTCCCTGCCTAACTCCTGTTGATTATTTTTCATTGATGTAATTCCTCTACATGGTTCATCTTTGGTCACATCCTACTTCTCATAGCAAATATTTCTTTTAGTCCCTCCTTGTCTGACATTTGAATGGAAAACCAATTGCATGGAGAACGGGGAAAGAATTTAGACAAGAACATGGCAATACTGATCCTTGCTTCTAATAAAGACTAATGCCTCTCCTTCTGCAGATCTTTGTTCAGAAGTTTCCCCAGGTAGTTGTTTGCAATTAATTGCCATGATACTCCTCCTTGTGAGGAATCCAGTAGAATAGTTACAGCCACTTTACCCAGAACTTTATGCAAAATACTCTCTAAGACCCTCTCTTGTGTTTCTTGTTGCCCATGGTACTGACTGATCAAATTCAGGATATACTTCACTGCTACAGAATACTATACTATAGGATAAAAGATTAGAAATGCTCAGCTCCTGCATGTGCCCAGGATGAGGCAACACTGAGTTTTTAGAAGTAACTATCTTTTATCTTTACTGTCCTTTGGTGGCAGACACACTAAAGGCGTGTATGAGAGCACTGTTGTTATCCTAGAACTTGGTGCTAAGGTGTGTTCTACAAACTTTGTTTCACAAAGAGACAGTAACTCAGACAAACGATGAACTTATGTAGCCCTGCCTAAATTAGCAGCCTGCCCTTCTCTAGGAAAGCTAAACACCAAGAGACTTCTCACAGTGCTGGTTGTGCATTGTGTCTTTTGATCCAGCAAGAGCGAATGGATGCACGAACAAAGTATTTTTAATTGTTATCCTAGTTTATAGAATAATAATGAACTAGGAAGAGGATGACAGACCCATGTTTTCTGTTCCCCTGTTCTTGTCCTTGTGTATGCTCTTTTCTCCTGTTCTTATTTATTGATTTCTGATTTAGTTTTAATTAACAGATATTAAGTAGGTTTAAACAAATACAGATTGTTAGGCTATTGAGAAGTCCCTGGCCTTTCCCCACTCCCACCACAGGACAGCCATAAAAGACCCATCTCCGTAACTCCAGGGAGTTACCCAACTCCGTAACGCCGTAACAACATGGGGCACAATGGCAGACCAAATTTAAGACTTGGAGGAAAGTAGACACTGTCTGATCATCTCCCAGAGCTGTCCCAGCAGACCCTCAGCCCTTCTGTCTAGGTGTGAAAGCCATCATCATGAACCATTATGGAATATTTGGAAGATTTGGACAGGAATAAGTGTGGGAAAAAGAAGTATAATGGCATAAGAAGGTTCATCAATGTGTAAAGAGTTTGCTGGCCAGGATGATTGTCTGGCGATGCCCTCCTTCTGACCAGCACAATCTGTCTCATTATTAAGCCCTACATTCAAATGTTTTCCAGTAAGTGTCTCTTTACTCTGCGTGTGTTGTAGGTTCAGCGATGCAGCAACTGGAATTGAGTGCAGGTGTGACTGCTAGCAAAGCTTATGCCAGTGAGTAGGTCAACTGATATGGGGGCCAGGATGTTTGGAGGTTTCTAAGGACCACCTCTGGGTATATGAGCACGCGGGGCGATTATTTGGACCAGAAGAATCCTGGGCTGCTCTGGTTGCTTTTCTGTGTGTGTGACGTACCACCAGCAAGATGGGGAGCAAGATGAGGCCACTGGTTTTGGTATGACTGCTCTGTGTTTCTGTCTGTGGTCTGTATAACCAACACTGTATTTATGTTTATTTGTGGCACATAGAGGTGCTGTGCATGCAGGTGACTACAGGGAATACACGTTCAGCCTCACTACTGGTGGGACCTGGGGGCATGGAGTGGCAGCAGCTTTGCTTCTCTCAGGCTGCCAGATTAGGTGTTTTTTCTACTAACACAAATCCTTAGAGAAAAGTACTGGAAAGCATATATTGCTCTACTTTTACTTTAGTTCTGCTTTACTTTTTTCTTTTTATTTTCTGACTGTCTCATTGTATTCTATATCAAACTGAGTGGCCAAGGATCAGGTCAGCACAAATGTACTTTAGAATGATTTGAAATGAAACTGAGTGGGATCACATGATTGCAGTCAGTCTCTTGTGCTCTCTTCTCCCTGGGTAAAATTGCTTTCTGCACGAACAGAATGGTACTGTCTAGCTTCTTTCTTGTCACTGTCAAGGCTGCTGGTCCTGTCAAATGCACATCACTCATGTGGATGATGGTTTTCCAACTGAGAAGTGTGGAGGGAAGCATAAAATTGAGGAGCTACTCTGACAGTGGTGGTTGCTTAAGAGAAAAAACGTCATCCATTCATAAACACACAAATGCTTTCTATTCTACCTGAAGGATTCGTTCATGTATATCATTCTTTTATCTTAATGTTTTGAAAAATATCCCTCTGCTCCACTCTGTCCTGCAGTGCTTAATCAGTTTCTGTGGAAAAAATGTGTGTCAGTAAGAGACACACTTCCCACAGTGCTTATTCACCTTTTCCAATATAGTAAACACAAAATACTGTGCTAAGACAGCATGCAGCTAACATGTCAAAAGCTGATTGTTTTACACAACATTATCTGGTGGTCAACCCCAAGACTGGTGACAAAATTAAAAAAAAAAGTAAAAAAGTCCGGGACATTTTAAGAACAAAAAAACCAATCCCAGCAGAGCAGACCAAGGACTTACACAGTTCTGAATCCTATTTCTTGGGAATTCAGTCTAGAGGTAGACTGCAAGCTTAACATGCAAGAGGTACTTGTTGATGCCCATATGCTGCAAAGTGCCCAAGGCCAATGTCCCATGGTATATAAAAGAGTATAAGAAAAAATCTTACTCCCCAGAATCCCATCCCAGCTTCCACTCATTTGCAATTCAGGGACTTCCTGTCTATTTTATTTTATAAAAATTAAATAATTTTGTCAAGTAGAATTGCACTTTTTACTCCAAAACCTTCCCAGTTTGAAACCAGACTCATAGTAGAAACCATAATCTAGTTGCTGGGACATGCATCAGGTGCTTGTGAAATCTATTAATTCCATTTCATAATCAATTTATTTATTTTAATTGATAACAGAAAGAAATTCCTCAGTCTCTGCACTATTTTGAAGGCTCCTAACATCAAATCACCTTTAAATTTGAGCTTGATTTCCAGGTCATCAATTCCATTTCTGAGCACTTTAATTCCCTTAGTGTTTGTAGAATGGAGTCATTATTGATATTGATATTTTCATGTTATTAAAATGTGCTCTTGTGGTCGAGCACATTTTCACAAAATAAATTCTCACTACTGAGTTGTTCCTACTACTGTCACTATAAGCTCATATATTAAAGATGCCCCTCCTCATATCACTTTTTCGAACTTCCAGAACACCAAGAAAACAGTGTCGGAATTTAAATAGATTAAATTATGAAGAAAGACTGGGTATAATAGCTATTTTTGTATGTGTCAAACAACAAATAATCACAATTTTAAAAAAAATTATAAATATTAAAAATATTTATAAATATAAGAAGGTTTTACATTGTCATAATAATAAAAGGTAATTCCACAAAATACAATGGGGTATAAAAATAATTTAAAAAAATCATATCAAAGGTATTTTTTAATATACTTTTATTACATACTTTTATACCCTTTTAATATACTTTTATTACAAATAACACCTTACAGACTCGACAAAATAAGTATTTCTTTATTTTTCATTGATTTGATAGGTGCAGTTGACCAAATTTTGCCTGTACTTACTTTCACTATAAATGAAAACCTATCAGTTGTTTGCCAGAAGAAAATGCAACACATTGTCACTTATGGTAAAATTGAAAAAAAAAACCAAAACCCAATAGCATCATTAAGGCTTGCTATGACAACGGAGAATATAAAATAGAAAAATAATGTAAATTATCATAACCAGTTCTACTTTTTTCTGGTGTTTTTTTTGTTGTCATTGGGTTTTTTTTGTTTGTTGTTGGGGATTTTTGTGCAAGATTCTTTTAATCTGTGTGGTTTTTCCAGGACTTTCACCAGTGGTTGAGTTTTGGATCTCAGGTTTGGATCAGGTTTTGAGTTTTGGATCTGTATAAACAGATCTCAGTTTATACAACTGAGTTGTATAAACGAAGACAAATCTACTTTCACAATGACATTTGCTATGAAGTGTAAGACTTCTAAAAAGGTATGTGTACCTTTTCAGTGATGCACTAGCTTATATTAATTGATTTTTAATTTTTAGTGCTGAATATTAATTTCTAAATAAAATAAGCATCAGTTCAATTATTTAATCAATAAACTACCTTTCTAAACTAAAATATCATGAAATACATTCTTTTTACATTTTGTAAGACTTATGCTTACAGTAACTTCAAACTTCTCTATTTCCAGTAATTTCAGTGTTCTTTTGTTTCATAATTCAAAAAAAAAGCTTAGGGTTTATAGCTTTCATGACAACAGTACAGAGCTCATGAATTGGAGGGATTAATATTTTCATAATTTTGAAATGTTGCTCATTATTTTTGACAAAAGCAAATCTCTAATTGGATAACAAAATGAAAGTTCCTCTTCTCTAGGGCTTGAAGCATGCATGGAATTGGTGAGCAATCTGAGGAACAGATATCATATTGTGGTACTTCTAGTTAAGTAGAAATATAATGAGATAATTAAGATAGGCCAGAAACTTCCAACTCTGCCATAAAAGGGAAATGAACCTTTTATAGAGGTGATTGTTCCTCTCTGTGAATAAGCTTATCCTTTCCTAAGAATAGTCAAAGTAAGCAACTGTAGACAGAGTTTGGAGTTTGGAGAGGTTAATGTGTTGTGTGTGGATTCTATGTGCTATGTTTTAGAGAGAATTTAGGTCAAAGTCAGTGATTTTGTCACTTGACAGATCCAGTATGTATCACTTCTACAAAAAAGGGAAGATCTAAGTGACACAGATTTCTGCCGTCCTGGCAGCACAGAGTGTTCTTCTGTGCTGAGGTATGGAGTAGGCAATGTCTTCTTTCACAGCCTGAAGGGAAATTAGCTCACAGATTAGCTCCTTGACCTGTGCACTTATATCAAAGACTGCACACTTAAGCAGAGGAAAAAAGCTGAAAAAAAAAAACAGAAAAAAAACCTACTCAAAAACTCCAGCTATTTTGTTAGTTAAAGAGAAAAAAATGGTTCCTGCTAGAAAAATATAGTTCCTTCTAAAAATATACACACGTATGTATATATACACATCCTTTGATTAACACCTTCTGAGTGTGAAAGGTTAGTTGTCTTACATTGTAATTGTTTCCCCAAACAGGTAATACCAATTGTTTCATGAAGTCAATTTAAAAATTGCCAGTTTCAAGATATGGATAAAGTGTGACAATTGATTTTCTGAAACATTTCTCTCACAGTTATATGACACATTCTTATCAGAATTGGGAGTGTGTTAGACAAGAGGCAAAGCTTATGATACTAACTGTGTTGTGAATGAATTTGTTTGCATGAATCAGATCCCCAAAACTGATACGTGCTTAGTGTATTCTTGATTGCAAAGGAAAAACATTTTCTGTAATCATTTTCTGAAAGCTGAGATCTTGTAGGTAGACTACTTACTGCAAATATTTTTAATAAGCTCATAAAAAAGAGATTTTATTCATATAACCCCCCAACTTAGCAGTAGTTGCCTTTACAGCAGATACAGCAGACAATGACACTGCTAAAAGAGCTGGTAGAAATATCTTCATGTTATTTGATTAAACTAGTATAGTAAGTAATTCAAACAGAATTCAAAATCATCTTTAGGGATAAGTAGCTGATATATGTTAAAGTCTCCAATAGCCACATTTGCAATTTACGTGCACAGCAGTGGTTCTATAGTGCAGAGATGAACCTATTGTGGAGCACAAAAAGAATATTAGTGAAGAGAAAAAAAAAATCAGGATTTGGGGAGGTGCAATTTCAGGAGGAGAAAGGCGTTGCTTGCCTGGTGCACTTTGGGAAAATAGTTTGAGCAGCCAGTAGTGAGCTCAGGATCTGTGAAACCAGGGCAGTGCAGAGGAGATAAAAGAGATAAACGAAATAATATATACAAGTTTAGGAATAGAAAGAAAGTAATGATGTAGTAATCTCCTTGATAATGAAAGAAGAGAATTAGAACTTGATTTTCTTTCCCTGTGGAAGACTGGAGGAAGAAAGGGGATAAAATTGAAAATATGAAGAAAACTATATGAAAAAGCTATCTAGAGACTCTTTTGAGAGAGTTCTGTACTTTAACCACAAAATACATAAATCAAGTACTTCATAGAGAGCATAATCTCTTGATTCAGGACCATCAAATACATAAAAAAGACTTTTCAATTATTTCACTTTTTCTGCATTTGCTTTCTTTTCAAAGCTTGCTTTTCTTCTTGATGAGTGTTTGAGAATGTCTATCTGTAAATAGCAAAATATCTTAATAACCTCTAATGCTGCAAAGTGAAAGTCTGTAAGATTGGATAGAGATTAATGTAAAATCCAAGAAAAGTGTTCCAGAATTGTGCTTACAAACCAAAAAATGTTCATATTTCTCAAAAGGCAAAACAGATATGCAGAAATGGGTATTCCTGCACAGAAGTATCTCAAAATTATGGTTGATTTATAGTTGACCATAGCTGGGAAGAGAAAAAAATGAAATTTGTGGAGTTTTCTATAAAATATATGCTACAAAAGTAGCAGTCATATCTATATCGATATCCTCAGAAGTTACTTTGTATGTTCTTCAGTTTAGAAAGAAACCAAATAATTTTCATAGACTGTTTATGTACCTGCAGTTTTTGTGGGGAAAATGTATTGCTCTTAAAGAATTCCAATGTGTTTTTTTTGTAGTCTCTGTGAGTTGTGTGCAAGTCATATACTCTTTATATTAATTACTATTTTAGACTGAGATAAAAACCAAAACCAAACCAGAAAAGAACAGTGACATGCCCATGAAAGAGTACAGGACAGTATCTCTTGCTTGAGGAAACCTATTTTCCATGTGCCACCAACATGGGCTCTTGACTTGACTTGCTCTGTATTTTTCACAGAGCTCTAACAACTCAAATGTCAACATTCATTTAAGGCCAGTATGAAACAATCTGTCTCTTCCCATAAATTTTAAAATCCCTAAATGACGTCCAGGTAGTTTTTAGAAGTTTTTTGTTTTCTCTGTAGTGTACATTGGAATCACCAACCCAGTGCTGAGTTCATTCTGCAATCTTTCCTCAATGAAGAGACTAACACTGTCTCTTCTCTACACAACTACGGAGTTTCTCACAATATAACAACTTGGTGTTTTTGAGACAACTGCCTTTGTGTCAGATCTAATCTGATTGTCAGCTAAATCTGATTGGTCAACAGTTTCAGAAGTTACTGGATTAGGAATCAGCCATGATGTATGTACCATATTTACTTAGGAAACCAGGCTCAGTGTTCTAGTTTTCCCTTTTTTTTCTTTTTGCATTCAGAAACTGAGGCCACAGTCTTCATGTCATTTTTAAAATGCATGTCTATCAGTTTTTAATGAGGAATAAGTTATCAGCCTCTGGGTTAGACTATATATTGTAAGAGAAATATGTTGGTAACCTTCTTGAACTATCCATGGCCATTTCCCATAGGACAGACTCTATAATTACCCTTCAGTTTCATAACTTTCCTTACATTTTCTGTTGGAGGCATGAGTTTTTCTACAGCAATTGCTTATCTGATGTCTGCTTGCACCCCTCCTCTGTTGGAAAGAATTAGTGATGAAGATCAACTTCTGGGGATATCTATCTATGTTGTGGCATTTGCTAATTCTATAATGCTAACATGACATGTAATGACATTTGTGTTCAGCTCTGGCCAGGTAATCATGTTGCTACCCCAACTTTTATGTGAGTCTTTCAGATGGTCTCAGATCAAAGCCAACCCCTACACAAGCTTTCCTGCTCTACATCAAAAACAATCTGCAGTACTAAATTGCCAAACTAAACAAATATGTGTGTGGCAAACACCTTATAAACAAATGTGTCAAACAACACCTTATAAAATGGAAATTGAAGTGTACACTAATTATGCACTCTGTTTGCTGGCAGAATCTGACAGAACCCTACAGATACAAAAAGGAGAGAAAAGAATTTGGCATCATTTAATCTATATTTCTTCCTATGTAAACAGTAGAAAGTATTCCCTTTTATATATTTACTTACTTTGTGTATGTGAAGCATTACTTCATTGAACTGTTTCATCTCTTCTTTAAAAGTGAAGTTATTCCCTTTATTTGTCCCATCGCTCCCTGAGGAAAAAGCATTTCAAACAAAAAGCCTCTTGATGAGAGCAAAATCTTGCTATGATTATAAAGACAGTAATGGGTATCTTAAATGTAATACAACTGCAGATTACATGACTCATGGAGACAGAGGTAGGGACTTGAATAGTTTCTTTAGCTGATGAGAGTCTTTCCTTCAGTGCTCAATTATTTTTGGGGCTCCACACTGTCTTATGGATCTTTGTTCAATTAAAAAGGACAAAGAAGTACCCTGTTTACTTTCAGGACTCCATCTTCTACTGTAAGTATTCACTTTTGCTATGGTGGAAATTTTTTTCTGAACTAAAGATGCTGTTGCCATTCTGTTTCACTGTACGTATACTAGCATGCTCTGCTAATACTTGCAAATTCTTGCAAAGTGATGTGGTTCACTGGTTTCTGACTAACAAGTCAAGCTTAGCTTCTATTATTTACCACAGCATATCCTGGATTTTTGCAGCCTTACTTTGACCTCTACATATCTTCATGCCTCAAGCCTCTTTTATCAGAACTGCATCATCTGAGCATTGTCTATTGTCTAGAACTGTTTTTCTAGACAAAATAATTTTTTCTTAGCAAATTCTGGTTATTTTTTCATGGACTATCCTGTTGTACTTGTGCTCTCATGCCCACTCTCTCTCAAGAGTTACATCCCATGTCCTCATTATAATTTGGTCTCTTATTAGAGCCTGAATTGCTTCCCAAATTATATTTGCCTCTTTTCCTTTTGCTTGCAGACTCCATTTCTCTAAAGTCTTTCTCTACTCGTTGGTGGATATTTGCATACCTTACTTTAGATGACTAAGTTAGAAGACTCGTGTCCTACAGCTGATACACTATGATCTCACTGAAGAGAGAGAGGAATTCCTTATGATGACAACTGCAGCATTTAAACTGGGCTCTGAATTATTCTTTAAGGAGCCTTGAACTCCCACCCCTTGTCTTCCTCTCTCTTTCCAATACTAAACTACAAAGGTTATCCCTCTAATTTAGCTACCTAATTTATAAGAATAAATTTAGGCAATCTGAGTACTCCTAAATGCTCAACAATGTCTTTTTCCAGATGCTATACTCTTACATTTCTAAAAAGCATTATAGTTATCTTTTTCTGCTTGAGCTAAGTGGAAGCTATTAAGATCATGTAGTACTGTTACCCAAAATAAAGCCACCTTCTAACCAATCATCCTGGTTTTCCTGGCATCCACTGATCTAACCTTCCCCAGTTGTCCTCCGCACTTTACCTCTCCTGCAGATCTTTTAACTGCTCCATGCCTTTCCTAAGGTTATTTTCATTATATTACCACTCCTGGTATCTCATCCCGTAGTTAAAAAAATCATTCAGAGCCAAATGTCTGACAGACACCTGTTTCATTCATCATCTGACTCTGACTGATCATCGCTGTCTGCCATAAGTCTCTCAATAATCTCAGTGTCCACTTGCAGTTGACTCCTGTCCCAGCTTCTTAAAAAAACACAGTTATTCAGAAGTAGTGCTTCTCCAAAACGTTTTTATTATAAATTCAAATATATCCCTCAGAGCAAATCTAAAGAAAGGTCCAGAACATAAAAGTCACACCCTTTGAAGTCTGTTTTGCATGGCATTAGTTTACATTCAGCCACAACTAATAATCATAACGAGAAAGAAACAATATCATAGGATGAACTCTGCAAAGCAGATTCTTAAAGCAGTTTAGCCAGATGGCTGTGCTACTCCATGAAGACTAATTTACAAAACAACACAACGTTCCAATGTTAAGAAACATATTGTAAATAGGCATACTAAATCAGGGTGTAGTTTCTATTGAAAGTCGTGTACAGTTCCATTGAATTATTTTCTGTACTCTAAAAGATGTAGAAATAATGCCTATTTACTCTAGCATTAGTTACAACTCTACATACATACTCTAGCTACAGTTACAGCTTTTGAAGATTTGATTCATTCATACTCATTGCAAACACTTGAAGTGAGGTGGAGTTTTGTGTTTTCATCTTACAGACAGTTTATTGAAGAAAATAAGATTTTATTTGTTAAATTTTTTAGTTAGCATTTCAATGACTCTCTTACGATTTTTCAAATTTGATTAATTTGCTAGGAATTGAGCATGCAGTACAAGCTACAGATTTAAAAGTACTTTGTTATATAAAGCACTAAAATATTTTGACATCTTAAGCATGGATCAGAGTCCTAATGCTTTAGGCATTTTAACAGAGAGATAAAAATTTTCATATTTGTCCACTAGGTATGACTGAGTACAAGAACTGTTTTCATCATGTATTGAAATCAGCATCAGTCTAAGAACAGGAGGTATTTTTAAATGAGTATCACTAACCCATCCAATCATCCTTTTAAGATAAAAACTTGTTCCTTGAATCATGGATACCTACAAAAATGTACAGTGTAGTATCACAGTCCCGTATCTGGAGCTTCAATAAAATTTTGAATGACACTTAAATTATGATTTAACCTCAGGCAGCAACTAGGACCATGCAGCTGCTCACTCACTGCACTGCCCATTGCCCTCAATATGCTACAGAGAAGAGGAAGAAAAGGAGAGGAAAGGAAAAAAACCCTCACAAGTTGAGATAAGACAGTTTAATAGAACAGTAACAGAAGAGAAAAATAAAAATAATGACAGTAAAAATGGTAAAAAATTATACAAAATAAAGTGATACAACACAAGTTGCTCTCACTACCCTATGATCGGTTGCTCATCCCACCCCAAGCATTGATCATAGATCCCTGAACCCCAGCAAACCCATGCTACTGTGGCCCTAAATAAAATGGGCCACATGGGCCCATGGCTATGTCTGAAGGTGGATACACCTCAATGTGCGAGGACAGAGTGATGATAATGAGAAAGTAGATCTGAAGGATAAACAAATATTTTATCTTCAGTGGTATTTATAACCCAAGGTGGCTTTCACCAGAATTAAGTAAAGAAGAATTAAGTAAAATTTCATTAATTTAATTAAAGGAGTACAACAACCTAGGAAATTATGTTAGAGGAAAATATATCATGCTGAATCTGGCAGCCCATGAAAGGCTAGTACAACTCTATGCCCCAATGTCCAGCCAGTAGCAAGGACAGACTGTGTTGATTAGGTGCAGGGCATCACCAGACAAGAGTTCTGACCAGCCCCTGCTTTCTACAGGGCATCCTTTGGAAACTTTAAAGCTGTTAGCTGAAGAATTTCATACACTGATCATAACAACTGTAATTATCTATGATCCCCACACAGGCCTTACAGAGGATCATCCTTGCACCCTCTTTCCTTAGAATACCCATGAAGAGTTGAACTGGAGTTTGTAATGCATTATTGTTCGTGCAAAAAATCACTATGGAATGAATAAATAATATAGAGTCCCCCCCCAACAAACAAAAAACAAAAAAATTAAAAATACCTTGACTGGGGCAAGAAGAAATTCTGCTTGAGGAAAGAAAGGGCTGGACCACATCTGTCTTTGGATTATGTAGCAAACTGAAGGGAACACAGACTGAGCAGTAGATAAGTAACCAAGGGATGATAGTATGGTATCTTGCCAAGATTTTATACTTAAAAGTTACTCATCTTGTCTGCAACACATCAGGATTGAAAACTGTTTTTGAGTTTCAGATAGGTTTTACACTGCTTGAAACAACTGTTCAGACAACAAGGACTGTTCAAAAACCGTCAAACACCTCCAGGGATTTCTCTTGCTTATATCATGTACATAAAAATAAGAAAATTAAGTAAGCCTTCCTAATAAGACATTTGTCTGAATAAATTTAGAATTTTCTTGAATTAAGTTTTTATGAGGTCCTGAATACAATACTTCATCTTCACAAACTATAAGACAGAGAGTTTGATAAAACGCAATTAGGAATCTCAAGACAGAAAACACCATCAAAGGCCAGGGTATTCTTATTATTAATCGTTGTATAGGTCCCCATCAACATCAGGACACTGAAGTCAATGGAGTAATTGAAGCAACATTGATTTTTCACAAGCTGCAAAGCTCACCCAAAGCTTTATTCAGGTTTCTTTAAAGAAATATAGTTGTATTTTTTCTTTGATTTGAAAAGGGGGAGAAGAGAAAGTATAAGTCAAAGAAGTATTACCAAAGCTAATATTCATTAACTGTTTAGAATTGAGCACAAGAGCATTAAGAATGTATATTGAGTTATCTTTTCAGCCTTTCATGTATATAATGTTTCTATTCCTATTTCTGAACCAGATTGTAATTTCAGTTATGGCAATTTTGTTATGGAGCATTGTAAATGAAATACAGTGCTATTACTGAGAAAACATCTGACTGAAAATATTTTGCAAACACTCCAGTGATAAATTCACATTATAGCAATTTTTCATATGGGAAAAGTTTGCCAGAATACATTACAACATATTTATCTAGTCACCTGCATTTGTTTATTATCAGGGTGAAAAATAAATGCAATGGAGTAAATGCACAAGGGGAGTTCCTACATACACTCAATAAAATATTATGCTTGTTGAAAATAAACTTGTGCGTATTGATTGTTATTTAATTGTTCACCATTAAATATGCAGGATATGCCAGAAAATACCAGGGTAAAAAGATATTTACACTGGTGTTTTGGTACTTCCTTTGAGCTAACACCTTTCCAAAAGCTAAAAATGTGGAGCAGGGGAGAGAGAACATCCCTGTGGCACCACTAGAATAGAAGCAACAGCGCTCATGTCTGTGTTTCCCTACCTGTGTCTGCTTTACAAGGCAGTAAGGATATAGACTGACATTAAATAAACCTAGTGACTTTTGATTTACAGTATGTTCTGCTCCCCACTGTCCTGTCACATCCCCAACCCCTAGACACTACTTCTCCCAAGCCTCACCCTTTCTCTGCAAGCCTGCAAACTCCAATCTGTTATTGCAAACCTCCTTCTCTCCTGCCTTTTCTCACAAACACATGTCACAGTCATTCACTCCCCACACCGTGCTATCAACCCACTTTCTGCTAAGATCGAACTCCTCCAATGTTGGAGTTTTCCATTTATTCTGCAGCTTATGCCTACTCCCGGGTTCGGTTTCCTCAGGAGGTTCCAGTACATTTCACACCAGCGTAGTCTCCAGCTCTTCCCAGTCAGATGCTATTTCTGCTGTTTTTCTCCTTGCTATCCATGCTCCCATGGCTCCCAGCACGCATCGAGTCCCCTCCTGATTTCAGTGTCTTGCTTACAAAGCCTTGCTGTGGCAGATGAAATAATCCACGTACAGGTTGCATTTACTGAAAATTCAATTGGATGAAACTCTTACGAAAAAGAAAGTAAGATATGTTCAGAAGAAAAGTCCACAAATGTATCATGGCCCTACTATTTATCAAAATTAGTGTTGTTAATAATTAATACATTATTTGTTTGAACTTGGTGTTAAAGAAATGCAGATTCTGTTGTGCAACATATCACATCATGAAGAATACAGTGTATTATGCATTTATCATATCTGACATGGAACAACCTCAAGCAATAAGTCAAAATGAAAGCACTTTTTTGATTCTTACTCACAGTCAGACCCAATTACCCCATGGAAAACATCTAGTTTTGAAAGAATGGATCAGATTTTGAAGCCTGTAAAGCAGTCACTTATGAATCTGTGTGGGGTACTTCACCAGATCTATATTTACCCAAGCCTTGTCAAACTTACAGATGATGTAAATAACTTTTGTCTCGAGTCATACCATTTTACATTTTATTGCTAACGTAAATGAACTAAGGAGGAGACAAAGAGCACAGAGCAAATAGGAAAGGTCAGTGTTGCTCTCTCTACAGTGACAACAAACCATGCTGAAACGGGGCACCAAATCAAAGGTGGTGATGGTAGGGGCCTTGCACGGAAGGATACCACAGCACTATCTTGCCATAGCATGTGATTCATAAAGCAGCAATGCATGAAGAGGAGAAACAGCAATTCATGTGAGAGAATACCACTACAGCAGCTTTCCTCTCAGGGATCTGAAAGGACATGTCTATGCTGCAACCTTGCGTACTACCCTTGCATTTTTTGCAAGCAGCAGAAAAGCAGCAAGTCTGAAAAAAAAGAGTATCAGGTCTGATCAGATAAATGGAAATACATCCCAAAAGTATTATACACTGACTTTCAGCATCTTTTCAAAAGAGGAATTGTATTTTTACTGCAGCTTCATTGAAAAAGAATTGAGCCACGGACAGATTAGCTGTCTCTCCTGAACTCTAAATACAAATCAGTGGTTAAGCTTTCATTAAACCCCAGATACTTGCTCAACTGTATATCCTTAATAATCAGAAAGGACCTGCAGAAATCTCTGTGGCCTCAGAACTCCCCTGAATTGGCCAAAGAGCAGCAGCAAGCAGTTGCTGTTGCAACAGCAGCCAGTTTAGATCTCTCCATTCAGCTCTCCTGTCATACTGCCTAACTAAAACTTTAAAAAGCCCATTTCAAAATGAATAACTGCAATTTCTAAAATTATATTTCTGTATTGGACTATAACACTATATAACTCCCATGTAATGTCTGCTGACACAGGCATTTCATATACACAAGAGTATGAAACCTAGTAAGCAGAGAAAAGAGAGCTACAGCAGTTATTGGTAGCATCAGCTTTAAAGTAGATTGGTTGAATTTGAGAAATGATGGGAGAATTTAATTTTGGGGTCAGCAAGCTGTTAAACCTAACAAATGTGGATTCTATTATTTCCATGCCTGCCTCTCAGAAAGACTGAAAGGGGGAGAGGAAGAGAGACAGGATACACGGGCTGAGCTCCGCTGCTGATTAAGAGGATACCAGAAAGCTGACTCTGCAGTACCGAGCACTCGGATTCCATCTGTTCCTTCTCCTCAGAAGCTCTGCAGCACTGGACAATGAGATGGGAGGGTTCTGGATAACCCAGCCAGCCCCGGCAATTCACTGCTGCTCCTGATCTAGAAATGGAGGGTTTAACTTACCTCTCATTTGCATGTGCGTCTGAAGCTTGGAAAGGATTTTGCTGAGGATTATTTTCACAGAATCGATTGAATCTAGTGTTAGGAGGGGAGCATGACTTTGCTAGGTGTGCTGGGTACTGAGAAGCAATAACTGGGATATTAACACTGCAAGCTAGATGTGACACAGTTAGTATAGGTATGGGTGTCATTGTCTACCTTCAAAGATCAATAACTCCTGGTGAAGGATGTCCCTGGTTTACACTGAATTAAGGACACTACAAAAGTAAATTAGGCAGGACAGGAAACTGAAGAATTTTTTTCTTTCCAATTAAGAATGCAAGAAGCAATTTGTTAAGCAAATTGCAATTGGAATTTGGCCAGTAAAATCAAATTCTGTTTTTATGAGAAGCGGCATAGGATACTTAAGAAAAGAAATCTAATCTGAAAAAAAGGAGAGGAGATGGAATAACTGCTCTTTTTTCCTTGTCTTCGTAATGTTCTTTCATTTTCCTGATTTTTTGCTTATAAATTACTTAATTATATTATCTAATCATAAACATTCTACTATACAGTTGCCTGGAAGTCTAATCCTACAATTATTATTGCAAATTAACTGAAATATGCTTTGAAGGGCTACATATTCAGACTGTAAAATATCATAAGAAATCCTTTGATCAGGAAATTAAACATATCTTAGTGAAGTTAGTACAGGTCTCATAATAAACCCATATATTCTAATACAAATATGGAAACTCCAAATATGGGCACTTGTTTAATTTTTATATCTGAATGAGACATTTTTTCTGTCTCTTCATTATTACAAAAGCCAGAGAAAAGAAAGATGTCATTTTTGACACAGATGTAAATTTGTGTTCTATTGGACATTTTTTGTTTGCAAAGTAATTTTTTTTTGGCATAAAGCGTAGGGGAATTTCTAAACAAAACAAAAAGGAAAGAACAGCTATAAAAAGCAATGCTCCCTGAATCTGATAGGGCTATGGTTTGTTAGAAACCCCACCCTATGATAATGAAGTACTGTACAGGCGGATAAAGGTTTGTTGCTAATATGAAGGGTATGAAAGCTGAACAAAGAAAACTGACAGGATAAGATTATTTTAACTTTTAACTGTATATATAAATATATATATGTTTGTATGTTATTGAGAATGAAAGGAAAATATTCCTTTCAGATGAGGAGAGTTAGAAGAAGCAATTTTCATTTTTCTTTTGTAATCTAGATAGCGTAAAATTATTCTGTCTTCACATCCTCAAGGCAAAGAAGACAGATTGCTTCTCTAGCTGTAAAAAACAATCTGTCAGATTTTTTTAAAGGAAGTCACAACTGATTTCTCATAAAATAAAAAGCAGGAGGATTAGAGCTTTGTGGTGACAATGAAATCTGCTCACAACTTTTACAGTAAAACCCAGAGCTCCATTGAGGTCCTGTTTGAGGCACTGATCCTGCATTAAAAGTGATTTAGAATCTGTAGGTTCAGGGCTTGACCTGCCCAACATTTAGAACTCTTTATTCATCTGGATTTAATTTTTTGCAAAAGCACCTATATTTGGAGAGAGACGAAGGTTAATAAAATTAAAACAACCTGCAACATATGATCCCCATACCTACATCTACACAATCTTGTCCTCTCCTTAGAAAAGCAGTTTCAAGGGAGGTGGAAAAAAATATTTTTTAAAAAATACATTCTAAGCAAACTGCGTCATGAAATGTGTTAAATTTACTCTTCTGACATATCACAAGCTACTATGTCCAACTGGATTTGCTTTAACAGTTAATTTCTTCCTCTGAGGTGATGCTCAGTTGTTTCCCTTTTGTGGATTTGAATATGAACATCGTCTCCCAAAGGTTTTCAAGATTCCCAATATTAAGTTATTGGATTAGCCTCTAAGAAAATACATGTTCCTCTCCAGGTCTAAAGCCCGATCTAGTGCCCGATCAGAAAAGACTGATGAACTTTTAAACACTAAGCTGAGGCACCTGGGGTAGAGTCAAAGGAATTGAGACAAGGATCCAGCTTTTGTGCTCAAAATCTTTTTGCAAAGGCTGGATCATTGTCTTTTTAGAGCTGAACAAGGTCAATTTGTGCAAGCAGGGTGTGGGGAAATCTTCCAGTACTGCTCACGCTTGGTCAATTGTCAAAACAAAACAGAATCTGTCTCCAAATTAGTGAGTCCTTAAGATCAGGATTTTTTTGTCTGTATTTGATCCTTTGGTAGTTAGCATGCTGTGGAAGACACGCAAACAATCCCAAACTTCCCAAACAGAGGCAGTTCCCTATGCCAAGTTCATTTGGAGTCCAGGATGGTATATAATTTACTAGTTTACAGCAATTGCCATTGTGTTAGGTGCTGGCTAGCACAGAGAGCTAGCACAGCTCTAGTGCAGATAAAAAAGATTCGTAGCTTTCCCTGAGAGTTACAGAGAGATTTTAAAGGAAGAAAAGCAACAGCAGCCTACAACTTCTTGAAGGGCAGTTACGAAGATGACAAAGCCAAACTCATCTTGGTAGTTACACAGAATGCAGTATGTGGCAATCACCACCTAGGTTTGGGTTGGGCATTAAGGAAAATACAGAGACACAATGGAACCTCTGTCCTTGGATGTTTTAAGGACTTGGCCAGGCAAGACAATAGTTCTGCTTTGAGAGGACTTCCAGAGTTGCCTTCAACTGGCATTTCTGTCCTACAATGAAGTCAGACATACATTTTCTATAGGCTTGTTTACATAATCTTATGCTTTTGGAAATCCCTACTTTAACAGGATTTTAGCCTTCATGTTGTGTATATGAGAGTAGAGATGGAAGAAGTAACAACCACTAGGGAAGAAAGGATACTCTTTGAGCTCACCTTGACTGGTATTTCCCAAGTCTAAAGAAAAAAAATCAAGTAGGTATTTTGTTACTGACTGAAAAGATGTGATATTTACATAACCCCCAAAAAGGTAACATCCAGTACTGAATTGTGTCTGGATTTTGTGCATGCATACACAAACCTCAAAATTCAGGATAAGTGAATTCTAAACGAAAGAACCTGGTTACATAAAACAGATCTGCATTTCATTCTTAAAATAAAAAGTGTATTTTCCAGATAGATGCATCACACGCTGTTACTCATTGCATTCAGGTAGTTAAAACATTGCATTTATCTTCTCTGTGCAACTGAGAGCAGAGTTTGGTCCTGGAGCAATAAATTCGTTTTATTATATGTAAATGACATTTGCTTTTTGCTTATTTTAATGGAACTTTCAAAATCAGCCTTGCTAGTACATATATTATATTTAGACATATGTACACTTCCATCAAAGAGAAGTTTCCACTACCTCATCAAGAAGTGTGTGATTATCCTCAAAGCTCAAGCAGGCAACCTGTCTTCAGCTTGAAGCCATGTCTTTGAAAACAAGCATCCCTTTTCAGTTACTTGAAGAAGTTTAGAGAAAGGAAGAAGACTGGAGGCTGACTTATTTTGCTTGCAATCAAATGGAGGTAAGTCTCACCCAATGTTGCCATAATAGAAACACAGGGAAGGAACGAGCGATGTAGAAATCTGCACAGCTGCCTGGAGGCCAGAGCTGAGTTTACAACAGGCTGCTCACCTCTGATCACAACAGGCTCTGTAGCAATGCCAAAAAGCAGTCATTCATACCAGACCAAGCAGAACACTACATCTATTTACAAAGAATATAATGTCAAGAGCACTTTTCTTTAGAAAATTCCTCATTAATCATGGTGGTTTAAACGCTTCCTACCCAGCTTAAGAAAAGCAAAAAAGGAAGAGAATATGTTACAGCAGAACTAGGAATTCACCTACCACATTATTTAATGTTCACTGGAATTTAAAAAGGTGCTCAGCCATTTCATAGAATGATGAGTCATGTAGCATTAGTTCTGTTTTCTTGCCTAGAAAAGGAGATGTTATTTATAAAAAGTAAGAGGTTTAGAAAGCAGCTTGGTAGGATGTCCTGTCACATACACAAAACAAGATCAGATTATTCTTTTATAATTTATAATTTCATGAGGGCATTCAGTTTGTAATTTTCTTTCTTCCTTTTCATACCACCAAAATGTAAAAAGAACTAATGAGTCAGAGAGAGCTTTTTGTGTGTAGAAATACCCTCACACTGAAACCAGAAATCATCTTATGAATTTATTCAGTAAAGTAGAACAAGTTAATTAGGAAGCTAGAAGTATTTTGTAGCTTCAGTCTTTATACATACATATTTCTATACTTAGTATGTATTTTAGAAACTATGTGTCCACCTGAAGCACATGGCATTGGTACTCACCAGAGCTGTGTTCTGGGACATAAATGAGTTGTCCTGGCTCTGCAGCCTTGTCTTCTGGCTCACAGAAGTTCTTCCTACTCTTGTTCACTGAAAGGGAGACATGAATACTGTCTTTCCGCAGATGAACCAGGAATTTAAGCTTCCTTAAACATGCCTGCCATGTTCATTTAAATTACTTGAGGTGTACCAGCAGACAGACTAGGCTACATTTTCATGGTATCTTTAGGACAGTCTAGATGCAGAGGGCAGCTGAAGTGTGTGATCTCACCCTTCCCCAGCACCCCGGGAGATGTTGTTGCTCACAGATTTGCACTGGCGCTTGAGCTCATGTATGAAGGAGAGCAAAAAAACGTGAATGTGGCTGGAAACTACTGCTTTTGCTGGATTTTCAAACAGAGCAGCCCCCTGACCTCACTTGCATGAAAGTGCATGAATGTGAGTCGCAACACAGAGGCATGGGGAAACCATGGCATGGAGCTTCTCTTTCAGCAGCACCTATTACTTAAGTTAGGTCAAAACATTCATGCAACCATAACCACACTTACTCTTCTGTGGTACCTCCTCTGTGGGGATGAGAGTACCAGCAAAGCAGTGTCCATTCTGGCTGGGCACCCCCTCAGGGGCAGATTGCAAAGGCCCTTCCTTCAGGATCTTAATCTGTGACATAGCTCTTGCCTCAACATCCTAACTTTAAGGGGTTCTATTGTCTTTTATATGCACAGCATATAAACTAGAGACAATACTTTCAGATATAGCTGCTAGCAAATAGGTCAGGTGTCTAGCAGAAGAAAACATCCTTGGTTTATTTTATGAGAAAGTTCTCAGATTTACAGTTGAACTTTGGTTCCCCTATAGCATGCTGGTAAAGGCCACACATGTGGTACAACTACTGGATTGTGCTATAAAGGAGCTGGGAACAGAAAAAGGTTTCACCTGGCTGGAACATTTTGGGACAATAATACCTTGCAATGGCCAAAAGGGCAAAGGAGGTATGAAAGGCTAATGTTACATCTCTATAACTTTGTTACTGTGGACCTTGAAATGCTGTTTGGTTGTTAAATTTCACTATTCTTGTCTCTGAAGAGAAGTGGGCAAGTCTATATCAAGCAGCCAAGGGCTCTATAGGGATGGAAATATAAGTCTGAATTAGGAAAATTGCTTTAATGTATTGATGACAACTTGCAGTTTGCATTCAACAGAATTGCAGAATATGCATTTTGATAGAATATACATGACAGAATTCAGAAAAGGGAGTAATATTCTACTTACCACCTGTGGGAGAAACACTGCCCATTGATTTATGTGGCATTTGCACATCCAGTTTAGAAGAGAAATTGTAGACATACATATCTAAATAGAAAGATAAATGGATTTTGTAAAATCAGAACTCCAGCTTGTCCTGATGTTACTCACAATAAATACCTGAAGAGTCCTTCAGTCCTTACTTCTGGTAAGTCTTTAACTTTTTGGAGTGATTAAGTAACACTTTTCTTTTTTGTTCACATAGCACTAGGGGGAAAGAGAGAGTGGATTTGAAGTCCACCTTAAAATTAGTGAGCTTTATCATTTTGTCATCATTATTCCTACTGGAAGGCTATTGAAGAACTTCATTGCTCATAGCATTAGGATTGTTCTTTGAATTTTCAGCCCAAATCAACACACTTTCTAAAACAAAACCAAACACAAACAAGTGAACAAAACCAAAAAGCACCCCAAATCCAAAAATGGTTGTTCAGTTTTGAATTGTGTTTTGTTGCAAATTAAACTAATTTCAGTTTGCCATTTCCCTTAGCAGAAATTATAATTATACAACAGTTTTATCAATCCCTTATTTATAACCTTTATAGACCTTTCTGTGTTAGAAGACATGCATGAATTCAATTTTCTTGCTTCTAGACTAAAGACAGCCAGTTGTTTCAACCTCTATTCACAGGTCTTATTTTCTGAATCAATTCTTTCTGCTGTTCTCCCTTTCAGTCTCCTCAG
The DNA here is from genome assembly GCA_004320125.1 of Scolopax mira. Classification (NCBI taxonomy): domain Eukaryota; kingdom Metazoa; phylum Chordata; class Aves; order Charadriiformes; family Scolopacidae; genus Scolopax; species Scolopax mira. The sequence goes on along the minus strand of BJBW01001638.1, from coordinate 65,385 downwards.
AGTGTGGTGACCTAAATGAGCATACACCTCCCACAGAAGCCTCTAGAGGAGGAGGAGAGCAGAGTAATTATCTCCCACATCATTTATATGACATTTTTATATGACATATTTGAGAGTACCATTTCCCATTTTTGGCATCATATTGCTGGCTCATGTTTCACCTGTAATCCTCCATAACAACACCTTATTTTCTGCCATGCTGTTTCTCTGCCAGATATTCTCCAATTGGTATTTCTACGCATTTCCCTTCCCTTAGGCTAGCTTTGTACTCACTTTGTACTCACCTTTCCTGCAGCATTTATATTGGAGGTGATATCCATATGTATATCATCAGTCAGCCTGACTCTTTTATCACAGATGAAATACCTGGTAGCTCTTCTAGGAAACACTGCTTACAGGTGTGTGGATGATTAGTTACATCTGCTAGGGGAAAAGGAGACAGGTAGGGCCACCTATGGTGGAAAAACACTGATCAACAATTATACAATTAAATTGCAGTGTGGATTCAGCAGGACATCAAAGCTATTTTATCCCTGTAGATCATTACCTAGAAGTGAATGCACAGGTCTCTTGGAGAACATCACTGAAAGAAGGCAAGCTGCTCAGTAGATTTATGACAAGAACAAATGTATGCATTTGTGCTGCACCCCATGAAGCCAATGGATTGTGGCAGAACAGCAGGGCTGTAGGAGTCATTTACTAGTGAAAAATGTACAGAGCTGGTTTAAACCTTTCAAAGTACAAAAGGAAACAAGAATTCAAGCTCAGGCATGACAGTTACCATATGCCAGGGTTTTTTTTGTATATTCTTCCTAAAAAATTCAAGGTGGGGAAAACATCTCATTTAGGCTTAGATTGCACTTATTTGCATTCGTGGAAGTGTGCAAAGAACTTCTCCCTGTCCTGTTTGGGTCACCCACAGAGCAACCCTGATACTCCAGAAATCATTTGTTTTCTCTATCTGCAATGTTTTGTATTTGTATAGCTTGATGCACATCACCATCCTACCAAAATTTTTGCCCCCTGCAAGGTGTATCTGCATGTTATCTGTTCTTAGTTTACTTGTACAAAAGCTGTTCAATGGGAAATGGCTGTTACTTCTCTGTAAAACCCGTATTTACACAATTAGTCAATGTGATCTGAAAATTTCATGTACAAGAAATAGAAATACCTAGGGTAGCAAAATAAGGACTATTAGCGTAATAGCCCTCAGGCTCATTTTGAGAAATGAAGAGTAAGTTATTTGGTAGGGTAATGTAAATTGGAAATGGAGAACCATAATGAAAATTTTGTGTCTCAACTATAGTCACTCTGTTAGTGCATCTGCCAAAAAGTATTCACCACAAATGACAAAACAAGGGGAATTGTCCCCAGTTATGCAAAACTATTATGTTTTGTAGTTCCTACACCTGATACACTGGAAGGTATACTGGATTTTCAGATTCTGTGACAGTGATTTCAGTGACAGTAATAACTATGTATATGTGCACATGCACACATGTACATATAGATTTACATAGATAAGTATGCACACAAATCTAGATATATAAAAACACAGATGTAACATTGTAATTTTTTTACACTTGTAAATGTTGGGTAAAAACAGCGGTTTAAAATGCCATACCAGCCATATACATTTTCACTTAAAAATTTCTATGAAGTTGCTTTACTCAAAACTATTTTCATTATAATTTTTCTGCGAACTTCACTTTCTTCTGATTCTTCAAGTTAGTATTCAGATTGAAATACAAAGCATTTTGAATGAAATACAAAGCATGGATCTCACCAAGAGCTTGCATGAACTGGGCCAGTGAAATCACATCCCTTGAATACTCATGTCCTTGGGGGCTGTGTGTGCCTCAGTATTGAATAGCATCGACAAGTACTTGATTTGCTACTCTCATTACAGCCTGTGACAGTTTGAAGACACTTGGTTATCAAAACTTCCAGCTCCCTGCTCCTTATCAGAGGATCACTGATTAACACCTTAGAGGAAAGATTTATCCTCAGTATTTTTATGATACTGACTCTCAACCTATTATTCCTCAGGGCTTGTCAAGAAACATATTGCAGGCTAGAGATTCTTGGATATATTCAAAATTTGGGTAAAATGACCAAAAAATCATATTCTCATAAAGATTTATGCTGCTAAGAGCTGGAGAAGCTGAGAAGAATTTGACTTGTTGATTGTCTGTATGAAATGAATATAAAGATAGTAGTTCCAAATATAGCAGCTTATGAAACTGAGCATCACCAGACTGCCACTGTGTCTAAAGAAAGCAGTAAATTAAATACTTGCTGACATCCACTAGACTACCATGGTGGCAGTCTAATGGTGTAGTTTAATGATTTTAATGGTGTAGTTTAATGGTATTAGACCACCATGGTGGCAGGCTAAGGTGGCCTTGAGGCTGTTTCTGTAAAAGCATGGCCTCGAGGCATAGCACATCCAGGGATAAAAGCGAGTGTGGGTATGGTGAATTATCAACACGCCATGTTCCTGTCAAAGTCACCCAGGATCTCTCTTAAATTAGATAATCTTTAAAGGGGAAAATGCATGTTGACTTTAGTTGAATGTAAATAGCCATTAAAATATGGGAAACAAAGTTACAGAGGACAAATAAAAAAATAATAAAATCCTTTCTTAAAATATAGAGTTACTAAAATACATTCCTGTATGTCATTATTGATCTCTGAGACTTAAGAAACCAAAAGAACAACACAAAAATCTTTGACCTTGAATGTTATCTTTAAGTATTAACTTTCTTCATCTCACCTGGATGGTCTCACTCTGCATCTCCAACAAATGCTGCTAGGAATCTTTGTGTACTCTACACCCATTTGTTTAGCACTGAGCAGTCTACTTTCCCAGATTTTGCCATACTCCTTAATTATCACATTTCTTCTTCTTGACTAACTGTTCGCTCATTGTACAAGTGCCAGATTATATGAAGGTTTTTTTCCCTGTTTGCTCCCAATCAATAGATGACGAGCTCAAACTAAATCTGCTGAACTCCTCTTTGGATTGCCCTGTCAAGCATTATTTAAGTGAGGCTGGAAAAAAAGATTTTGTGTAGGACTCACTTTCAATGTGTATCATATGAAAACTTGGCTTGTAGAGGACAAATACACAGATGATATTGAATCAGTTGTAGCAGCTATTAAGTCAGATGCTCCTTGACTTTGCTCCTAGATACTGTTTTATGCCTTCCATCAAATCCGGTGCTCCAGAACCTATTCCATAAAGCAAGAGGTACAAAGCCAGCATCACTTTTAGCTTATGACTGGCCACAATACTTTTGGCTAACAGACTTGCTACAAATGTAGTAAATACAAATGCATGTAGCCTCTATCACTGTCATGGTCAAGTACTGCATCCATAACTTAAATCACTGCACCTGGGACCATGACAGTTCTCTGCCTTACCACTATGGATAAGGACCACTCTCTGCAAATCGGTAAATCACAAGCAAAACACTCAGTCAACTGGAAAGACATTAGTTACTTGCAGGCAAAACAACTTGCTTACTATTCTGATAAGACAATTGTTCAGGAAGTGGTCATATCTCTTTCTGACTACAGCCTGGCTATCTTATCCCGAAGTCCACAACAAACAACACAAAAGTCTCCTTGTATTGTCCACCACCTGGCACATGTCTTTCACCAGACTTCAAAGTTCAAGGGCATCTTCTGCTTTATCCCTTTTTTATGTGGGATTGTGCAACTGTTTAGAGCAATAAGCAAAATCATAATACGAAAAGACAATAGGTAGATTCATCAAAAACAAATCTGAAATTGGGGTTTTTATTCTAGTTGACTTTTCCATCTCTCTCTAAACTCTCTATGACTTACCATGGGACCCAAATGTGTGCTTTTCCCAAATAATTTAACCAACCATGAATTCAAATGGCATTCTTTAATTCATTTGGAAATAGATGTAATCAGGTCTCTTGAGAGGAGGTGGTAGAAGCCGCGTTCCACCCAGAGTGCTGGTTTCTGTCTCCGAGGGAAGACACCATTTGAAGGCTGGAGCAGAAGTTCCCCTCGCAGTCACCCTGCTAGGGAGTGATTTGCTTTTTCAGGGAACTGTGGCCTTTGCCTGTTCCTGGAAACTTTATGCCCCGTTTCACTTCCTTCAGAGGCGAGCTGAGCGAGCACTGGGGGAAAGCTTGTCAGCTTTTTGATTGTGGTGTTGTCTTTGGCCAAGTTTTGCGGAACGCCTTCCCTCTGATCACTGAACCAAGTGATCTACTGTCAAAGTTGCCTTTTAAAAAGTAATAAACCAAGTAGGATATGGGAAGTCATTAATAAAATAGCTAGAGAGGGCACTCGGTTTATATCGTAAGGTGATTGGTAGAGCTGTCGGAGCACTGCTTCAATTGAATATTACAGACCTCTCTTTCAGTTCATAAAAATCTAGTTCATAAAACTAGAAGTGTGTCTATATGAAAAACTAGCAAGGCAGACGTGATCTAGGCCAACAACCTTTGAAAGAATTATATTTTGAACTTCGCCGTTAGTCACAACCACCAGCTCAGATGAACAGTAACACAATGAGTGGCTGATGCACAAAGTGTGCACTGTTTGCACCGCGATGAAGGCAACACTGGTTTGTGGGGATCTAAACCAGCACATGAGCATGAAAGGAAATTATTTACATTAAAGCTGCCGTGGTTCTTCTAGATGTCATCAATGTGGAGTTCATGGCTCTGTGCTCACTTTCTTGCTCTCTCCATCACCTTCAGATCTGAATTATGAAGGAATAAGGAACAGAGGGATCCCACTGTTTTCACCTTTGTGTGAAAGAATGCAGAGACATAAGGCACACGGGCAGCACTTACCAGCTTACAGGCTCCTCTGTCACGCACAGGAGATGCACATACATCTACAGCAGGGTTATCCTAGACCCTGATGCCTGATAGATAGATGTTTGTTTTTTCCAGGGGAAGTATAAAATTCCATAGCTGAATACAGGAATCACTCTGCAAGAGCAAAATAAATTGGAAAAGGAAGAAAACAGTGTCAAAAGCATAAAGGAAGGGGGACAGGGGTTTCAAGGTTTGATGGATGACTCAATTTATTTGGCCCTGTGTACTGCTGATATGCTGATTTTCATACTGTTTAGAATTTATACTGAAAGGTCTTTGCCAGTAACTCTTTTCAACACTATCAGCACTACTACTAAAGTTAAAAATCCTAATCTTCCTCAATCCCATTAATTCTGCTCCTGGAGGGCAAAGACCCTACTAGCAAGTCTACTTCACACAATTTTCTTACTCTGTGAAGCTTGGAAACTTTACCTCTGGGTTGGTTTTTTTTTAATCTGAACTGAGGTTAAGTGTGAGTCATATGATTCCTGTTTCTGTTTCCTTCTTACAGCTGTTCCAAGTATGGTGAAAGTGACTCACAGGAAGGACCATAAAATTGGCCAAACTTGTGGCTTGCTAGGAGGAAATCTGCAAATCACCTTTCCACTTTCTTTTTCAATTTGCTGTTTTTAAAAGGAATTAATTAATTCTCCTGCTTCACTGACACACTGATCACAAACTATGCCAAATCTTACCAAAGTCTTTAGACTTCCTTATAATCCTGTCCATCATCTGTACCATGGAAGCATGCAGAGAACACATACATTGAATTTTGAGGCTTTCGTGGAAGAAACTGGAACTCAACTGATGTGTAAATATTCAAGACTAACCCTACAGTAAATGAAACAGTTAGGAAGCATCATACTCTTTCACGAGTCTCCAAATGTTCTGGACTCAAGCTTTCAGCTGGCATTAATTTCTTCTTGATAGCAGGTGCTATTGTCAGTTACTGATGCATTTAGGCAGCAAACAATAAATATCTCTTTCTTTGTTAATGAGCTTGCCAGCATGACATAAGGGCTCATTTTTTAAAACTCAGATTTCCCTATTTGTCTCTAAAATGTGTTTTTCAGTTTTGGAGCTGAGAACTGTAGTTCTACAATCCTTTTATATTTTGTCATCTTAGGAGTTGCTGGCATATCTTATATTGATGGACATTCCATAGTGAATAAAATACACATAACATTAAAAAAAAAAAAAATTATTGTTCTGGCCAGTGTCAGAGCCACTGTGAAACAGACAAACTGGAGGAAAACCAGGCACCTGAGGATGGAAATACTTCCGGTGTGGTCTGGATGGTGAGATAGGAAAAAATGTCTTTTTTCTATTGATAACATAATGGCTTATTTTCGTTAGCAGTACAAGTAAAGCTGGTACTCCAACACAAAAATCATGGGCTGTATTTTTCAGGAAGAAGATTGTATGCTAGGGAAATCAGTTTATTAGAATTACATTCCCTCACACTTCACTTTCACTCTCTATTGAATGTCAGGATCTGATCTTTGGTGGGCATCAAGTGACTTGTGAGAACAGTCTTCCTGCTCCCTCGTTTCTCCCTAGCCCTAGGATTTATGAAAAACCAAAATTTGCTATCAAAATTTGCTCTTCTTTACAGTTATATATGGATCCCTTGCCAGATGTTTTTAATCCTAGGGGCCACAAGAAACAACTTTTTGAAAAATATTCTTTTAAAATGTGTTTATAAACACGTTTTATATGAAAACAATGTTGTTCAGTTAAAACCTGTTGTTTATGTTGCAAAATAAATACTTTGGCATTGAATTAAGGCTGTCCAACCTCCTGCTTCTCCCTCTTCCATCCATACCACGCTTGTAGAAAATAATTTCCTTGCATTCAAAATGCTACATTCCTAGGCCACAATGACAATTTTTTTTTCTTCTAGGAACATGTCTCATTTGGTACCTGGCCAAACAGAGCTGAATGAGTGCACAGCTATTCAATAGACTCTTTTCTTCTTGCTTAGCACAAAGCCCAAAGATCTATTAATACCACTAGCCAAATACTAGTAAAAATCCCATTATAAATTTTTCCAGGGGTTGCAGGAAAACCTGCAATTATCTTCGAAGCTGTCAAACCTACAGTATCTTGATGAATCAACAGCACGTTCTGGCCTAATTTAAGATTTTTAGACCTTATATTTTGTGACTACCTAACATTACACAGTACCATTGATTTCAAATGCAACCATGAATTCCGTGGCACTTTCATACATCAATCTCCATAAACAAGGTGCTCAGAAAATTAAGAATATAGATTTGCAACTATCTATGAAGAAATTGGCTTAAAAGACTCCTCGTGTCACAGGAATCCCTTATATAAGTAAGACTGAGTTACTTGGTATCGTATTTATCTTTTACAGATAATTAAAAAATAATAAACTTGAGGTTAGTAAAATTTTGCCAGTCTGCCTCTCTACCCCAACAACATATGAACTTGCTGGGCAGTTTCAGCCCAATTTAACAAGTCAGTGATATCAAAGATAAATTAATGCTTTTAAGACTGCATGCACTTGTGTAGAGGTGAGGACGCATTGTGGGCAATCATTTGCTTGGGCAAATGGAGAAGTTACAGAAGAAGTAGGGGAAGAGACATAAGGGATGGAAGGCTGGAAACCATGGGGAAAAACTCATTTTAATAGTTTTGTAGCTCATTATAAGATTTATTTTTCTTTGGTTTCACGTACCTCTCAAGCTTTTTAGGTAGGGCCCCTCTTTTTTATTAATTCCTTCACTATACAACCCTAATGAACTCCTTGAGAAAACTTAGAGGAAAAAAACCAAACTGACTCTATCTTTAAAGACTGCAACAGAATGTGTATACATCAGCAGGCAAGGTGTGGATAGCAAATGAAACATGCACAAGGGTGCTTTGATTCTGCCATTTCCTACCTTACATGTGTTTGATGCTTGGACCTTAGAATCTTTGCTTTTAATAACGTGTTTTGCAAATCTAATATTTAATATATACAGATGGGAGCCACAGGACTAAGAAAGCATGCAAAGTGTTTCTGACTGCAATATTATTCCTGCAATCAAGAGTTTGAAACAGAGAGTTCTTGACATTGTCTTATTAGTGAATTGCTAAATCTGGTGTATTTTAAATTCACAGTTCAACTATAGTATTTGAAAGCAGGAAACAATTACTGCATTTTCTTTTAGAAATGCTTAAGCGATAGTAGGATGTGCAAAGCACAACAGCTTTTTCATGTTGATGCAGCTAGGTCCTGAGTTTAAAAACTGATTTATTTTATAGATTTCAAATAACACATTTAATGCCTTGCCTCTTCAAAGAACCGAACAGTTTCATTGATTTCAACAGACTGACTTATAGATAGCAAAAGGATAAAACAGTTCTATTTACATTTTTTTTTTCTAGCAATCCTCTTTCTTTCAGGAAAAATGTTAGACATCGGGAACTAAATGATAACTGACTGAAGAAAAAGAATCCCACAAGATACCTGTAGTTAATCAGTGTTGTAATATATAAGCCCAGTGAGAAAAAGACAGCTGTAAGCAGGATGTAAGCCTCTAAAGTGCACATACAAAATACATAAGGTGCACATACAAAGTACAAAGTTTATTACACAAACATTTTTGCTTAATTTTTCTCTCCATATATGTTCATGTACAGAGATTAATGACAGAACAAAGCCATTCTGAGGAAATAAGATTTTTAAGATCCAAGATCAACATTCAAGGCAAATACAGACAGTCCCAGGCTCTCACAGACTGTGATGCTCTGGGCTCCTGGGGTCCAGGTCACTGTAATGAGTTTGACATATGCTAATGTAGGTCTAGAAGCTAAGGTAGAAATTTGCATCTGTTCATGACTCAGGCAGGAATTAAAATACCAAGAGGATGATATAGATAAAAGAAGAAATAAAATGGATTGCAAGAAGCATACATATGGATCAGACTAAGTTTTTTCAAAGCAAAACACCTAGGTTATATTGAAGATGTCTTAGCAATTACACGGATTAACTCCTAACAAATCCTTTTGAGCCCTAACTAGTGGCTGAAATTTTTGATGCAATCTGATGACAGAGGGCATGAAAACAAATCATTCAGTGGCAACAAAATCAGGTGTACCTGAGAGGTTTTCTCTCTCCCATGGTGCCTGCACTCTGGGGATTTAGCTAGGAAATGTTGCTTTGAAAAGCATGGTAAGCATTACCCATGAATTCACGCCCTAAATCTCACAGTATCCCTGGCCTTGCCTCCGGCAACTGAGAACCCCAGCCAGAAGTGCTTTCCCTCTCTTGAGAAATAAGGTTTTGCTGCTCTGTTTTCCCACTAGCAGAAACCAACATAATATGGGGAGGAATAAGACAGGATTTGCAGACAATGTTTTCTGATTTGCTTAAAGACAGGAAAATGCAGAGGGAATAACTGACAAAGGAAAGGAGAAGTTGCAAATGGAAGTGACATATCAAGGCACTCACTTAAGCATTTGATAGTTTTAACCCTCTGTGAAATTCCACGTGGGAATATGAAAGCAAGAGTCTGCTGCCCACAGCCAGGTCAGTACTTCATCCTTTCTAACTAGGTAGCATCACTCAACCGGACAGAAATAGACTGCTCTGCCACAGAACCTAACAGCCAAGCAAAATCCACAGGAGTTCTTTATAGTTCATAAACACAGTCAGGCTACAAAACCATGATTTAAAGGCCTTTAAAATCACTGATTATTCGGGCATCTTCTGTGATAAACTGTCACATGATTTAATTATCTTCCACAGTATCAGTTTAGCACGATCCCCTGAGACATGCCTTTGAACTCTGCATCCACCCTGAGCAAATGCTTCAGTTACATCCTCTCCAGCCCTTTGGACACAGAGGAGAGGAACATATGTTGGTCGCACATCACGATGAAGTACCAGACACCAATAGTCATGGTTGGCAACTTGACTTTGCTGCTGTTGTTTTGGTTTTTTTTTTTCTGTTCTACCTACGAGCCCTGTGCCCCTCTGAAGAGCAGAAACCAGGTGGGGCAACAGGGAGGAAGCCCCCAGAAACACTGGTTTTGCTCCCAGCAGGGCACTTGCACTTCCTGCTCTCCTCCCTGCCATATTATCCCCAGCTGGAAAACAGCTTCCAAAGGGAAGCTTATTGCTTCCACCTCACTACTTTGTGTAACCTGTTGGTAGTTATGGAAAGAGGCTAGGAAATCAGAGACACTTCCACTTAAGCAAGGTTTCTTTCCCACATGTTTCACAGGGACCCAGCCCCTCTTGTTTGATCACGCAGTAAAGTCACATAGCTGGTATGCAACAGCCTCTGTAAATTGTGATAACAGAAGGTAACAAAATCTTGTGTGAGACCATAAAAATAGCATATGATTCCCTTGCAGAATAAAGCAAAGCTGAACAAGAAAACCCAACCCTCCACACTAGCCCTTAGTTTACAACTTCTTTCAAGAGAAAACGAGAAGGTGAACATACTCGACAGCAGAAAGCCTGGGATTATGAATCCAGATAGTGAAAGAAAATCCACAACCTTTTTCTATTGTGGAGATGTTTATGAAAAAACACTACATCTGAGCTGGCCAAACTTCACAACAGCTTGGCTCCAGACCTAGTGTTGTGGCTCAGAGTTATCTCTGCTATCTCAGGGTATGTTGTTTTGAACGAAGCCCTCTGTTTTTCTAAGGTCCTCGCCATGCCCAAGGTTGTCTAATCTTGCAGCACAGGTTAATTCTGCCTGGCTGAAGGGCAGAGCACCAGCAACACATGAGGTTCAGGCTGGGCAGCCAGGCCCTGCATACAGGCTTCCTTTAGCTATAAGTTGCACAGAGTACTGCTGGGTTTTTATGAAAACCTGTTCCTCCTTAAAAGTGCAAAGCCAATGCTCAGATGCTGGAGAAGTTGTTAAAAGCAATGAGGCCAGCAGAAACCTGACAAAAAGGTTTTCACCTTTCCAAAAATCCAAATAACAGATCCCTGGACATGACTGAACAACATTTGAGGTAGTGATGCTGAGCAAGCTTCCAAATACCTCTGGGGCTCAAGAAAGCAGACGGATACAGGGAGATGGGTGTGCTAGGTCTGCAAAGTCAGCACTGTCTCCTGTTCCCTTCCTTGCGTGAATTCCTGCAAAGGAAATTCTTCTCCTGTTTAAGAGAGTCAGTGGTTTTGTGGATAATGGACTAAATTATTGTTACTAGTATTACTGATACTATTCTATTTCAAGACTCTCTTATCCAAGCTCTGTCTCATATCTTATGTAGCTTTCAGAAAATTAAGTTTGTTACATTCCATCAATATGAATCACAGCTTGCTTAAGTGCAAGGAGTATAGCAAGTAGAAAAATAATTTATGTGAGGGAAGCAGTCAATTACTCCATTGATGTGTGCTGTTTTATAGGCTTTTCACTGCCAATCAGTGTCACAGCTTTTCTGAACAAGTGCACATTATTTTATGCAGTTCAACTGATTTTAGCCTGACAGCACTCTGTAAATAAAGCTGTCCCTTGTCAAACAGTTAACTTCATTCCCTTTGCACATCACCTCTGAATATTGCCAGAGAAACAATAAGCCACCATCAGTGGTTATTGGCCCAGACAGGCACCGGAAGGCAATCTGACCATCTCCATTTCACATCAACATGAAACACAGCTGGAGAATAAGAAGTGTATTTGTAGCCTGGGAGCCATTGCAAAATGGAGCAAGGTTCACAGTATCCTCCTCTGGAGCCTTTGAGCAGTAGGTAAACTCTGATCACTTGGTGCAAAGTTGAGTTATTTTGAAATGTCAGGACTGAAAAGGGGTTTGGTGCTGTGGGGGTTTTGTGGACTGTTGTTTGTTTGTTTTTTAAGTAGCTAAGCAAGAAGCAATTTGACAGGGAGGAAGCAGCAGTCTCATCACACTGGCACCGATTTTATCTGCACTGCCCTTTGAGCATTTGGTTGCAATTTTTCCTAGCTAACAGTTTCAGCAAAAGTTCCTGTTCAGCAAATAAAGACACCATAGCCATAAAAGTTGTTCAATACCCTTTGCACTTAGAGACAGGGCTCTTGAATCTCTGGAACAGCCCCTGCTGCACCAGAGACCTCTGTTGATATGAATTGTCTTAGTCTCTGGCAAAGACTGTGCTGAAAACAACAGGAGATTGTTGTGTTCCTCCAGATAGAAAAAGAAAAATAAAAGCAGCATTCAACCAAGACCTCCTCAAGAGGGTTTTGCTTGAGTGAAATGGTGCTGGAGACTCATAAAAGCTTTGCAACGTCCTACCCATCTGGGAAATGTGCTCACTGCACAAGAGACAACTTAGTTCATTCATGCTGTACAGCAACATTCACATTTTTCCAGCTCAGTGGCTCTGACATGCAGACATGGGTAAAGAAAGAGTGGGGAAGAAAGACATTTCACCTTTTTCCTCTAGCCTTTTAGCTCTAAGACAATATTATCCAGTGATTAGGCTACTGCTATCCAGACCCAGCTGTTATTTTGGAATCTGCCCTTTTCCATCAGACAGTTGCTAAAATTCAATGTGCCTCAGTTCCCTCATCTATAAGATGAGGATAAAAAATGGTTTGAAATATGAGGGCAAAACATTTTTTAAAAGCTGCAATGTTTTCCTATCAATGACTGTATGGAAAAGCAAACTATTTCTATCTTACAAGCTAGCATTATCTTGTAAGTGGACCTGTTGTCTCTTCAAATACATGGAAGAAATTTGTTATGACTGGGTAAATGGTTTTATTGTGTCCACCAGGAAACCTGGTATCAAAAGTCCTATTGAGCTGCTTGGATCCAACTAAGCCGTCAAAAAGCACTCTTATCATACATGTCTGCACTTGAAGTTCCCCAACCATTCAACAGATTTTTTTTTTTTTTTTTACCCCCAAAATAACTCCACATCGAACCATGCCCTTAAGGTTCACATCTTTCACTGAAACCAAACAACAATATAGGATCAGGCCCTAGTAAATACCTATAGAGGCACTTTCTGGATTGATTTGCTTAGTCAAACTATTTAATTTAATATGAAGAAGTGTCCTGTCCCATCTCAATTCACACAGCTCCAGAGGGATGGCACAAGAAAATACTGTCCTCCTTGGAAGAAAAATAGAAAAGATAATTAATTTTATTACTTCCTAGTTACAAACCAGTTTCCATCTCAAATTTTCCCACAACTCTACAGAGAGAATCAACTGGAGCACAGGTTCACCTTTGTAGTGGTGGATTATTAGTATCCCTGGAAAGGGAATAAGGAACTTCAACAGTACCTGAAGGAAGTGGCCCTATAATCCAAATACAACCCTGGCTTGGAGAAATTAAGGCAGCAGATGTGTATCTGCATAAGTCCGTCACCTGAATAACACATGACATTTTCTCACAGTATTTTATGATTTATGATGGTGGATTTGAATAAAAAATAAAATGGCTCCAAGCATGGAGAAAATTCATCCAAGCTTCTGTAGAACATCAGACGCAGGAATGACTAGTGCTACAGGAAAAATAGCACCAGTTAAACGTGACTTGCAAAAGCATATGAACAAACAAATGCCCCTTTACTACTTAAGTTACCAACACCTTTTTCCTCAAGAGTTTTTCCTTAAATTGTTGGTGATAAACAGTTCAAAGTGTTATGAGAATTGTCTTTACTTGTCCTTATGATGAGAAAAACTTTGTTGTTCTGCTCAGAGCAAGTTAAAACTAGTCAAATCAGAGATTTTTGCTTATATTTCAGCCAATTAGCCAATTATATTCCAGAAGTAGAGAAAAGGGATAAAAATAGCAAGCATCATTAGAGAAACCAAACATTTCCATAGTTTGCGGCTTATTTAAGACACGCCTGCTGAGCTTTCAGACTATAGCACCAAGTCAAATGACCCTTATTATGCCTATTTGACCAGTGAGGTGAGGAAGGATGTAGGATTTTATGATGAAGTGTAGCAGATACATAAGACAGACAAGGATCCTAAGATGTAATAATATTGTAGGAATTTTTATAGAATAATTTAAAAGTATAATTGGCAGAGGCATTATCTGACCTGGTCAGCAAGGGAAAGTTATGTATTCAATTATGAGCTAAAACTCATACATGTGCAGAGAAGTCATAAAGTATATCTTTAAGAAATACAAAGGTAACACACTCGTCAAAAAAAGATAAAGACAGTGTTTTGGAAATTGAGATTTTTGTGCACTTGCTCAGATGCATTGTTTACCTATGAACCGAGTCACATTGCTTAATACTGTTGCTTCATGATCTTGCTTAATTCTAGCAAACTTACATAGAAAATAATGAGCTTTATAGGCGAATATTTGCATTTTAAAAATCCAATAGGTAGCCTTCTCTAATCCAGGGTACCTGTTCCATGGTCTCTTTGCTAGTTTATGAGAAGTAAAAAAAAAAAAAAAAAAAAAAAGAGAGAGAGCCTGACAAGGCTTAACTTGCACAGCAGAACCCTGGAGACGCTGCAGGCATCAGCCTTGTAGGAAAATGCTTGTGCTGACCTTACCCGGGGGAGGTGGCAGCAGCTCCAGTGCTTATTATATGCATTAATTTGCAGTTCCTTGGACTGTGCCACACCTCTTGCTCCACAAAACAAAAGGAGTAAGCCTCATTTATAAGAAGCTAGCAAAAACCACAAGCTGATACCTTCAAGGCTTCCTGGCCTTTGTGCTCAGGAGCACAGGGGTCATCAAAGCAGGGTTTAGGCTGCCTGCATTAGTCTCCCCCATGTTTTCAGGAACAGTCTGAGTCTTCAGAGTAAAACTTTAATTTCAGGTTCTTATAAAAAACAAACAATCCATCCCACAATAACAGCAAAGATATTCCAAAAAACGGGTACTGAAGGTATCTTAGCAGCATAGCAGGATGTCTGTGGCACAGCTCAGCTCTAAGAACGTGCCTGGTTTTATCTGTTGTTTTTCCACAGCTTGTCTCTTGGCTTCCTCAGCCATCACAGCCCTATATTTACACAGCTGCCTCTAAAGCTGTAAGTCAGCAGCAGTGATTGTTGCATAAACAAACGGAACATGTGGATCTTGCCAAATATCACTTACCCTAGGGAGGAGGATGAAAACTAAGCAGTTTATGTTTTGGCACTAACAGACTTCCTGAAAATTAAAAAGAAAATGCTTTCTGCTGTGTTTCATGTATAATGCATATCTGTTTTGGCAGAAGAAAAAAGTTTTGAATAGCTTTGGGATGGGAGAAAACAAATAAGAGAAGTTTCAGTGTAATGCAGCAAAAGTCACTGTCATGTGAAGCCTAGCGCTGCAGCCACAGAGCCCTACCAGGTCAGGCTTATGAACATAGTCTAACATGCTGGGGCCTGACTCAGCAGTTGCACTTGCTTCTCCGCCTCCTTCAATCATAACATGAACCAGAATCACAGAATGTCAGGGGCTGGAAGACATCTCTGGAGATCATCTAGTCTACCCCTGCTGCCAGAGCAGGATGGTGAAACTACTTGTCACACCTTAAGGACGCATTTTAAAACATGACATTTTTCAGCAGCATTTTGGTAATTGACTTTCAGCATAAGGGACATGACTGACTAACTTCTAACATCTGTTTCCTTAGCTTTTTTTCTTAGTTACACCAGTTGCGACAAATTAATTTATGCCATCATTTACTTCCGGAGGTGGAAAATAGCCCCTACATGATGAATAAATGCTGTGCAAGAGGGAACACCACACTGAGTATGGGAGATGAATCAGGATGAAGAGAGATCTGTATTCAGAAATTAAGCTATCAAAGGTCTCCAAAGCCATAGATGTTGCTATAAACAGATCAACATCCTGCATTAACTAAAAACTTCAGGAGTTTGTTTCACAGTACTTCACTTCTCTATTCCTCTAAATGAAAAAACAGATCATGGTAGATAGGGTTGTAGCAAGCTCATTAACAGAAAGGGTGTGTTATTGAAGGTAAGAAATAGCCAGATAGCTATTTAACAGCATCAAACCACAGACTCCATAGAGCTTCTCCTCTTTGCTACAGCCCCTGAAACATTAAGATCCTTCCCATGCAGGGCAGCACTGGGTTAGGGGGAAATGCCTCAAACCTCAGGCCACTTTGGGCTCCAGGTACAGCAGTGGAAACTGCAGGGCAATAGGGAGCTGGGGCCTCTGGCAGCACCAGTACCTCCTGCAGGTTGACATCAGGCTGGTGAGGGAGGAGACTGGTGACGCTCACAGGTTAGCAAACTTATCTGCAAAGTGGCTTTCCACTTTGTTTTCTGCTATCTTCCCTATGAGTCCTAAAATTGTGTTTTCCTTTTGCTTCCATCACATGCTGAGCAACAGTCCCCATGCTTGCCAGAGCATCCCAGGCCAGGCTAACAGACTGCTGTAAGAGCTGCAAGCAGCACCCAGGCTTCACAGTACATTCCCTTATGCGTGGCCACCCCACAGGCACTGACAGAGGCTATGAGCGTGGGGGAAAAGAGACTTAAAAAATCCTAGAGAGAGCCAGCTTGTTCCTCACACTCCACTCCAAATCTGCAAAGCTGCTGTCAAGAAGCGAGTGTCATACTGGAAAGTACCCCTGCTACAGCACGGGCATCCAGATGAACATGGACTGGGCTATCATATGTATCAAATAGGGCAAACACATTTCATTTTTCCTGCAAGCATTCAGTCAGAGAAGAAAAAAAAAAAAAAGCAATATAACAGTAGTGAATGTCACTAATTAAGGTCTTGCAGATTGCCCTGACGGATTAAGCAGAAAAAGCTGTCACTGAGCCTGTGAGACATCAAGACAGACTTCCCAATGTTGGGGGCAGCAGGAGGATGAGGATTGGTAGAAGCCCACTCTCTGGAAAATATCTGTACAAGAAAATTCATTAGCACTTAAGATCAATGAGCACTCTATTCTTTGAAGACCTAGAGGTTCATGTAAGCTTTAGTGAACTTTATTTCACCTGATAAAAAAAAAATTACTACTGAATTTTCCTTATAGATGCTTTCAGTTAATTACATGGCCAGTATCTGCAGCCAGAATAATACCTTGTGTCTCTTTGTAGTTGGATCCTTTTCACCTGAGGCCAAATGAGACTTCAGCCTTTGAACGCACCTGGAATGGTAAGAAGCAGTTGTAGCCAACTGCAGTAGCTTTCTAAGGGTGCTAAAAGGATATGGGAAGACATTCCTTCACTTTGAATTTAGTTCAGATGATGATACATGAATTAGCATTATTTTAAAGAATAATTAAAGAATGTGATCCTTATCACATCCTTAGGAACTAATTTTCCTGTAATCAGTTTCAAGATCCAAATTAGAATATTCCTATATTCAATTTATGCAGGTAATTTTCCATAATTATTATTAGCAGTGACACAAAGTAAGGCTAGCACATGAATTTTCAATTTTCATAAAGTAAACCTGTAAACCTAAGTTTTCTAGTGCAGTTCAAGGCTTCTGGTATTTTCTGTACTTCCTTTGACTTCTAACTGTTAACTTGAGCCAGAAAGTCCAGTACAATATATCCTGTGCTGCTGAAGAGTTAATTATTTGACTCATGCTAACCCATAAGGGGGTCAGACTTCATTAAGTCTAATCTATTTTACACAGATGTTAAAGCAAATTAATTTTCAAGTTTAAATAAAATACATGTTTAAATATAGATTAGCAATATCTAAGAAACAATCAAAGAGGGTAGTAGTACTGCTCCTATTGAACTTACACCCATGGGACTTCGACAGATGAAGAATTAGACCCTATAATTTTTTCTTTAGTTAAATAGCCCAGATTCAGTGGTATCTTACATGACCGATATGTGAAAAGCAGACAATTGTCATCTCTAGGTAGGTTGCTTACAAAATTTACAACTGTATAAAACCAGTTATTTTTTAATATTTTATTTCAGTGATGCTGTAAGTCCTTACAGTTGACACACTTCCACCACAATAAAAACTGAAGGGGTTCTTAAAATGCTGTCTCTCCCCCATTTTTTGGAAAGCAATGGAGTTTTTTGACAGTTACAGTAGGAGTAAAGAAATTGACTGGAAATTAGAGACAAGTGTTGTCATTGTAAGGAATCCCACTTATTCATATGGCACTTGGGAATATCTATACTGGGGAGAGAGATTTAGGTTTTTAAAAACATTTACTTCTGTAAACTGAAGAATCATAGCTGGAAGAAGGTTTCTGAATGATTCACCTGATTTCCCAGATTAACAGTGCCCAGTCAGAGCTTCTAAGGAGTAAGAATACGCTGCTTTGACAGGATTTCTTTTATGGTTCTGGCACTGCATTTTCTCACCTGAAGCAGATGGCATCCTTGAATAAGGCAGTGAAATTGTTCTGGCACATATCCTGACCAGTAAATGGTATTAATTAAATATTATTAAATGGAAGCTTCATAGTGCTATTAAAAGTGTTTTAAAGATTGATAAGGAAGAAGCTCAGGCCTGCAACTCATGGCACATAGGAAGGTGTTGTGGTTTGGCCGTAGATGGGAACAAAGGACCACGTGG
>BJBW01001638.1:9879-46941 GCA_004320125.1 Scolopax mira | reverse complement strand
ACAAAGGCAATTTAACAAAACAGCACAGGCCACAGAAAATAACAATAACACAGACAGAGGAGTATACAACCGCGATCACGATCCCGCCGCTTGCCGAAGCACCCGGAGCGCACCCGACCGCACCACTCTCCCCCCTCCAACTGCCCCGGGGGCAGGACTTCCTCCTTTTATGTCCCCCGGCTAGCTCAGGCCCCTCCCCCTGGGCGTGGCNNNGAACAATTAACCCTTTCCCCACCAGACCCAGCACAGAAGGCCAAAAAAAATTAAAATGCCTAAATATGATCTCTACAAGGCCACATAAAACTCGAAGTTGTGTGCCAGGCAAGGAAATGTTTTATTAGGTACAGTCCTGAGTACTTATCTTATTGGCAATCTTGAAGCTTAAAGCCAACAGTGGAAGTGACATAAATTGTTACCAAAAATTTCATGAGAACAGAAGCACATTCCCCTGAAAATTGAAGATACAAAAGGCACATTGTATCAAAACCAACTGCCCAATATGCATCCCTTCCAGTATATTCTGGTTGTCCTTTAGTGTTCCATCTTTTTTTTAGGCTGCAAAACATGTTTCAATGAAAGGAACTAGTGCTATATGCTATCTAAAAGATACCCTAGTGACTCCTTTGATCTATTGTACTCTTAAGGGAATCTCTGTTTGCATCATGTTTTCAGAACATGGTTAAGCCATGAGATTTCAAGCTACATTTCAGTGATGGAGAGAGGCAACATAAACACATAGGTTAGCCATACTGTGTGAGACTGACCACTGATGATAAGACATGCCCTAATGACAGTACTTCCTAAGGAAATGCAGGTGCATGTGAAGAGAGGACAGACACAGCCTTTTTCAAGCTCATGACTGACACTAAGCATTAAAAATATATTACAACTATAGCCACATAATCCAAATATTTATTCTGTGGGGTAAAGTAGGTTTATCTAAACTCATGATTACCAACAAAAGCTTCAAACTACCCATCTAAGTGTTTCTTGTAAATAGTGGGCTTGAGTACTTTTCAGCAGGAATGCCGTCAGGTGAACTCGCTGCTGGCTTTGAACATGGAAAGAAAACCAGAGGCATTTTTAAAACAAGAATATGTTCATATCTAGCATTTGTAAGATCTTGCTGATTCACTGTTTGTAACCTTATTGCTTCTAAAGCAAGCAAACATGAGAATCTGCAGTCCAAGTGCAACATACAAGCACAACGTACAAATGGAATTCTCATTTGAAGCAAGGATGCTTTGTAGTTCTGGGAAGACTCTTTTGCAATGCCGATTTTGAAGGATACAAGTTATTCCAAAGATAATTGGCAGCAGAGTTTGTGAAAAAGTCCACCCAGAGCAATTGAACTAAACCTGAAGTTTCAATGATTTATAATTTTGTTCCATTCTAGTCCAAAACATGAGAAAACAGGAGAAAAGCCAGCGAGAGTTTTAGCTGCCCCAGCCTCATGCTGTAGCAAAAAGCTGCAAGGCTCTGATGAGAGAGAGCTACTTGCTTCCTTTGAAAGGCTAGTACTTCTGGATGCTGTTACCATACACAACACCTTGTCAAATCTGAGGGCAGTAAACCTATTTTATAGTTGCAAGCCCTTAGGTGCGGTAGGAGCCTTGCTCTTGGTGCCAGAAGCCACCAGCTTCCATCCTTCACTTTTCCCAGAGTTTGCACTTACCTTAGTAGTGGTGGAAGTACAGCCTCTGCCTCTCTGCTGCAGGTGGTACTGGGTGCTCTTCAAGTTGCTATATTTCAGAGAATACATCTATCACCTCCTTTTCTCTTCTCTAATGGTGTTCTCCTGTAATTCCTTCACTTGGTAGCACAGGTCCTCCAAGGAAGGACACCTCCTGTAGAGGGCCACCTCCCCTGGCCTCAGAGAGAGGCACCAGGCACTCCCTGCAGCCTGGGACACTTGCAGGGCTGCAGCCACAATCTGAAACTCACTCTGTATTGAAGTCTCTACCCTGTCACAGGCAGCTACTAGGGAAAAAATTCTTCACTATGAAGGTAGTAGGACACTGGAACACATTACCTGGAGAAGTTGTGGAGGTCCCTACCCTAGAAGCATTCATGGCCAGGTTCAATAGGAACCTAGTCTAGCGCTAGGGAAGGTGTCCCTGCCCATAGTAGGTGATTTAAAACTATAAGATCTTCCAATCCAAACAATTCTATGAAACTACTCTGTAGCATATTACCACAATGTACAAGACTATTACAGCAGAGCAAAATCACTAAAGTCCCTTTTTTTTTTTTTTCTCCTCCAGTATCTTACCATACAAACCACTCTATCTGTTGGCTGTGGTCTGGGAGCTGCACTCTTATCTAGTCCTCACCTGAAGCACTGGCTAAAAGAGTGCTTGATCCTCCCTAATTGGGGGCAGCTGTACCAAAGGTTTTGGGCACCTGGGTCAAAGGCAGCTAATTATGCTTGTTAGAAGCTGTCAGAGCAGCTCCCCTTATTTCATCCTTACTGGTAGCTGCAGGTACCATGGAGTTTCTTAAAGGGTTCCTTAGCATTCCCTGATGATCTCGGACCTTGACAAGGGCAAGAAACTCCCAAAGCTGAATTCAGAGACTGCTGCATGAGATGATGCATCTGTTTGCTGGATCTGTTGTTAGCTATGCTCTCACAATATCCAGTTCATAATACCCTGAATTAAGACTCTTTTAAAACCACGTAGGGGACAGAGAGCCAGTAAATAGATGTGATCTATAAAACATGAAAAATGGCTGGGAGTAATTTTTCACAGTGGGTCCAGTTTGGTGACTCTCATTCCAGCCAGGTCTAGATGTTGCAGAAGATCATGAAACACCTGCTCTTCTTTCATTTCAACTTTAAAATACTATTTCAGATGCTGAAGCAAGATTAAAACACAATTCACTATTGTGATTTATAGCAAGAGTGGATGTTTGGGTAAACCATGCCCCTGTCCAGTTTTTAATCATGCTAAATTCTTGATCTTCAGTGTTATGGCAATGAATTCAAGAGGGGTTTTTTTCTACAGAAAAAGACTATGTTTTCTGAGGACTCATTTTGCTTACACCTTATGTTATCATGAAAGGATCTCTGCTACTGGAAATGAAAAAGCTGGGTGTTATATTGAGCTTTCTACTTCATTTAATACAGACCTTAAAATGAAAATGACACTTGATCCCACAGGCCTTGAATGCTTTCATGGATCAATGAGTCTCATTAAAAGGCAACCCAGACCCTTAGCTAGCTCTATAATATAGCTCACTTCTGCTGTTATTCTGACTCAACAAATCTGAAAGGTGCTACTCTTATTTTACCAATATTAGGCACAAGCAAATATGGTTTATAGTGTGACAGTCAAACCAGCTGTAAAAATTAACAGGTAGTTTTACTCAAGTTCACTACTCTGTTCCACTCCATTTGGAATGAAACTCATAAAACTTAAAACACAGTTGAAGGAAAGCTTTCTCACCTTTATTGCTTGATGCTGTTTCATGAATCATTATGCTGCTATTTCAGCCAATATGACAACCACTGGGGCATGACATGGAATTATTATTCAAACAGGAAATTTTAGGTCCAGCACTTGGTTTCTTCTTGACATCATTCATATGATACAAGGTGGGGTTTTTTGCATTTTGCATATTTTCCAGTAGAATAATGGTAATGAAAATCAAGCAGTGACTGACAGTGAATGATACTAAAAAGATTGTAACTTTTGAAGAGATAACAGGTTTCTGGAGGCAAGGAGACTCAATGATGCAAATATTTGAGAATTTGGCAGACTGCAGCAATGCTTCTGGCAGTGGGTAAAGCTACATCCCATACATATTTTAGGATTCTCTCCTTATTTGCCTACAACTAGCAACTACACTACATGTTACTTGTCTAACATCTTCACATCAAGAGACAGTTTAATGATTGAAGCAGTACTGGGAAAGAAGCATCAGAAGACATTAGAAGATGACACATCACACCAATTTAATGCATTTCAGAGCAAATCAATTGCGATAGATGGAACTTCAAATAATAATCTGATTACAAAGGGACAAAACCAAGAAGCATCTAGGGAATTCTACAATGTGGAAACCTGGCAGATTACATCTGAAATTAATCTTAACAAGATAATTGGTTTTGTATTCTGGATTTGCATGCATAAAAACAACTGACAAAAATGTTTATCACCCCAAGGGCTACCATAGGAGCCAGGGATAGAAACTCTCTCTTCCTTAATGAATATCGATGTAGCTATTCTTTTCTAAAGAGCTTGCTACCAAGACCAAATTTGGCTTTATGCTTTTCCATTCTCAAGGGCACATTTCTGTAATACTCCATGGGATTTTGGCCATTTCAGAGGGTTATTATGAGCTCTTTGCAGGAAGACAGTCTAAGTCCTCTATCCTGCAGACACTTAACCATGTTCAAGGCTATGAATAGTCACACTGACTTCTCTGGGATTACTTGGATACTGAAAGACAAGCACATATCAAAGTGTCTGTAGGATTGCTGCCTAGACACAAAAGACTCTAGAAAAAAAATATTCCTTAATGAGACTCTATTAAAAAGAACATAAATGTTATTAAACTTTGGTTAGTTTGTAACTGATGATAGTTTGTAACACACTGACTCTAGCAATGTGTATTTTCCACTATAATTTTCATTATTTGGATACATGCCATAATGTATGCACACAGTGATGTTATCTACACTAATATCTTTCAGTTATTTTACTTTGAATATCATAAGCACATAAAATCAGTTAATTCCTTCCATGTTATGAATGCAGAATACTGATTGGGGAGCTATTAGTAATATTCAGAGTATTAATTCAGATAAAATTCAGAGTATACACTGGACTGACTCTCAAGTATCCACAATTGAATGCTGAATAATTAACAAAATTTGATAAAATGCAAATAAGGTGACTGACATGATATAGGAATGCTGAATTCCCAGAGGAATACAAAGGAGATATTAGTATTTTCTTCCTCTTGTAGAAAAATTGCTTGTGAGATTATGATTTAATTAATTTCAATTTTTATTAAAAACCCTTTCATTTCTCTAACCCACTGCATGACAGATGCATTGCAAAAGTAACACTAATTTGCACATGCAGCTGGGTTCCCTTGACAGTGAGACTGAGCACAAAATGTTATTAAGACAGAAATTAAGGGTGGAGTTACATGCGTACTTAATTGTATAGTACATATATTTCAGAATAATTTATTATGAATATACCCCAGTGATATCAGTGCAAATTTTGCACCTATGAAAACTGCAGTTCCCTGCTTCTGACTTCCTACAACTCACACTTCTCCAGATTGGTTTGGGCCAGGTGTGCCTTGCATTACTATTTAATCTCAGGGAGCTGATCCCTCTCTGGTTACACCTCCTGGGTTATAAACATTGTCATGCAGACATGCAGAGTTTGAGTTTGGGGAATTGAAAGATTGAAAGATTTTCCCTTGCTGGAGGCAGCCACGGCTTTGGGAGTATTGCAGTGCCGAACAGCAGCACATCCTGCCCGTTTTGCAATAGTTTGCAAGAACAGCAAGCTGGGCTCAGACTCGGATGGATACTTGCTCATAAGCATGTGTTCGTCCAAAGGAATTCCTTGAAGTTTAAAGGTTTTCTTTGATGGACTAGGGCCTTAAAAAGACTTTTGATCTTCAAGGTTTTTTTCTGCTATATGTTAATAAAAATTTAAAATGTCTAATATGCATAAAAAACGTCTAAGTTCTAAAATATTTAAGTTCCAACATACATCCGATTTAGCTTTAGAAAGTTATAGCAACTTTCAACTGACAGCTTTAAAAAGTAAGTTTTCTTTACAAATTCTCTAAAACCCATGTGCAAAAAGACACTGAAGGAATTTAGGACAAACAGTGAAGTCAGGATTGAGACCCCAGCTTTTGAATGTTTCTTGCTGGTCAGACATTTATTTAGAGATGGTTTTATGTGGCCATTTCCAGAGCTCAGCTCCTGCTCAGAGTTTGAATCTGTGCCAAATCTAGATTATAATTACCCAGATTTCTAACCTTCTCCATCTTTCCTTCCTCTGGCCTACGACTGTCAATCTTAGTTTGAGCTGATCTACATTTTTAATGTTTGTTCTCAGGTACTACTGACAGCCTCCATCAGTGACATCTCTTATCCTGTATTTTCTGTGTTTCTTTACAAGTTTTTTTAATAGAAAAAGCTCTCCTTGTCCCTTTATCTCTCATGTCACACATGTACCAAGCCATTCTTTGTGAGCCTGTCTTGTCCTTTTTGGAGGTGGTCAACAAAATGCAACGCAAGGAGTACTTCTACCTTACCTCTTCAGTGACACATTGAGCATTTCAGGCTCCCACATTGTCAAAGTAAGTCCCTCTTATGTCTATCTGTCTACTAGGGTCAAATAAAGCTGAAGTTTATTGTAGGGTGTTTAAACCTTCACAGCATCTTACAGGTTGTTTTACAATGTGATCTATTTGCATCCACTTACCTTGTGGCAATGTTTGTCTGCGAGCAAACCTTCTCACAATATCCAGCAGGGTGACACCATGTTCAAGACCCGAACCAATTCATTTCAGAACTGATCTGGGGACCCACCAAAGCACTGTGTCCTGACATACACACAGAAACCACAACCCTTTTCAAGAAACGAGAAGAGGAATAGAGACAGGCAACTCTGTGGCAGTATTATCGGTGTGCTCATAAACTACTTGATGTTCCGTGTATGTTAGATTAATACTTGCCTTGGTCATCATATCCTCCCATGTCTATTAATTTTAAATAAAACCAGAATTAATTGTAAATTTTGGCTCAATAAAATCAAGTATTCATTTGCTTTAAACTCTGCCTCACAGAAATAGAGGTAGTCTCTCCATTATTTGTCTAATAAAATATATTATTTGTCTAATAAAAGGCAGTATTAAGATTTATCTATCAGTGCTTTGCTAAACATCTCATTCATTTTGGTTTGCATAGTAAAGCTTTGGGATGAAAGTGATGATATTTTTTAATACCTGCCAGTCCCCAGGGAAACTGGAAAAGGTTAAAAATTTATTGCAGGCACTCTGAATACACTAATGTCTTGCAGACAGAGCTGGCATTGATCCTTTTCCCTCTCCCGCTAAATCTTCAGCAGCTGAGAGTTTGCTTTCCATCGTGCAAACAGAACTCCTTGAAGAGAAATAAAATTTTTCTGAATTGGAACTGCTTGGAGCAGACTTGTATTACTGTTACACAATGATTGATTATTTCCATCCTAGCAATATCTGGGGCAAAGAAATTGTCTTCAAGGGCATGAATTGTAGGTGAGCAGAAAAATAACAGACAACATGGAGGTGTCAGCAGAAGCATGCAAGACATATATTTATCTGGGCACAGGCTGCAATAGCAGCAAAAAAGCATGCATATGTATTTTTTTTGATTAGGAAAAAAAGGTGCAGAGTGCTCAACTAGGAAGCAGTTTAATTTATATGAATATCAGGAACAACTCAGTGTAAGGACAGGAATTTTATTGTGGTGGTGAAGATAAGTGAGAAACAGTGTCATACCTTCCAAAGTATTTTTGGTGCTTCTTTTAGCAGAGCGCTTATTGAAAATAAATTGGGTTGACTCCATTATAGGATTCAACAAATGTTTCTTATGAGTTCATGGCACTCTTCAGCTCTAACTTGTGAAATACTAGATTGAAATGGTACATATTGTTATCAATATAGCTTTACCAAGACGCTACCAAATCTCTTGCACTATAGTATCTGCCATTGAAAAAGTTGGGTTAGTTCCATTTATTTCCAAATTTCGTCCTCAGAGATGTATACTCTGCTCTTGCAAAAATTAATGGAAAGAGTACAAGAAATCTGCCTTTAGAGCATACCCCTTTATGAACTCTGGTTTTGAAGCATTTCTGTATGGCTTTGATTTACAGAAGTATGTGCTACAGTGGCATCTTAAGATCCTGTCTGCTCCCATTTGAGCTGGGTACCAATTAGGCTCGCGAGTGGAGACAGTCTCTGTCGATTCCTAGTCTGATTTGTTGCCCTCTCTAGCCAGAAGGGAGGAAACCACAAAGATAAAAGATGCCCTGTGATATTCTCTGCCTCCATATAAACATTAAAACATAAATAGGGTTGAACTAAGTTGTATATGAATTTACATAACTAGAAACTTGTAAGCAAATTATTTTTGAAAGGATTTGGCTGGCTAGACTCCAACAGCATCCTTTTATGAGAAGACTGGATAGAAATATAAAGTAAGACCAGTATAGCACAACCTGCTATGGCAGGTAATTTAATAGGAGCTGAAGACTGCATCAGCTGGAGTCACTTGCTGTATGCTCCAGTCCCAAGTGTGATGGTATCTTTATACAACTGCTAGTCCTTCTGCACTGCTAATAAAACCCAGTGACTTGCTGTTAGTATATACTTACCATGACTTTTCCCAGGAAAGGTCTGACTTGTTATCAAATACAGAGCAGATCTTGTCAGTAGTCTTATGCATAAATTGCAAGTCCATTTTTTATGTGACTATTTTAAGGGGAATGTATTCATTGTCAGCTACATACCTTATGCATTCAATAAATGGCACGTACAAGCAGTAAAGCTCTACTTTTGCCCTGCATACCACAGTGCAGAAAGCAGTTGAGATACCTGGATGGTGTTTGCATGAATCCTGGAATTCAGAAACCTCATAAAGAAAATCTGAATGGGAGCAGTAGGCTGACTGTGCTGCCCTAGGACTGTCTGGTTGTGGCTGTGGCCTGGAGTTACCTTCCTGACTAATCACCCCTTCATTCACATAGGACTCGTTTGTGAAATGTCTCTGAACATAAAGCAAAGCTCTCTCACCTACATTTCTTCCCCAAACAACAATCCTCCTTGCACCAGAGGTTGTGTAACTGAACATTTGAACACGTTAAAAAGTGCTCTCAAATCCTATGGGAAATTCAGGAATATTTTTTCTTTCTAGTACTCCATTTTCCTACAAAAAGGCTCGCTTTCTTTCTGGGTGGGTTTCTTGTTACCTTCAAGCATTCTCTGCCTCTCACTGATCGCCATGTCCCAAAACTTTCACCATTTATATTAACAGATGTGATAGTGAGGTTTGGAACTTACTTGCAGACTGCTTTTAACTTCAATTGCCTTTTAAACCAAGAGCAGCTAGCAGCTAAAATGCTAGAAAACTCTGTATAAGGGACAGCTCTGTTTAAAAGAGGATTATTGTGGTTTAACTTAAACCACTCCCTTAATCAAATTGACATAACCTTGCGTGGTACCTATTTAAGTTTCGATAGTATTTTTTCCTCTTGTTTAATTCAATGCATTCTGAATTATGCTTTAAGGCAAACCTGCACAATTTTGTATATACACAAGCTTTCAGATGGTGTTACCAAGATCCCATTTGGAAATGGTACAGCTCATTAGCTGTGCTGGCTCCTAGGCAGTTCAGAGCAGTTTGAATTTCCTGCCAACTCAATGGTATTATTTAGTTTGTATTTAAAAGCTCATGTTTCCTTTTTGACCCACGATGATTAGCAAGCGCAGGCACTGAAGGGCCTGGTCTTTCATCAGCGTCTGCAAGAGCAGAAGAGCTCTGAGACTTTGGATGAGTGCAGTGCATTGCCTTTTGCTTCCTTTTACTGCTGTTTTATGGAACAGAAGGAAGAGACAATGTGAGCTTTTGTACAAAAGTGAGGTGACCTTTCCAAGTTACATGTGGAATCTGCTGCTGTTTCTATAGAGACCATATGAATTAACCTGAGTCAAGTAGGAATGCCTCAGGCTCATTGAAAGTGGTATCGTTTCTCAGAGAAAGCTGGAACATTTAAGTAAAAGGGTTGATTCATGTATCTTACTTTTTAAACAAAGGGAAGTTGCATTTAAACCGCCTCAATTAGACATCTGAGCAAAGACATACTTTTTGTGTCTGATTTCAGCTTCCAATTTCCAACTTTAATCAGCCTTACCAAAAAACTGTCCTACTTTAGGGTCCCAAATGCTCCTTTGGCTGAATAAGACTCTACAAGAATTGGTTTTGGACCAGTGAAAGATGCTTCTTGTTTGGTCAAAGAGTCTGTAAAAATACTCTATGATGCTGCTCAGTTTGTCCATCCTGCATCCATGAACTCATAAACCAAACTCAAATCTCCACTCAAGGCAGGTCCTAAGACCCCTTCAGACCTAAACCCATTTTGTTTCAACACTCAGAACTAGTGCACAGAATAAAACACTTTTGACTATATACAAGAAAAATTAAAAAAAATAATTCTAAAAGGATTATTTGCTTTCCTTTTCTGGGACCTGACAAGAAACGAGAATAATGATAATTTTTCTATACTAACTAACAAAATCAACTATTTTCACTGATTTAAGGCAATGGCCTATTTAATTTGTAGGTGGGTAGGCAGGAATCATATCACATGTACTGCTTGCTGTCATCTCTCTAGATATACACTGCCTAATCACAGAAGGAAATTCAGCTTCTGCCTACGTGACCAGGGAGTTCAGTTTTGGTGGGGGAACAGAGGGTAAAACTAGGATTCAAATCTATATTTCTACTTAGTCCAACAAAACTTGCTCTGTGGAAAATCATCCCTCAAGCCCTTCCAGTGGTTTCCCCTCTGCTTAGTTGGGAGTCTGAAAACAGGATTTTTGTTTAGTGATTTTTCTCTTTTCATCTTTTAGGCATCCACTCATATGCCCACCCCAGCTTTGGGAAGAGTAGTATGTCTGCTGGACTCTGGAATTAAATAAAAATAAAATAACAGTGAATACCATCTCATTTAATAAAAAATTAAAAAAAAAGAAAGAAAAGCATAGTTACAAAATGACACAGTTTAAAGGCTAATTTAAAGGCTAATTTGACAAAGTTGCATAGCTGCCTGTAAGTTCACATGTAACTTACAAATAGGAAAAAATCTAATTATCATCCATGAAAAAAAATACTGTGATTAGTTTGAACTGTGTTGACCCTTTTACTACGTTAAGGAAAGTACTATTCAAAAAGGCAGCCAATGCATAAACAGCTCTTCATCTTTTACCTAGCTTGGCTGGCTTTTAGATCAAAGAAGTTGGATCAAAGTTTGTTTTTACAAAATTCCTTTAGATGCAAGAATCCCCAAAGTACTTAATAAATTGGTCCTTTGAGAAATATCAGGTAATAAATTAGAAATGCAGAATTTAGCAGAATAAAGAGAGATGGTGGCTATCAGCAACTGAACTAATTGGTTTTGTCATCTCACGTACAATATTAAATATTTCTAAATGGCTTTCATTTTCCACTCCGCTCACTGATAACATAACACATACAAAATGCTGCTGTAAGGGCTTGAACACTCTATTGATCTTTATAGTTTTGATGGCACCGCTCACTGCTGCATGTTAGCATTCTGGGAATACTTAATGGTCAATTTTAGGATGCCCTTTGAACTATCATCTAATTGTACAAATCAGGGGTGAAGGTTGTGTCTCAAAACATGACTCTTGGTCTTCCTGTTTGCTGGCTTGCTGCAGCTCAGAAACAGAGATTGTCCACTGCCTGTACCCAGCACTCTGGTTGTAATAGGTCATGGAGCGAGAGCATGTAGAGAAAAGGAGAACACCGAAAAGGAGCAGGAAAGAATTCTAAATTGGAGCTGTTCTTATCTGATGCTCTGTGGGTACATGTTCGTTGTTTGATAAGGGTTGAGCTTTCTATTATAGACATTCATGAGGGTTCATGTGGGTATTTTGTGTGCCTGCACAATACATACCTCCAGATAAATAAAAGAGCATTAGTTTGGAACACAATCCTGGTTTATCTAGTGCAATAGCACATACATATGAATAGACTGGAAATATTGATATAGAGTAAGGTCAATGTTTACTCAATGCTGCAATCTAGAAGTCATTTTTAGTGCAACAAATCCTGAGATTCCTGAGCAGGAAGTAAACACAAAGGTCAAAGCAATTAACAGATAAGTTAGGTGAGCTCAGTGCATGCACAAACAGGCACAGCAAAGCACGCCACTTGTTCCATTCTGCTGGTCAGCCTGAACACATTGGTAACATCTAGCTGCCCGCAGTTTTGCTGTTGCATATTTTCCTCCTTTGCAGGGGGCATTAAGTTCATCCTTACTTAGGGATGTGTGACAGCCAGCAAGAGCATATCAAGACCCTGCTGTGAAGCAAGGAATACAGGGATGTACATTTGTGGTGGTTGTGTTCTATTGAAATAGGGAGCCACTCCTGTTCATGTTGGCAATGAATATATTGACTTCTATAAGAGCAGGTCTGGGACCTCTTATGAAGAGCTCATCAATCTTGCTACAGACTATTGAGCAGAAGTGTAATAAATGCTCAATACAGTCTGTATATTTTTCATTTGCAATAGCAATGTATCACTGAAGAACATACATTTATAGGAATTGATCTGACATCCAGCATCTGTTACTAAGGTCAAGGAGTGCAGTTTGGGAAGGTGGGATCATGCAGGCAGGAGAGCAACAGGTCTTCAATTTTTCCTGGCTAGCAGCAAGCAAAGCCAGTTACCTGGGCAAACACCAATCTGGTTTACTGCTGCAAATTAGATCATCTGCACAACCTCATGCTGGGCAACAGTGAAGCAGTTAATGTGACTTTTGTGGGAGAAATATGAGCTCCTTGCAAGCCTTGGTAAGTAAGTCAATATTACAAAGCAAACTCTCTAGCAGAGAACCTTCATTAAAGCAGCAAGTGAAGTAGTATGCTTATTTCACAGGGGTCAACCACTTACACCTTAAACTTTCAAAAATGAAATTTATTCCATGTATTCCATGTATTCTAAAAGACTTTCTACACAGCAGTGCCCTTTTGAGATTATAAAATCAAAATCTGTGACATTTTCCTGAAATTTTGTGATTAGGAGGGCATAGGGATCATCTTGTTAGAACTGGCAACAATATGAAGGACACTAGGGTGCCCTGCAATTCAGAAGCTCTCTTTTTGAATATCTTAGCCACCCTTGGCTGAGATGGTGTATCTGCAGGAAGAAATCATCACTCCTACAAAGTCTGGAAGTCCTGATGGGAAGAACAGCACTAAAACCTCAGACAGGAGCTCCTCAAAACTCTACATTCAGCTGCAGGTACTTTTCAGATGAGGCATATTTCTATTTAAAGTTTCTATCACATGTTAATGTGAATTTGTAGCCACAAATGTGGGCACTTTAAGCAGCACATGGCAACTGGAAGAAGTCTTAAGTGAATGAATACAGTTCAGGACTCGGGGCCAAAAAATAGCTAACTTGGGGATCTTTATCTTTGAGAAGACAGAAAGGGAACATCATAACTTCAAAGTGCATAAGAGACTGCTACAAAAGTAGCTTCTTTTCTTTATTTTCTTGTCAGATGGGACAAGAAATGATGTGATTAAGTAGGAAGATTTGGGCCTGTCACTAGCAAAATAAACTTTCTAGAAGCAACACGCTGAATTCTGGAGCAGATCCACTTGGAAGCTCTTGGATTCTTCTTTGCTGGAGGTATTGAAGTCCTAAATATAGCTGACATGATCTTGTGAAGAGCCCAGATCAATTTGCTTCTTGAAGTTCCTTCAACACTACTTCTTTTGCTTAGGATCAAAAAACTCTACCAGGCTGTTTCCAAAGACTGCAGAGGAACATCAGAGAAAATGCAGGAGGGATGATGTTTACCCTTGCAGAGCAGCCTGCCCAATCACATGCTTTACGTGTGCCACAGAGATGGCACTCAAAACCTTGCACTGTGTTTTTTATTCTGCTCATACAGCATTTCTGTGATTGTAAATAATATTGGAGGAACCTTTACCCAGTTTGTCAACTACTATCTTAGCAACAAAACATGACAGCATGAGGCACCACTTGTCTGAGGGTAGAAATTTTTAAATTTAAAATAAATTTCCAAGTTGAGGCTGATAGAATTGAATTTGCAGACCAAAAAAATCCACATAAAATGAATATTAATGTCTCCCTATATAAATGACTCATAGAAAGCAATTTTTCTCATTTTTGACACATATTTGATATGCTCAGGTAAATCTTAGAAATATGCCTCAGAACACTGAAAGTAATGCACAATATGTACAAAGTTGTACTGTTTTCCCTGGCATCAGCTGCATTTTAGATTTTAAGAACAGCTTGTACTACCTCATTCATCAGTCTCTTGTCTTGCTCTGTTCCTACATTATTATAACTCGAAGTACAAAAAAGCTCCTGCTTTATTTAATCATTTATATGTAACAGACATCAGATCACAGGGAGGGCAAGTAGAGTGAAAGAGCTATAGCAATGCCTGTAAGGTATGTGGAAGCCTATGAAATAGCTCACCAGGAGGTAAACTAAAATACTGGATATGAAAAGCTTTTATTTTTGTAGTTCAAGAAATATTTAGACTTAAGAAACTAAATGTGTCAGACATTTCATAAGGAGCTCTCTCTGTGCTCAGACTACTTAACTGACAGACTAAGATGAAAAGGAGAATTAATTAGAATTAGTCTTAGCAGAAATAGGGGAACTGTTGGAAACGGATCAAATTCTGGCAGGAGAAAGGAAGAGGCTTTCAATACCAAAAAAAAGGAAGAGCAAATATTTTTTGATTTTGAAATCAAGTGATCCAAAGCAATTTGCACCTGACCAACTGAGCAGTATTTATTCAACAGCCTGCAATGTAATGTAAAAACACCTAAGCTAACTTGAGTCAAGCTGGGTAAAAGAAAGCAGTGTAAATTACTTGGAATAGACTTCCATTCTGATGTGCTTAGACTGCTTTCAGTGCTTAAAATATACTGTTTTAAGCTAACTCAAACCTTTTCACACTGCATTAGCATAGACTTCTCAGTTCTGCTCTTTTGCTTCAGAAAGTTGTACTATGGTTGAACAGAAAAGGTAGAAAATATCTGAATTTTAAGTTGATTTTAAAAGTCTTTTGTTTGTTTCTTTTTCCATTCCCTAGAAAAGTGTTTTGTGTTAAGAGGCCTTATATTTGACTTTTAATTTAATGTTTTGTATAAATTTGCATTATTTTTCTCACCATTTTACATGCCTAAGTAAAACATTATTTTGAAACAAAAAACCGATGTTTTGAAAAAATTAATTTGAATGAAGGGAGGGGCTTGCTAAAGCAATTTTAATTTGGTGGTAATTTGCAAATACTTTAGATCCATCTAATTTTTTGGTAGTTAACAATTTAGTTTAAAATTATTTGTTCTGCACCCATCAGCATTTTCAGTGTATTTAACTAAAACCCCCCTTCAATATCAATGTGCATCTGCTTCCCCGCATCATAGTGCAGTCTTAATATCAAAATGGAATTTGACCATCATGTGGTCCTGCTAACAGACTTCTGACCAACGAGCATAAGAAAATTACACATCCCTGCCTTGCTCTTTTTCCACTGCAGTGTGCTCACGGAATGTCATGAGTGACTGCGGACTGTAAGACATGTATCCACTTAAAAGATTTTCATCCTAAGCAGACATTCAACAAAATGTAATCTCCCCCTGCACTACCAAGGGCGTCTTTTGTGTCCTATGCTATCTTAAGAAATATCCAGGTTATCCATTCTCTTTCTGAGAGGGGTAACAGGAGAAAGAAAAACCATTCAAGACCTTGGAAATTCTTATGACTGTTAGACAGAGTAGCAAATTTGGATAATAAGGCCCATGTGACACAAGCTGACAGTACATGTTCCACCTGAAGAAGAAATAGCTATGTGATTCAGGGAAGGTCAAGATTAGCGCCTTAGAGCAGTGTCTTCAAAGCGGCAACCATTGAAAAGGCTATAACCAAACCTCTGCAATATTTTTTCTAGGGGAAAATGACTTACATACTATCCCAAATGGTGCTTTCCAATTTGAAGATTTAGAAAGCAGAATAGTTTGTTTAATTAACTATAAAACAAGCACTATGCCTAGGAGTCACTGTATTTTCATGCCCCTCCTTAAAAATATTTCGCCTCCCCCTTGCTTAAAGGACAATTAGCTTATTCAAGATAGCTTTTTATGTCTCAAGATACATATTTGGTCTGAGAGCAAATGTGCTTCAAAGATCCAAGGTACCATCTGAAGCTGTGTATCAGGCAAAATTGTGTGTTGCTTCATGTATATACAGGAAAACAACTTCAGAAGTGTAGGCAGGGATTTTCAGAACTACTTAAAGGGAAAAAGCTTAACAGTAAGCACTTCTGGCCTTATCACAATTACCTGGGGGATATTTATAGTGCCTTGAAAAATAGTAGAGAGGAACATAAGAAAAAACAAGCTCAAACACAGCTCAAGGACAATAAAACAACTCAGCTTTTAGGAACTGCAAAAATAAAAGGGGTACACCAATCTTGGTTAACAGAGTACCAAGTTATTCCTTGCAGGTAATTCATGCTTACGAATAAACTGTCCCTTCCTTCACATATTAGTTAGATTTCAAATGACTGTGAGAAACAAACCATGGGAATATTGCTGAAACAAATCAATGAGCAATACTTGTCACCGAGCAAGGCAGACAGTGCCACATGAGGGCATAGGCTGCATTAAAATATTTGCCAGTTTTTTAGACAGGCAATTATCACCTCAGTCTTTTGTAGGCCTCTGATGTATAATGTCATATTCACACACAAACATGTTCTCTCTCACTTCTGCATTTGCCATTTTAACCACGTTTCTCTAATTGAGCTCTTTTGATGGGGATTAGCAAACTACTTTAACATGGCAGCTATGGTAGTTCACCTGGAAAAGATGAAGGCCAGTGGGGTCAGAGAAGCAGCCAGACAAGTTAATTATCCTCTGAATATGAAAATGACAGAGGAGAGAAGCAGTTTATTCTGTGCAACTAAAGACCTTTTGTGAGAGTAGCTGATTGAGTCCATACAGCTTGTTCACCATACAAAGTGAATAGTAAAAGGATTTTGGTGGGCCAAAGGCACATGCTGTACTGCTGACAGTAGTCAGAACAGGGTAAGTGTGTCTTACCAGAAATAGGTACCCCAAACCGAAAGAGACTTGTTACGTATGATATCCGTGGACATGAACACCCAATGTCTTTTTTCCCTTAACACACATAGCAGGCTTGGGAAGAAGGACTCTGTTTTTAGCGAGGGATTAACTTCTTTTTCCCACCCTCAGGCTCACTTATTTGCACAACAACTTCAATGACAACAGAAGAGCTCAACAACAGCATCACCAAAGTCACCACAAGTGCTTCATGAGTATGGCTTAAACAGAGAGGAAAGAGACAGGACTGCCAAATCAGAGCTCATACTTCACTGTCTGTTGGCCCAAACATAACAGGTAGCAGCTTAACACAGACACCTATGGATTTTTTTTTAATAATATAGCACTATCTTAGCCATTGCAATGCAGACTAGACATCTTTAACCAGCTAATGAGAGAAGGAAATGCAGAGAGTTATGCTGTGGTAAACACAGCTGGTTCCACCTCTGGTGTGTCGCTTGAGCTCTAAACAGTCTTCCAAAGGAAGGCAAAACACCTCTAAGAAAAATGCATTGTATCTGGAAGACTGAAAGGCTTCCCAATAAAGATAAAATTGTATGTGTTCAATCCTAGCATTGATGTTATTGTTCTGAAAAGCACAAAAGACAGAAATGTTTAGACATTAGGTTGTCATTTGGTTGTCAGTCTCTGGGGCAGGGCTTTATTTTCCATGTATGTCTTCAGTGCCTAGCATAATGAATACCTCTGCAAACTAAACAAGTAGTAACTGCAGAGATACTTTTAATCTAAGTCAACTAAGATGCTGCACAGTATGTGAGCCAAAACTAAATAAAGTATTTTTTAGTATCTAAAATATTACTATCAGAAGGAATTATGTGTTTGTCCACCAGTAACTCCATGAGTGGATACATAAACAGTAATTATAATTATATGTAACTGCTGTCTGGTGTTAAGGATTAAAAATCTGATAAAATCCCACACAGCTTTCACTGTTGTAGTCTGTATACACCTGTTATACTTGTGAGCACAGAAAATCAACCCCCTTCTCCTAAAACAAAGCAATTCCCTGACTGAACAGTATTCAGCTGTCTGTGTTCATGTTGAAAAGTCTCTGACATATTTTCCCACAGGCACTGAAAACCACAAGTAACTCTGAAGTTAGGAACCTAAATGACTTTGGAGATCTGAGTCTCAATGTCAGGTGAATTCTTTATACTTTCTTTAACATTGAGGTCCTTTATGCAAAAGGCTGTCTACCAAATGACTGCTGAGAATATGGGACCTTTGAAAGGTGCCTAAAATGAAGCTATGCTGCACAATACTTCTATACCAAATACATTACTCATCACCGCTTATGTGCTGTTTAATTATGTGGCTGAAGGAGGCTATTGCGTGAGTCCTCCGTACAGACCTGCCAGTATCCTTTAAGGATGAAGCTCAACTGTACATGATAGGGTAGATAATACATCTTTTGTTGCTCTGTGGGTAAGCACAATAATCGAAAGTATTTAGAGAATAATTGGTGTGCTCTATTTTAAAGGAATTAATCTGGTTTCCAAGGGGACTAACTATGAGGCCTAAAGCCTGTGGTTTATCTCAGTGTAGGAATGGGATCATTATGGAGGAAAACAGAGCGCCCATCCAGTTCAATTACCCCAATTGTATTACAAATGAAAAAGAGGAAATTGTATGTATCCACAGAAGGAACTTTTCCCACTCTTCCCCTTCCACCCCACTTGGAACCTACCCTGGAAGCACTTGGTCTCCTGCAGACTACAACAGGGCTTTTGTGCTCAGAAAACTTGCAAGGTTTTTTCCTTGCAGATTATCCAGCTACTTCTTAAACCCTTCTTCATCTTAGATGATCTACACGCTGGAGCTTGTCAGGCTGTATTCATCCACCCGGTAAAACTACTGCATCTACAACTCCTTGTTGGTATTT
Organism: Scolopax mira; assembly: GCA_004320125.1. NCBI lineage: Eukaryota > Metazoa > Chordata > Aves > Charadriiformes > Scolopacidae > Scolopax > Scolopax mira. Next base: position 28,100 of record BJBW01001638.1, on the reverse strand, counting down.
TTTCAATCAACAAAAATGTAATTGAAAAAAAACCTGCCTGGAATGGGCAAAATATTTGCCAAGTATGAGTCAACATATAAAATTTGGTCTCTTTTGAGGAAAAATGTTATTTGGAACTTCCAACTAAAAATTGTTATGGGTGGGGAGAGGATCCATGTTACCCACTCCAGAGGCTTCTATTCCATATTTGGATATTGCTGTGTTGCTCTCTTCTTCTGACTGGACCAACATCTCCAGATGATTAGGAGGTTATGTGATCTGAACAACTAATCAGCATATAGATAGTGAAAATATTGCAGTGGGAAATGAACTGTTGAGGTTCTCTTGAGGGAGCTGGTGCCAGTTTGGGGTATTCTGCCTGACCAACAGAGCTACCTGCACCACTGCTGGGCTGGTGTTTAATTAACCACTGTGCAACCATCAGCTCTTTTATACCAGTTCCTAGCATTTTAAGGGCAAAATTGTCTGCTAGTAGAATTTATTGTAGAAATGTATCTTTCTCCTTAGCAATATTTTTACTTTCTCCCTCCTTGTTAACAGATTTCTTTTCCTCTTCTTCAGTAATCTGGGGTCTTCAGTAACTTGGATCCTGTTTTAGTTCCATGTGTTGACTGCATATGCCTGTGACCAGATCAAATTAGTCAGATGCCATTAAAAATGAATGCATCTGAGCCTATCTTGCTATTCTGTTTCAAATACAGTCATATATCTGGGCCCAGTATGTTGGATTATTGAACTTTAATCAGTATGCTCTAGAAATACTTTGTCAGTCCTATTGTGGCACCCAGAAACCATGCTCAGAGGGGGAGCAGCATGCATTTTAACTGATTTATTGGATGTAGAGAATAGCATGAAGTGCAAAACAGCAATCATATTTGTACTGACCTAATTGAGTAAACTAACTTACTTTTTACAGAAGTTTTTGAAGGTCTGACCGTAAGAAGAGAAAAAAATATATTCCGGGCCATTGAGTATATTATTTGGTTCTAAATTATTCAGACCTTCTAAGTAGCAGCCTAGTAGCACAGGTCTGACATTTGGCTTTTTTTCTTCTTAAAGCTTTGAGTATGGTGCAGCCTTAATAATTCGTGCCTGCTCACTGGAAAGGAACGGATGGACCAAGTAATCAGAATAAGTACGTAAATCAGTATGGTAGCTGGAGCAGCTTTCTGCAAATCCTGTGCGTTACTGCAGATGGGACTGATACCCTGATATCTACTGCCAGAGGCTCTGGTAGGTGATCAAAACAAGCATTCATCAAGAGGGCCACATCTAATTTTGCATATGCTTCCACTGCAGCTCTGGTGCCACACCACCGGGGCTGGACAGCTGTTACTGTCTGAGCCAGCCAAGAGAACCCTGCCTTGCATGCACTACAGTCACAGTAACAACTTCAGTTTTCAGTCTAAAAATAGCTGGAAAAAACAAGAATCCCCTGACCTTCCTGCTTCACAACCCTTTGCAGGTGCAGAATATTATGAAATATATATTCAAAAGATGCTTTTTAAAATTTTTGTAGCTTGCAGTTTGAAAAACAGGTATTGGGAGCTGATGAACAAGCACTGCTAGAGCATCCACCCCACAAGCTGTTTCTTCTTCATGCTCTGCCAGTTGGGCCCAGCTCTGTAGGAACATTTAGATCCTCATCCTTTATAGATTTTAGCAGGAATTAGGCATTATGCAGCTGGGCCTCACTATACATTTGGCTAGTGCAGAGTTCTTTCATAACACAGAGTTTGTTTTAGGAGCACGGGATTACAGAAGACCCTGCAAGCCTTCAGAACCAGTTCTTCAAAACGGGAATGGATAGAACAGCCATTCAACAAACCACCATGCACCATTTGGTGAAAACTGCCCCCATTTCAATGTGCCTTCAACAGACACTTACCATGCATGACTGAAAGAGAGCAAGCCTGTCACAATACCTGTCTAATACAATGATTGTTTTCAGTCAGTGCTGTCAGTGTCTCACTTCCAGAGGAAATAAACACAAATATAATTAAGTTCTCTGTAAAAGAGTTTGCTATTAGATTTACAATGCAGTTGCAACAGACCTCGATGGATAACAGAATTGTTTTATTGCAGGTGAAGCATCATTTAAGAAAAAACAAGAGTTCTTAAACCATATAGTTCTTGACAGCACCACTTAGAATAGGAAATATCACAACGCAGCCCAACAACAGCTCAGTAAAAGTTGCCTTTTAAATGGCAACTAGTAAATGCCAGGGGCAAGGTTACAAAGCAGCTCGTTAGCAGCTCAAGTGTACTCTAGCCACTTCTTTCTGTCTTTCTCACAACAGGAGGCAATTTTAGACTGCCAAGCACAGATGTGTCTTTCAGATACATCCTTCTTCCTGCATCTTAAATAAGTCTCTCAGAGATTGCAAGCCATTAATCTCATAAAAAACAGGTACTCAAATAGGATTAGAAAAAATATAACAACAAAAATCACCTAAGAATTGTCACTAGCTGTAAGAACCAAATGGACACCTCCTGCAGTGAAAAAACCACTGTCTGCTATTGCTATTATTAGTCAGACTCCTACAACAAAGGCCAGAGCAATCCATTTATCTATGTATTTCTAACTTGCCCATTGTTTTGGGACCAAATGCCAATGCCAAGTGCCCTTAAATATTTTATTTAGCCACTACATAATGTGTGTTTGGGTACGCTGTCATGGTGGTGACTAAGGTAGTAATTTTGCACTTTTGTGATTGTTTTTGATTGGTGAGTGAGCTCAGTTTCTTCTCCCTCAGCTCCCCATGCTCAGCCTTGTATCCCACAGCCAGGTCCTTCCCATCTGACAAGACAAAAGCTGGGAAGTATTTCACCCAGGAATGAGTGAACTGAACCTCACTGCTTCACAGGCATGGATTTTACTCCCACTTCTCCCAGTTCAATATGAAAATATTGTGTGCTGTGGACTACGTAAATACTCTAAATATTCCAATAAAAAATCAGTTCAAATGTCATGGAGCCTCTGAGACTGACAAAAATGATTAATTCAATCTGATGTTTTGGAGCTGGAGCATGGGTCAATTTTAATGAGTACATTTGTGCACAGTTGCACATGAATGCACTGTTGGTGTGGGAACTTTCAAGTCCTGTGTAAGACTTGGAGTTCATTATAAATTACCCCCTGACTATACTTTTTGTGAATTAATTATAGTAGGTAGGCACCAGATAAACTTAAGAGAATGTTTTCCAGTATGACTCCTGAAAAATGAGTTTATGTTTTAACTGAATCACTGCATAATGGTTAAAACAAGGGCTTGAAAAATTGCAAACTCCAGGCTTTATTCCTGACTGCTGCTGACTATATGATCCTGAGAAAGTTTTTGATTTGTCAAATCAAACTTGTCAAAAGTTTGTCAAAAAACTGTGTTCTGTTTTATGACACACAGCAGTCAAATCACCTTCTAGAGACAGGCCTGGATCCATCTACAAGGTGAAATGTAGCACTCATACAGCAGAACCTAGTTAACCTCTTCTGCACACTTGTTAAACACTTGCCTTCTGCAAACAACCTTTTTGAGGAAAAAAAAAGTTATGCTACCAATTCTATTGGTAGTTAATTCAGTAACTTCTTTGCAGAACTTCTCATACAGATCTTTTATCAACACAGCCCTAGCTGGCTTTAATGCTTTACTTATGCTGCATCAAAGCTCATATGGTATTTGATATAATTAACTTACTGCTTACAGTGTAAGCTTCTTTCCAAATTGTTTCTTTTAAATGAACTGTTGCTTTAATGCTGTAAATATTCAGCAAACATCAATATTATGGCCAGCACAATGTGGTTCAGTGTACCAGTGCCAGGTTTTCATTAATTGCTGCTGTGCCAGGTTTAAGACAGGCTTTTAATAAGCTCAAAATATACTCATGGAATTGGTCTCAAAATGTCTCTAGTGGAATAATCAAGCTTGTAAGAGGCTGCAGATGAAAACAACAATTTTACTCAAAGAGTTCCAGCTCAGACACTCAGTCAAAACAATTCCTGGCTTAGCCTCATTACAGGTCTCAAGCCGAACTTCCAGATGACAAAGGCTGCCCTGAAGGGCTGCTTAAGGCTTCCCCCAACCCTGACACCAGATATTGCATTGCCACCCTGTGGGGAGACTTCAGGCTGCTCTCAAGTCCTGGTCCCCAAGGCCATCAGCATATTTGTTTCTCACCGGGGACTCCACTGCAACTAGGGATCCCTGCCTACCTCCATGAACTCTTATCAGACATGTTTCACAGATTTGAATGCAATCCACCCTACCCACCAGCTCCTGCTACCATACTACATGTTAAATATACTTGGTATATTCATCTTAGGCTTTGGCTATCCAAAAACCTGAGCTACCCCCAAAACCCTGGGCAGTTACCACCCACTGATACAGAGCTGAAAAGTGCCAGGGCAGGGGATTTTCACCAGGCACTGGGGTCTGTGGGAGACCAGTCTTCAGCCTGAAGGACCCAGGCAGCAGAAGGCTCCCAAGGGAATCATGAAGAAAGAGAGAAGGGGACACAACTAAGGGCAGTATAATCAATAGTAGGATAAGAAAGGTGGAAAGTACTAGAGCAGAATAATGTAGCACTTTAAAGGATAAGCAATTTGGGAGGTGGAATGCAAAGGTGAACATGGGTGAGGGCTTTTCCCTGTCTCTTGATGTCAAACATAGCAAGCTTCTCTGCACTAGCAACCCAGTATTTTTGTTATCATATTTCAGCAATTCTAGCAGATCTGGAAATGAGAACTGAATCAAGCCTACAGCTTCCTGTGAAGAAAAAAAGGACAGAAATAGAGCACAAGAAGAAATGGAGGATACTCTTCTCAGCTGGGAGCTGTGATTGCTACAGTTTACTTGGACATAGTGAGTGAATCTTTAGAGCCAGTGGGATGATTTAAAATCACATTAATGGTGCATATACTCAAGAGAAGAATCTGAGAAAAAAAATATTTTGCCAAAACGAAAAGGAAAAAACAACACAATGGTTGTCATTTCATAGGCTTACAAGTTGATTTTAAAGACTTTAGACACAAACTAAATCTTTAAATTTAATCTTTCCAAACCTTGAATCAAGAAAACAGATCAAAATTAAGACCTGAGCTCACCTAGGTTGATAAGCTACATTTTCCTTTGCAACATTTTTCACACAGACCAGAACAAATACAACATGTTGTGGAAACTCTTCTTGCAAAATCTGACCTGAAACTCAAATGCAAGCATATTTCCCTCATGGTCACCATCCAGCACATTTTAAGAACAATGATTCTTAATGTAAAATCAGTGCTCTACCTTCTGTTAGTGACTCAGGCATGTTTCCAGGGGAACATTAATTTGACCTGTGGCAAACAGACATTCCTCAGAGCAGTTCAAGCTGGGATAACTCAAATGTAAATGAATAGAACAAACTCCAATCTCTCTTTTTTTTAAGAGAAAGGATGTAAACCCAGAAAAAAACCCTGCTATTTACGCAGCCTTTCTATGACGTGGTTAGGTTAATTTTAGATTCTGGAGGTGGTGCTGGTTTTGGTGTTCTGTATTTTTAAAGCCCCGCCACCACACAAACATTGACTTTATCACATATCATATCATTATGTTATTTCCCCATTGTAAAGTTAAGATTATGAGTTTGAGAGGGATGTGTACAAGTCCACACAGGCTACAACAGGCCCTGGAAATGAATCCAGGTCTCCTGACTCAATCAGATACTCTGACAGAAGATTACCTTTCACCAAGGTTATATTTCTTCCTTTACTTGTACAGAGACACCAGCACTGAACTTGCACAGAAGTAAGACAGAGTTTGAGTGACTGAAGCAAGTGTCAGAACATTTTCCACAACAGTCATTGTCCTTTTTGTCAAAGGACAATTAATTTGTAAGCTTGAAGTTCTGGAATAAGACCTGGTCTGTTCCACTTTCTTCCTCTCCCACCCTTTAAAAAACAAACCATGTCCTTCAGCCTTCAATGCTCAAGGCTAAATTCCCACTTTAAGCACATACACAGAAACAAGCTCTTGAAAAGCTCCTACTAGAAAGAAGATAACCACTTCAGAGAATGAATCAGTCAATTGAATAACCTTCTTTGGGGCTCAAAATATATAGTTAGAAATTGTTTGTTAGGGTGTTTATTTTTCTCATGTATTTCTGGCTTTGCTTGAGACTAAGTGTCACAGTGTCCAATATAATTTAGAGACAATCTTTTTCTGTCTAAAGAGAACTTGAATTTTTTAATGATTGACAGGCTTTACAAAACTGATCCTGATTTCTCCACAACACTGACTGCTCCGTGAGTTGTCAGATATTATGCAGCTGTAGAACAAAAGGTAAGTGTGTTATTTGCTGGAATCGAAATATCAATTAGATCCTGTGATAAGTTAATTCATACTTTAATGAAGAGTGATATTTTCTTTTGATGTGCATGAAAGAAAATGCCCCGAGTATCAAAAATGTTTGCTAAGTTTGCCACAGAAGGGAACTGCTCTTTCTCTCCTCTTTTTGAAGTATTTTGCTTAAAGGCGGGGGGTGAAGCTTTTGAACCCAAAAATTTTCACTGAGCTTAATGCCTCCTATCAGACTGTATGCATCTCCCCCCAGAATAACATAAAATAGAAGTCAAACTGGAAAATTCAAAAGTTCCTGCATGGTTTTTCTTTTATGTATTAATCTCAGAGGAACAGCATGGGCCAAGAAAAGGGATATGAGGTCATTTCTCATTCTTTAATGAATTAAATTTTAAAAACAATTCTGGGTTGAGGCTTAATTCCTTCTCCTCCTTTCCCTGGCAACTTTCAGTGCACCTGTAGCCACTGCAACAGCTTAAGTCTCAGAGCCCAAGGATGGTGGGCTACACATAGAGGCAGTGAATAAGTTGAAATATTTCATGATCATAAAGGACTTAATGCTGGCCCTGCCTGACAAATAACTATGAATAAATAGTTATAAAAAATAACTATGAAGGACTTACAGTCAAGGTGCAACTCTGAAATGTGGTCTGGTCTTCTGCTGGTAGGTGTTACAGAAATGTGATATAACATTGGGTATATTAGATTAAGTAGGATGATTGCTGTATTTTCCTCATGATCTTCTTGGGATCCTCAGCTGTGAATGAAAAACAAAGCCTAGTGTTAGCTTAACTGGACTGATGAAGACAAATTCCTTCCTCCATATTCTGGAGATCCTCAAGTTCTGATTTAAACTCACATATCTTGATTTAGATGCCCAAGAACAGAGCAATCTCTGTTCACAAGTCTGTGGAGTAGGTCTTCATCAAGACTAATCAGTGCCCGTGCCAGCCAAGAGTCACAAATTACAATTCCCACAACAAGAGGCCATTTCTAGTTCTTTCCAGATGGCTTTCCAGCTTCTCTCTATTGTCTACTTCTCCAAGTCCAATAAAGCAGTAAAGAAAAGATGGAGGAGTGGTCAGGAGAATAACCTAGAACTCTTCAGATCTGTGTTCAATTTGTTATTTTGCTGCTCCATGAATTTGTGTTAAAAATGGGAAAAGAAACCTACTAGGATTATTGAATTTAGTCCCAAGCAGCTGCGCAATCACATACCATGCCCATCAACATAGAGCTTAAAACACCTCACAGTGAAGGTAAGATTACTCATAGAAAAAATGACCCAAAATAAAGTGTGCTTCAGGAAGAAGGATCAGGTCTACCCTGGTATGTACCATAGAGATTGAAATTTAACTTATTTCACAGAGGTCCATCCAGACAAAGCTTGTCACGTTCACGTGAAGTTTCAGCAAAGAGGTAAATGAGAGAGCGGTCTTTACTCACCAAAAAGTTCTAGCTAAATGAGCCCAGCTCTGCGTATTACTGAAGTAACGAAAACATCCTTTTAAAATTTAGCTTTTGTTTGGCTAAAATAATTGAGGCACAAAACTGTTTTGATCGTTGGCTGTTATTTAATACAATTACCTATGTTTTTAAAGAATTGTTAGCAATAGATTTACAACTTGGGCTTAAAATCTAAGGGATCAAGCCAAGATGCTTCTTCTGAGACCCTTAAAATCCCTACTTATTTTTCAGAAGGGTAAGACATTAACAGAGTTGCTAACAGTCATTAGTAAACCATCCTTGTACAGAAATAAATGCATCAATTATATCAGCTGCTTTCCATTTCTATTGTAGCACATAAAAAATTCAGTTTTTAAATGCTGAAAAATACAGCCCATGCCTAGAGCTGTTTAAATGATTCAAACCAAATCATAATTTGGTATCATAATTTGGCTTCCATAATCTTTTTCTTTGCCCTTTTCTCATGCACTAAAGGCTAAAGCCATTTCCTTCTGTTTGGAGAATTTTGTCCACTGAAATGCATTTTCCTGCAATGCAGCAGACCTTTAACAAAGCAAATGGGATTAGGCCACTGGAGGAATAGTTTATCCTGATTTTTGAAAATCTAAATCCAATAGTGTTTCAATGATGCTGGCCCTTCTTTCATTAATGCAGAAGATGTTCTGAACTTACTATCAAAGTACACTGTATAATAACAGGATAGTGATATGGGTTACTAGAGATCTCTGCTCCTTATAACAGAACGTTTAATCAGGCTAACACTCTGTAACTCTTTCCATTGCCACCATACAAATACATACATTAGAGAAACACCATTTTGGGCTACCTGCGCCAGGAAACTCCAGACAGGCTAAAACAGCCTTTGTATCCTAAGCAGACCTAAGATCCATGGGCAAATCTGGGTATGCAGCCCACAGCATAGCCACAGTGCAAGGAGAGCATCAGAAGCCTCACAAAACAAACCAGGTCAGCCAGGTAACTGCCTGGTTCTGCCAAGAAAGCTGTTTCTGAACTGGAGGCTGTTCACAGCTCAGTTAAGATTGGTCAAGGTTGCATCTCAACTTTTTCCTATGGAAAAGCGTCTAAATATCCCTACATAAGCAGATAAAACCTTCCAGAATAGCTCTGCTGGTCTGAGCTGGAATGATTTGATGTGGGAGCCCCTCAGAGCTGCCACTGAAAAGATGAACAAAGATGTAATCTCTGTGGCAGTCGGCATGGGAATCTGTCTCTGCTATGACAAATTCAGTGCTGCCAACTCTTCTTCTCAACTATGCCGGGTCTGACTTTTGAACTACCAAAAATTTCCCTGAGTATCCTGTAAACAATTCAGTGAAGAAACACTCACGTAACAATTTTCTTCCTGTTTTTTCCTGACACAAATTGTGCAGTAAATGAGGCTCTCTAACACATCATGCCCTTGGGCTGACTTCAGGTCCGTGGTATAGTCATCATTCCCAATCTGCACAGGGCAGATTCTGTGCTGCAGTTCAGCAGTCATCATGAATGTTTGTACTGCTCCTCCAGATGTTCCCAAGCTGCCACATGCAATCCTGGCTGTACTTTTCCCTTCTGCCTCCCAAAGGGGCAGTATTTGAATAGTGAAAAGATCTGCTGTATCTTTGACAAAAACTTTGGGAGTTCTTCAACAGTCTTTTTATGGCTTTCTCTGTGGAGAAAAAAAAGCATCACTGCAATGTAGTATGGAGAAGAGATAATGCAGGACTACAGCAATTGTCTCTAGCCCACAAAAGCCTCCCCGCTGTACCTTATATATCATATGACATGCAGCTTCCCATTATAAGGGTGAGGCATTTAACTGGATGTGTGTATGTGGGAAACTGCACAACTATGATGTTTCCCTCAGGGAAATATTTGATTTAGTGGGTTAAATCCAGTGCTATTACAACTAATTTTGGATCCAGTTCCAAGAAGGTGTTGTTGCACTCACTTTTGAGAGGTCTTAATAGCCTGGTGGACGTGAGGTGCACTCAGTGGTCTTTTGGGGGGCAGACAGAGGAGGATGCACTGTGTGGATGGATTTCTCACTTACTCCCATTAGCTATCGCCATGGGAATGCTAGCACATTGCATTTCCTTCCCACCTCATGAACTCTACTCATCCCAAGATAACCCACCCAAGTGAGCAGTGCCAACCAGCCTGCATAGCTCTCATCATGCCAGGCACTTCCTGCACTGGTTAAATCTACTCCAAACACTTTTGTCTTTATCCTGCCCCTCTATTTTGCCTATGCCTTCTGAGAATACTGTATCCTAAGCCAGAGCTTCTATGTAATCACCTGCATGCTGCACACATATATTGCAGTCCACCACCCCTATAACCCAATTTTCTGTTTTCTTCAAAGTTCACAGTCTTCATGACTTCACTTCCTAGACACTAATTTTCCCTAATCTCACTGCTCTTTCTGTCCTACTTTCAGCCCTCACCCTTGCCTCCCTTACTTTGCAGCACTTTGTCTCCACCTAGCAATCCTCTGCCTTTTCTCATGCCATTTTTATGGCCCTGATCAGCATTTGCTTCTTCACCTGAGCTTTGTTTCTTATCTGACTCGGTGCTGACCTTTCCCATGTTTGTGCCTCACAATTAATCATTGGTCTGTGTCTGTCTCACTCTCAACACAAGATTGTTAGGTCACTCAGCTCATCTTCCTACAGCACTTGTAGCACCTAAGGTGTTACAGAAATAATCCAAATGGGCACCGTACCATGTAAGCTATGTCATACAGCCTGGACCACGGCCAGAGCACAGATGGAGATTTCTATTAATGGCATCAGTCCTCTGCCTGTTCCCCTGTTCTTACATATACTTTTTCTGCAGATAACCAATGTTCTTCTCATGCCCAGTTCCTGCATATTTTCCACCGTGATTCAAAAGATGGGCATTTTCCTTTTCTTTCATTTCCTCAATCTTTTGTGCATCAACAAAAAGACTAGAGAATACAATGTACTTCCTCATATGCACTCATCTGTTGAGAGCACTCAGCGCTGAGCCAGTCTCCTGCAGGTGGGTAACTTAATGCCTCCTCTTACCACTTTTATTTATCTCAAGTTAATTGCCAGAAGTGGCAAGCTTTCAGTGTTCTGCACCGAATTAATGATCATACATATACTTAAAATGATGGATTGTGTGGCTGTGACAGCTACAGGTAAACCAGAGGTAGAACAGGCATTCTCAGAGAAAAAACAAGAGCACTTTAAAAAGGTAGTGCAGGCAGGATGTAGAAAAAGATGTTAAGTTGATACACATTCAGCGGCTGGTGATAGAAAATCTTGTTTAGACTTCTCAGACACATCTTAATGGAATAAGGTCTTTGTTTGTAGATGTAGATATTTCTTCCTGCTCTCATTTTTCACCTAGTGGGAACAATAGCTTACACATAAATTGAAGTACACATCACTGTCACTAGCACATTTTCAGCACTGTGGTCACTGGAACCTGAGAATAGGACTGTGAGTTGTCCACATGACAGAGCAGAGTATGACAGCTTTATATGCCAATTGTTTTTCAGCCTGTCACTAGAGCAGAACAGGGATAGAAACTTTTGCCTTCTCCCAAGAGAAGGTCTAACCATGTGGTTCTAACTGGCACTATGAACCACAATGATAGGAGAGTTCATCTTTTGCAAACACATTTGCACCATGTAAACATAAGCAATTCCATTTCCAAAGAGCCTTTGTCCAACAGACACATTGCCCTTGAAGCCAAATGGCTGGCCGTGCCTTGCTTAAAGCTATATATTAGTGTATACTAGCAGGATGGAGCACAGAAAAACAAGTGGTTATTCCTGATTAGTGATCATCACTAATGTGTTAATTCCTTATAGATACCAGGGATGTGTGTGTTGTGAGGAAAGACACAAGCAGTAGAGCAGTGCTACTGTGATGTACTCATTAGGCTTTGCGCAAGAGGAGTTTTATAGGAGGTGTCACATCTATGCATGGACTGCATTGCCTTACTCAGAAAGCTTTTACTAACAATGTTTCTGGTGCATATATTGTTGTGAGAGGCTAGCTGGCTGCCATCTGAGAGCACATGCCAAGTGGCTGTCAGATTGTCATCTTGAGTTCTAGTATTCGATTCGTCTTTCTGTGGATTGGCTTTTGGCCTTTTTTTCCCTGGGAAGAGAGGTGCCTGAGCCAAATAACCTCATATTTATCTTCTGTAAAAGAAATTAAAGCATGAGTCATGATTGCTTCTGGTGAAACACTTTATAAATCAGAATTTCAGTGTTTTACGTGGTTCTCCCCCTGCCCTGCCCTAGCTGCTTTTTTTTTTTTTGTAGTTACATAACTTTTCTCCTGCAGTTCCTAAAAGAAATCTCAGAAAAACACGTAACAGCCACTTCAGACAGTTTACTCATTCAATCTGTCCATTATGTAATTAATTAGAAAAGCTGAGAGAAATACAGCTTTTCAGTTTCTGAGCTCCTGATGCTCATATTTTAAGTTTTAATAAAAAGGCTAGTTGTACATTGTCTTCAATACAGTACTGGTCAGTCCTGGAGAAATGTCACCAGTTTATCCAAAGATACAAGACAAAAATAAATCAAAACTAAGTGAAAAGTACTCAAATTCGTACAGCAAAAATCCTTGGAACAATTTTTCCATAAATAGTGATTGAAAAGATGCAATTTCAAGTAGCCTTAAAGGATTGCTACTTAAGAGAAGGGCTTCACACATACTCTTTGGGAACAGAATAATTTTCAGATGTCATGGTAGGCAATTTAACTCACTGGCAATTTAACTAACTCACTCTTGGGGGGAAATAACACCCTTGAGAAGATCAGAATAGAAAGAAGTTGTTATTGCCATTGAAGCAAAAAAGTATCTGCTGGGAAGATACTTGCATAAGTATAAAAAGCATCTTTTCCCTAAAAACTACTTGCTAAAAAATATGCAAGGGCCAGCAAAGAGATAATTCCATGTAACTTGTACCATCATGCAGGACTTATATTCTGCATTATTATTTAACTACCTGAAACCAGTCATACTTGTGATAAATCCCATTAATGCAGAAGCACTATACAGGGTGGCTATTTGTTACATTATTTCTAATTCTGCTAAAAAAGTAAAATAGTTGTTTCTTTTTATGCTGCAGGCATTCACATTTAACTTGTGACAATAAAATGTTATTGAAGTTTATCCAATGACACAATCAGAAGCATCTGCTTGTTCTCTATCAGACTAAAATAGCTGGTTTGAAAACCAAAGGGCTTTCAAATAGCTACCCCAAAGGATAGGAATCAAATAGTGCACATCCTTACTGCACTAACCAAACAGTAAATAGCACAATTAGATGCATGTTAGTCTGCACATTTTTGTTTAAGACTTACCTAGGATTAGCTTAATAGGTACACTTCAGTCATCATGGGTGTAACTCTCTGAACAAGAGTGAGAGATTATTACATATTACCTGGTTTAGGAATAGATGAGAAGCTGTTTGCACCGCTCCAATCTGCAGGAAGCTCTCATTTGATATTGCTACAAAAAATTGGAGCTTTCTCCTTTACCTTTTTCCCAGTCACAAAAGGATAAGGTCAAGGAAACTGAAAGAAGGAAAGATATTTTATATACAGTCAGAGTTTACAGAAGCAGGTTTTAAGCACAGGATCAAAGTGAAATGCACCTTGCAACACCCAATGAAAAGATCATGAAAATGTTAAAGGACTTGGAAGGTCTAATACAGGAAGATCACATTGGTCTCTGCTGCCAGCTGCCATAGAGCTAAGCTGGTAATAAGGAAATCCATTTAATTTTAAACTCTTTTCAAGAAGGAGAGGGCTGATGTCCTGACACAGCAAAAAACCCTGGGACACTTCCAGCAGTTGGCACAGTAATCCTTTCTGTATAGCTCATGTGGTGAGAGATACTGGCTTGAATGAAGAACTGTTGATGTAATTTTGGTAACAGCAGTAGGAAATTAAAATGCTAAAGTAGAGACAGCAAAGAATATCAAAACACAACATCCAATGCAACAGCATGCTATTTCCTGGGTGTCAGTGCCTGAGCTGGCAAAGGTTGGAGGCTCCTAAAATAGACATTGTTTAGTATTTGTTGCATGTCCTGAAGTGCCACATCAGAATTTTCCTGAGGTCTCTAAGTTAAAATGTTCTCTCATTTGAAAGAGACAAATTGCAGCAAAATCAAGCACCATTTCCTTTATCACTAAACTTCCAGTAAGTTTGAATTTCCAGAAATTTTAAATAGCACCAAGAAAGAAACCAAAGCGTTTTAAACCACAATTAGGATTAGAGGCATTGCTGCTGTGACACTGGAAAGCAGGTGTCTAAATTACTGTGTTTGAAAAGCCAGACAGGAGGAAGTACAAGCAGTAGGGGCATACCCCTTTCAGCCAAACTGGGTTTTAGGAGAAAGTAGGTGATGAGAAGAAAGATGTGAATCATTGCAATGGAGATACACAGGAGAGGCAGGGCAGCCCTGCATCTCACTGGCTCTCAACAGATCCTCATCATAGTTTTGCATCTTATTACATACCTTTGGCAGGTTAATAAAATGAAAATAAGATAATTATCTGGGCACAGCAAGGGCCAGCAGCAGTAGGAGCTCTCTATAAGCCTCAGTAGGGCCCATCCCACCATTGCAGCTAGGGAGCAGGGAAGGTCAGGGGGCAACAGGAGAAGGGAACAAAGATAGGCCAAGATTAGGGTGGGACATGGCCTATAGCCAGGCAGGGCAAGGCTGTGAGGAGCTGGAGACAGGGCACTGCTGCAGCATTGCTGGGGCAGAGTCTAACAGTGCACAGTCTGTGTGTATTGCTATATCAATTAGCATCATGAGTGGAGGATCTGGCCATTCAGAAACTCCTTCGAGTTGTTCCCACTGCAAAACTGACCAAACTGTGCATAGATAAGATGTCTGTATAAACTCTTCCTGCAGATGCAGAAACGGTCACATAGGGCAGTCTTCCCTACATTGTTAAGATAGGCAATGTTTGTACATAGTACAAGGGGTGATGGATCCTGTCTGTGCTGCAGTGGTCATGTAGAAGCACTGGCTAGTTGGATATGGGAATTAACATTACAAGTAACACAATGGTGAACACTATACTGCTTTATCAGGTTGTTTAAAGGCTGGTTTCAAATGCTTTCTCCTGATCAGTCTGTAATTTCTGATGCATGCATCCTCTCTTAAAAATTGTTTTTAGGTTATTCAGACAACCTGGTTATTTCAGAATCCCTTTTGCCTTTTAGACCAACAGCTCAAGCTGGCTTGGATAGTGTCTGTCAGCATTAAGATGTACTTTACATTATCACAGTGTTTGGAAAAGTGTTGCATACCCACCAATCCTGCCTGCCATTGTGTATCCACATCTGCCACAATCACTTTTTTGCTTTTGAAATGCTTTCTTGGCACCTTGTGTAAGCTGTAGGCCTCCTAGTTTGCAAGCTAAGTCGCCACTTGGTTTCTGTTCATACTGGCAATTTTTCCTTTTAGCAGTTTCAAAAAGGAGATTTATAACCTCAAACCTTCTCAAATCCCTAAGCATATAATAAAGTCTTTTAACAGAAGCAGTGATGTAGCCATGTCTACTGTCACTATACTACTACACACACATAAAAAATGAAAGATTGGGCTAAAAACCATATTTTTTTTTTGTTGAAAGTCATCTTCTGTGCGCACCTTCCTTTCCTGGGCTGCTGTGGGTCCAGGCAGATAAGATCACCCTTCTGCCTCCTCAGTCAGTCACCAGAGCTTTTTTAAACTTTCTATAAGGTCACTGACCTGCAGATGAGGAAATATGTACCACACCAGCCCACACTCTGTGACGGCCTTACAGGTGATTCCCCCACAACCCTGGGTGAAGGCAGCAAACAGCTGCCCCCGTGTATGCCACAGCCAGGGCTTCCTGCTCTGACATACTTCCAGAAAATAAAAAGACCTTCAATGTATGGAAACACAATGATTTGTTTCTCACAAAGCATTTAGGATTCTATCTCCCAATGTTGGCTTTCAGCTCCTTTGTAGAGTCCCAGCTTCACACCAATGCCAGTAGTATCTCATTGAAAACTAACAGCCTAAAAGCTTTACTGCATTTGGCCTAGCATTCCTGTTGGTTTCTTGTCCCATAGCTATATTTTACAATCAGTTCTAATTTAAATGACTTATTATCTTCATGGTAATCACAAGCTTATAATTGCAGCATGCAGTTTGCAAGAAGGAAGGACAAAATATTTCCCAGTAATGGCTACTTGAGGACTGTGAGAACAGCCTAAAAATATTCAGAGCTTTTAAAAATACAAAGCTGTGAAAGATCTTTTTCTAGAAAAATTATTGGGATGATGCTGGGCAAATTAAAAAAAATAAGTCAAATGTATCAAAAGGGGTGTCCTGGCACTCCATTAAACTGCAAAATAATCTCCTTATGGAAGTAGTTGGAAGTATCATTAGCCCCAAACATTTAAAGCAAGACAAGGCAAAGCAATGAATGCAACAATGATCTTTGTGGCCACAGAGCACCACACTAAGCAGTTAATGAAATACTCTTGATTTGATATTTCACTTGAACTTTTGTAACTCTTGTAGTCTATACTTCACCCACATCCACACCACATGTGTCCATTATATGTACATATGGAAAGGAGGAGACTAGGTTACCTGAAGCAAGAGCAGGAAGACCTACAAATGCAGGTCTTGCTTCATGCAGAACAACAGAGCAGCCTTGAAGGGCACTTTGAGCCTCTTGGCAGACATGAAGTATTTCATTTCATTGTCACTTAGTAGCTTCAAAGCTTTTTTCAGGTGTCAAAAAGTCCACTTTCCTCAGATATGGCTGTCAAACTTACTGGAAAAGACAGATTATGGGGATATCAAGCAGAAACACCAGCTGTTGGATAACGTAATGCTTCTGAATTGTCAACAGAAGCAAGAATTGCTTCAAGAGCCCAGTTCTAGTCACTTCAGGTAACTGAAATGATGGGGTTTCTACAGTGAAACTTTTCTACTCAATACATTCCCTGTAAAAATTGGTTTTAATACTCATTCTAAGCTCTCCTTTGCTTTGATTTACTACTCAACCTTCAATTAAAGTTCTTGATGTGACACAGTTCTCTGATTAACATCGGTGGTATGTAATTGGAGTAACTGAAACAACTGATGCAAAGTGGATAAGGAACATCATGTTATCTCACTTATGATAGTCATCTCCTGATGCATTGCAGTGTTGTCAGGCCCCTCCCAGAATGACTGTAGGCAAGAAATACCAGGAAGATTTTATGATGCCACTTCAGCAGCATCTAAGATGCAGATGCATCTCAACATCTGCTCCATGCTGCCAGGTGACAAAGACCTATGAGACAGATAGCAGGCAATTAAAATGCAAACACTTTGTGAGTGGGAATACTGGTTCAGCTACACAGATCATTTTAGAAAGAAAGTTATTTTTCAAGGGAACAGCAACACTATACAGTTAAGCAAACTGTAAACTCTAGGGTTACCTTGAGAAGATGGATTCCTCAAATCAGTGTTTTTCAACATTAACCTTTTCTTTCTGTAAAGGTCAGTTCATGCCTCTGTTTCACTCAACATGGGAGCTTAAGTGCTAGAACTAATGCGTCTTAGGAGCAACCACACCAAAAGAGGGCCTGTCAAAACTGTAACAGCATAAAAGAAGTAGATTTGTGTGTTTTTTCAGTCTGTCACTTGCAGCTTTTACAGTCACTAGTATGATGCCCTTTTGGAAATCCCTTAGCAATAGCACACTTCATTTGTTCTGCATTTAGATTTACCACTTTTCAACAACTAATGTGGGGGCAAAGGGACTTTGTTTTTGTACGTACAGAAGTCAGCAGCGATATCATGGTACTGCAGAGCAGCTCACACCACATGTACCCACCTTATTCTTACACCAAGATCCTAGATTTCTGGAGATGAACATAGCAATGGCAGATTGGAGGCTTTTGTTCCAAGAATTTGTTCTGAAATTTTGAAACATATTTTCAACCTTGAATAAGCATTTCATTATACAAATGGCATACAACGCTGATAACCCCCATCTGCTCATCTTATTTTATGTCATTAACTTATTACTCCTATTAACAGCTCCAAATTCAACAAACATCCCCCCAGGTTTGCCACCAATGATGTATTCACAAATTGTGCTCTATGACCTTTATGTTTTCGCACGTGTAACAGCCTATACTTTTAAAATGGAGCCTTAGATGATGATACTTGAGAACCACTTACCATAGTATAAAATATTCCATCTGATGATGTAAAGAGCCTTTCAGAGAAATGTTTCCCTATAAAGTGCAAGTTAATCATTGTCGTGGTTTGGCCGTAGGTGGGAACAAAGGACCACGTGGCAGTCACTTGTACAAATCAGAGTCCCCCACCAGCGGCATGGCCGGGAGGGGAAAAATTGAAACTGAAACTTGTGGGT